>OZ014522.1:177888569-178451069 GCA_963966055.1 Lathyrus aphaca
ATGTCAAAATATGTCAAGAACCAAAAAGTAATTTGTTTGAAGAGTTTGATAATGTTTCTAAATGCATCAAAATGCAATGTGATTTTTTTGGTGATTTTTAGAAACTTAAATGCTATTTTAATTAATTAATTCTCATTAATTAATTAAAATAAACATTTAAATATTTTAAAAATACGAAAAATATGCAAAAAATAAAATAAAAATAAAATAAAAATTATTTTCAGAATGAGAAAAATATATTATGCCATGGTGCAAAAAATGAAATTTTTTGAATGCATTTTGCTATTTTAAAATAAATATGCAAAACAAATGAGAAAATATGAATTAAATGGAAATTAAATGGAAAGTAAACCAATCTAAAGGTCAGGATTTAAATGGAACGCGCGGGAGTTGACTGGCGCGTGAATGGACGGTTCAGGTTCAAACTAGCAGATTTAAAATTAAACCCTAATTAATTAAGTTAACTAAGTGGATTAGGGTTAAGTGGGACGATCTGGGCCATTGGACGCACGCGGGAAACAAAATCGTACTCTCCAAATTCAAACTAAACCCTAAACCTGATTAAAACATTAATTACTCTCAGGTGGCCGGAAATGACCTTCGGTCATCTTCTCCGGCCACCTCTCCCTTGAGAAAACCCTATCTCACTCCCCAAGCTACAAAAATGTGCCAAAATCTCCAGAACTCACCACTAATCAACAACAGACCAGAATCCATCAACAAATCTCATTTATTTAGCCTCAATATCAAGATTCGAACACAAACATAAAAATTGAAAAAAATTTAAGAACATGCATACACACTCAAATCTTAATCATTTTTCATCATTCAAGGCTCATTGTGATCAGTGGAACACACTCTACCATTCTATAACTAAAGAAACAAGTTCTGGAAAAATGTTTCAGGGAGGTACCTGAGCTTGAGCTTTCTCAGTTCTGGACTTTCAGGCCTCCTCTCTTTGTGCAAACCACTCCCCTTGAACTCCTGATGAAGTTTTGATGCTTGGAAGGAATTTCTTTTGGCTGGTTTGTGAGATTGCACTTCAACTAGTCAGAAATCGTGTTTGGTTTGTGGGGTGTTTTTGGCTGTTTCAATGGTTGGTTTGTGGTCAGTGAGTGATTTTGAGATCAATGGTGAAATTGGTTTGAAGATTGAGTGAGTGAGTTGAGAGATTCGAAAGGTTTTGCAAGTTGGGGAGTTTTTTGAGAACTTGTGCAATCTGAGGTTTTTAGGCTTTAATGTCTTGTGTTATGAGTTGTGTTTGATCCACATAACAAGTTGTGATAGGTCAGAGAGTGGGTGGTGGCCTATGGTGATTGGTATGGGCAAGTTGCCAAAATGTCAACATGACTTGTACTTGAGGTATGGGCAAGAATACAGCTGGTCCTTGGGCATGTCCATGCGCAGCTGACTTCATGGATGTCCACAAATCCATTCTTGAGGCAATTCAGCAAGAGGGAAGAAAGTTATGGGGTGTTTTGCAATTACTTGAAGTTTTGCCCCCTTTTGAAATTTGTGATGATCAAGGCATGAAACTTGAAAATTCTTTGGGTAATTCTGAGTTTTATGTCATGTATGATGTTTGTGTAATGCTTAGACATCAATTAGAGGTCACATTTTGCCTTGGTACAAGAATTTGCAAGTTTCCCTCTTTGCTACATAAGTGAAATTTTGTGATTTTTCCCAACTTTGCAAGGCCATAACTTGAGTTCTATGAAGAATTAGATGAAGTTCTTGTACTTTTTGAAAAGGGAATGATCCAATCTACAACTTTCATGACCAAGAATTTTTTATTTGAAGCATTTTTGAATCAAAAAGAGGAGGTTGAAAAACTTTCCCAAAATAGCAAGTTTACATTACAAGTCACTTTCCCAAAATGGCAACTTTGCAAATGGCTTGAAATTATTCAATTTTGTGAACTTCTAACTTCTTCTAAGATCAAATAAAGATCATATACACACAAAATGTTGGAGAAGATCCTTTGGTTGGGTGATTGGGGGCCTCAGATGCCCTGATTTTTCACTGACTTGCTCAAGAAGTCATCTTTTGATCATATGCCTTCCCCATTGAATTTCTTCATGAAAATTGGTATGCATGATCTTCGTATCATATAGAGACCAATATAATCAAGAATGACCAAAAAATTTGGAGTTATGGCCTTTGAAACTAAAACCCTAATTTTAGGTCATCTGTGCAGTTAAGCTTGGCTCTGCTTCCATGCCTTCTTCAGTTCTTGTGATTCTCTGACTTTCTTGATCTTGGGAGGATATAATATGATGCTTGAACATACATGGACCCTTTTGAAATTATTGAAGCCCTTTGGAATGGCTCAGATAGCCCTTGGATTGCTCAGATCACAAACCCTAGATGCAGATGATTTTGAATCAATGCAGTGAAGCAAAAAATGCACTATGAGATGATATGATTGAACCTATGCAAAATGAAAAGAATCACAAGCCATGGTGAAACAAGTGAGGGAAAATTTGGGGTGTTTACAGCTGCCCCTATTCAAACATGAGTTAGCTGTGTAGGATGTAAGCAACGGCTTAACAGGAAAACAAGATAACTTGTGGTTGAATACCAAAGATAGTCCAAGATTTGCACTCACTGAATGAAGAAGAAAAGGGATATAGATTGTAAAAGGAAGTAAAGTATGATTATAAAGTGCGGGCGACGGAGGAAGACCGTCGAAGATGAAGCAATGACGGGGACGACCGACATGCTGGGGAAATATCAAAGAAACAAGATTTTCTGGGGATTAGCAGTAAGGGCAATGATGGAGACGACCATCAGGTTAAAGGAACAAAGTAGATGAGGGACGGTCATCAAAGGTGAAGGACGATCACTTAGCAGGGAACAACTACTCTGTTGGGAATAAAGATGAGGGACGGGCATCTAGGGTGAAGGACGATCACCTGGCAGGGTACGGCTGCCGAAAGTATCACGACATAGGACGAATGCCGGATAGAAAGAGTCGACGATGGGGACGGCCATCGGATAAGCATGATGAAGGACGATCATCAAGAGGTGAAGGACGATCATCTAGCAGGGTACGGCTGCTCTCGGGGTCTATCATGACATAGGACGAATGTCTGATAACAGGATCAACGACGGGGCGACCATCGGATAAAATGATGAAGGACGATAATCAAAAGGTGAAGGACGATCACCTAGCAAGGGACGGCTTGCTAAAATATCACGACATAGGACGAATGTCGGATAGAAAGGGTTCCAATAATGGAAACTCCGCTGGGGGAATGATGAAGGACGATCATCAAAAGGTGAAGGACGATCACCTGGCAGGGTACGGCTGCCGAACGTATCATGACATAGGACGAATGTCAGATAGAAAGGAAATAATTTATCGGGATCTGCTGGGGACTCTTATGGGGAATGGTAGACGTAGACGAGTGTCTAAATTCAAGAAAAGGGTATAAGTGTTTGGCATTGTGTATAGATTAAAGATGCGGACGAGCATCCTTAAGACTATGATACGAACGAGTATCAGTAGAAACAAATGCTGACGCGTTCAGATATGATGATACGGACGAGTATAAACTGGTTAGCAAAGAACACGGACGAGTGTTGAATCTGAGAAAGACAAGTGGTGTAAATAAGATACGGACGAGTACCTGAAATAAGTAAACATGAGTGAGACAAATATGAGTGTTCAACTTGCTAGGGAGAGCACGACACGGACGGGTGTCGGAAGAAGTGTAGTATAAACAAGTATTTGGTTCCCAAAGTGTTTAGGCAACTATGCTGGGGAATGGTGACACGGACGAGTGCCAAAAGGAGCATGTATCTGTATCTGGGAAATGCAAAGAAACTGCTTTGGCATTCTGCCGGGGAATTTGAGAGGTATTTGTATATTCGCAAATGGAGTGTTGGTATACACAGCTGTTTGATTCAGAACACGGCTTATGACTATGCAATATGTTTGATTCTTGCCGTAATACTCCGTATTAGACGGAATGCTACGCTCTGGGGGGAAATATGATGTGAATGCTATGATTATGCAAAGATACCGATCCGGGATTCGGATCCCGTTGCGGTGAAGATCTCCGGCTGATATGCTTGAAGTGATATCCCAGCTGGGGATGAGATCATTGGTAGATCTGATATATATGACTCTGTATGGGGGAATAGCTCACTAATAGACCCATCCTTGGCAATGAGGTACCCAGCTGGGGTCCGTGGGATCTTCCGTCACTTTGTTGTGAGATCTTCAGGCATTGCTCTTCTGGATAGAGGCTGGGACTCTGCGGGGAGATGTGTGAGCAACCTTAGTTTTTGATTGATTATAAATTTTAAGTGTTTGTGTTTGTTTCACATTAAGAAATGTGCTTGCTTTAGATTTGGTTCTTTTGTTTTTCAATGTTTTTGAACTTTTGGAAAAATTCGCAAAATGAATCAATTCATTCCATAATGAATCGATTCATGTTGTTTGAAGGATTCTGGAAATACGCAAAATGAATCAATTCATTCCATAATGAATCGATTCATGCTATTTGAAGGATTCTGGAATTTCGCAAAGTGAATCGATTCATCTTAACATGCATCAATACATGTTGTTTGAAGGTTTCTGGAATTTCGCAAAATGAATCGATTCATCTTATGATGTATCGATTCATGCTGTTTAAATGATTCTGTTTTTATAAATATGTTCAGTATGTATCGATTCATCATGTCTTGAATCGATTCATTAATCTGTTTTTCCTCTAACAGAATCTGATATATATTTGTGAAGTGTTTCATTTAATAAAAACACATATTACATATCACAGAATTCAGAGACGAATTTTACAGTGATTAAGCATTGAAGAACACATCAAGAAAGGGTTTTTGTAGTGTTGGAACTTCAATATTGAGCAAGCTTGAAACCTAGAATCACATTCATCTTCATCTTCTCAAAGATCTTAATTCAAGAACATCAACAAGGAAGTGTTTGTTGTCCTGTGAATTGAAGGCTTTCGAGACAACGTTCAGTGGTACGATCGGAGATCTAGCTGAGTTGAAGATTGATAGAAGGTTTCAAGGAAAAACCAGCTGGGTTTTCCTTCAAGAACTGGCGTGTTCTTAAGGGTTTGTTAGTCACGTTTACAAGTCAGATTCAGCCGCAGCGAGAGTTTTGGAAATCGGGGGATTTCGCAAATAGGTCGTGGAACCGGTGAATTGATTGTATAACTTGCAGGGAATCTTGATCGGGCTCAAATCAAGTGGAGGTTGATACAATAGGAAATTCTAGGAGTTTAGAATTCTGGTGTTTGTATTGGAACCTTGTAATCGACGGATTCAACAATTTTGATATAAGAATTCTCAATTTCAATTTGAAATTGAGAGGGAGACGTACCCACACGCGAGGACGAATGTGGGGAACTTCCTTACCAAATCTCGGCGTATCGTATCTCTTCTATATCTCTATTTACGTTTTAATTTGGTTTTCGATTCATTGGAAATAGCTTTAGTGATAGGTGCATTCAACTGTTTTACATATTGTGTGTTTAATCCTTTATCATCGCAATCGTAAAATCCATCACGTTATCGCTTGTCTGGTCTTCTAGTGGTCGGTTCAGAATAGACGCTTGTTTATTCGGGACCTTCATTTCCGTAATTCTTTGAAAACTCTGAAAAACGTTTTAAATCCTTGAAATCAAGGAGGTGATCCATTCACCCCCCCTCTAGATCACTCGCCACAGCGTCTAACAAGTGGTTTTAGAGCACTGGTTCGCTGGTGCTTTGTGGCTTCCTGTAACGCTATGGATTCTGAACCAAAGGGGGCGTACAATAGAGCTCATGTTTTCAAAGGTGAAAATTATGGCTATTGGAAAGACTGCATGCGATTACATATAAATTTTGTCGATAGGCGCGTATGGGCTGCCATTCAAAATGGTCCTTTTCAAATTACCATGATGAATGAGGCAGGTGCCATAGTACCTAAACCAGAAGATGATTGGGATGAAAAAGATGAGAAAAAGTGGTCAAGTGATTGGAGAGCTCGAAATATGCTAATTTCAGCACTTAGTGCAGATGAGTATTATCGAGTTTCCCATTGCTCGACAGCTAAAGAAATGTGGGATGCTTTAGAAATTGCACATGAAGGTATAACTGAAGTAAAACAGTCCCGCATTAACACACTTAATCAAGAGTTCGAACTCTTTCGCATGAAACAAGGAGAATCTATTCCCGACATGCAAAAGAGATTTGTTCATCTCATTAATCGTTTGAATGCACTTGGAAAACCCGTTTCCAATGATATTGCTACTAATAAAATTCTGAGATGTCTTAACAGGGAATGGCAATCTAAAGTGACAGCTATCAAGGAAGCCAATGATCTAACGACACTCACAATGACTACTCTGTTTGGAAAGCTGGAGGAACATCAGCAAGAACTAGAAAGTCTAGAAAAGTTTGGAAACAAAAGTAAAAAGGGAAAGGAGAAGAATAAAGATAAAGAAGGTGAGAAGAGGCCTATAGCTCTTATGGCCTCTAACTCAAAGTCCTCACAAAAGGAGCTAAGCAACAATGAATCAAGTAGTGACGAAGACTCCGGTGACGAAGAAATGGGACCTTTTGTTAGGAGATATAATAGATTCATTCGAAAGAATGGAATCAAGCATTCCGACAAAAATCTCATAAATTTTAGAAGACAATCTATGGATTCAAAACAGGAAGAGATTAAGAAGAATAGAGAAAGAGGGTCTTGCTTTAATTGTGGCAAGTCCGGACATTATAAAACGGATTGTCCTTTAAAGAAAAAGGATAAAGGAAAAGCTCCTCCAAGAAGGTAGAATAATAAGCAAAGAAGAGCTTACATTGCTTGGGAGAGTGATAGTGATTCATCAAGTACACGATGCACAAGTGATAGCGATGAAACCGTAAATTTGTGTCTTATGGCTCACACCAAAAATCAGTCCCACCATAAGAAGAAAAGTGATGATAAAAAGATAAAACAAGCTTATTATAACAATTTCTCTTCCATGTCTTTTTCTGAATTGAAAGTAGCTTTTGAAAAACTACATAATGAAGCTAAAGAAGCATTTAAAAGGTTAGCTTCCGATAAAAGAATTTTTTCATACTTGGAAGGTAAAGTACAATATGCTGAAAAAGATTTAGAATGCTTGAGCTAGTATTGCATAAAATTCAAAAGCTATTGATATTGATGGTTGTAGTAAAATTAGGCATTGTGAAAGGTGCCACATTTGGCAACAAGAGGTCATCTCTCTTAAAGCCAAATTGGAAAAAGCCTTGCAAAATATTAGGTTGTTCAAAAAGTCATTAAATCCTCCATATGCAAAATATTCTTTTGTTCCAAAGGATTTAAGGACCAATAGTAAACATCATCATTATCGTAGTGTTTGTCATTATTGTTGTCATGCTGGCCATACCATTGAGAAATGCAAGTTTAGAAGATTTCTTGTGCCTAAAGGCATTTATCAATGGAAGCCTAAAGACAACCATGTTATCACTTACCCACTTGGACCCAATAAAAATTGGGTACCTACCTCTCTCTTTTGATATTGTAGGATGAGTGTCTTGCATCCATGGAAAGAAGATGGTTTCTGGACAGTGGGTGTTCAAGGCACATGACGGGTGACATGTCACTTTTTATTGACTTCAAAGCAAAGAAAAAGGGGTATGTTACTTATGGAGACAATAACAAAGGAGCAATACTTGGTAAAGGTAGTGTAGGTAATCCCTCTACCACTACTATTTCTGATGTACATCTTGTAGAGGGACTTAAACACAATTTGTTAAGTATAAGTCAACTATGCGACAAAGGTTATAAAGTTTCTTTCACAAAAACATGTTGCAAAATTGAACATACCGAACAAAATGTTGTGTTTAAGGGTGTAAGAGTAAACAATATATATATGCTTGATCTTTTGAGTGTTTCCTTAACAAGCACTAAATGTCTAGTAGCCTTAAATAATGATTCATGGCTATGGCATAGACGCTTAGCGCATGTTAATTTTGATTTGCTTAACAAGGTTGTATCCAAGGATTTAGTAGTAGGTCTTCCAAAAATAAAGTTTTCAAAAGACCACCTATGTGATGCTTGCCAAATGGGAAAACAAACAAGGGTCTCTTTTAAATCTAAAAATATAATTTCAACTTCAAGACCCCTTGAGCTTCTCCATATGGATCTCTTTGGACCATCTAGGACAAAGAGCTTAGGTGGAAACTATTATGGTTTCGTAATAGTAGATGACTACTCTAGATTCACTTGGACTATATTTCTTCATAGCAAAGATGAAACTTTTTATGCTTTCAAAAGTTTTGCAAAGCTGTCCCATAATAAAATGAATTCTAAAATAGTTACAATCCGAAGCGATCATGGAGGTGAATTTCAAAACCATCTCTTTGATAAGTTTTGTGACAAGTATGGCATTGAGCATAACTCTTCAGCTCCTCGAACTCCACAACAAAACGGTGTTGTGGAACGCAAAAATCGAGTTTTAGAGGAATTGGCAAGAACAATGCTCAATTGAGGATGGATTACCAAAATACTTTTGGGCCGATGCAATTAGTACGGCTTGTTATGTTCTAAATAGGATTTTAATTCGTCCTATTTTGAATAAAACCCCGTATGAAATTTTAAAAGGTAGAAAGCCCAACTTGTCTCATCTTCATGTGTTCGGTTATAAATGTTTTGTTTTGAATAACGGTAAGGAAAATCTTGGGAAGTTTGATGCTAAAGCTGATGAAGGTATTTTTCTTGTTTACTCTCAATCAAGCAAAGCATATAGAGTGTATAATAGGCGTTTACTTTCTGTTGAAGAATCTATCCATCTTTCTTTTGACGAGTCTTACCCAAAAATTGTCGGAAAAGGTATCTCTTTTAATGACGCAGGTGTATCTACAAAAGACATACTCAAAGAAGCTGGTTCGGAAATTGCTCAATCTGAAGTGGTTGCTATTGAGAAGGAGGAAGATATATGTCATGAAAAATATAAAGAGGAAGGAACATCTGAAGTGAAGGACCTTCCACCAGCTTGGAAATCCTCTAAAGACCACCCAATAGACAATATATTGGGTGACATTTCAAAGGGAGTGTTGACTCGTTCTAAGATAAGTAATTTTTGTTCTCACTTCGCTTTTGTATCACAAGTGGAACCTAAAAATGCTAAAGAGGCCTTGGTTGATGAATTTTGGCTAATGGCCATGCAAGAAGAGCTAAATCAATTTAAAAGAAATGACGTTTGGGAACTTGTCCCTCGTCCGCGAGATCATCACATCATAGGTACTAAGTGGGTTTTTAGGAATAAACTTGATGAAAGCGGAGTGATAACTAGAAACAAGGCACGCTTGGTAGCACAAGGGTATAACCAAGAGGAGGGCATAAATTATGAGGAGACTTATGCTCTGGTTGCTCGCCTTGAAGCTATACGTCTGTTACTTGCCTATGCGTGTTCTATGAATTTCAGGCTTTACCAAATGGACGTAAAGAGTGCATTCTTAAATGGGGTTATAAATGAAGAAGTATATCTTTCACAACCTCCCAGTTTTGAAAATTCTGAATATCTAGATCATGTTTACAAATTAAAGCGTGCTTTATATGGTCTTAAGCAAGCACCCCATGTGTGGTACGAAAGACTTAGAAAATTTCTACTTGATCATGGATATTCTAGAGGTAAAGTGGAAAATTCATTCTTCATTAAACACAAAGGAAAGCATATTCTTTTAGTCCAAGTTTATGTAGACGATATAATTTTTGGTTCAACTAACATACACTTGGTCGAATAATTTTCTAATGTTATGCAGGGTGAGTTTGAGATGAGTCTCGTGGGGGAGTTGAACTACTTTTTAGGCCTCCAAATAAAGCAACTTGATGAAGGTACAGCAGTATGTCAAACAAAATACTGTAGAGAGCTGCTCAAGCGTTTTGGAATGAATAAATCTAAATCAATTGACACCCCTATCCCTACCAACGGAAACTTGGACAAAGATGAACATGGTAAGTGCGTTGATGTCAAAAGGTATAGAGGTATGATTGGGTCTCTATTGTATCTTACTGCTTCTAGACCAGACATCATGTTTAGTGTGTGTATGTGTGCAAGATATCAATCAAATCCTAAGGAATCTCACTTAAAATCAGTCAAGCGTATATTTAGGTATCTTAATGGAACACCTAAATATGGGCTTTGGTATTCCAAAGGAAGTGATTGCAGCTTAGTAGGTTATTCTAATTCTGATTTTGCTGGCTGCAAATCAGATACGAAAAGCACTACTGGCACATGTCATCTGTTTTCAAATTCTTTGATAAGTTGGCATAGTAAAAAGAAAGTATCCGTAGCTTTGTCTACTGCAGAAGCTGAGTATGTCGCAGCCGGTAGCTGTTGTGCTCAAATTCTGTGGCTAAGACAACAACTACAAGACTTTGACATTGAACTTAAACGTATTCCAATTAAATGTGACAACACTAGTGCCATTAATCTCACTAAGAATCCTGTTTTACACTCACGCACCAAACATATTGAGATTAGACATCACTTCCTTCGCGATCATGTTGAAAAAGGAGATGTTGTGTTTGAGCATGTTGATACTAAAAATCAACTTGTTGACATTTTTACTAAACCTTTGACAACTGAACCGTTCTTCAACATCCGTCGTGAATTAAGGATTCTTGATCTCTCCGCATTGGTGTCTTAAGTTTGATTGATGTTGTTACTATTTATCTCATCGTATTTGTTAAGATTGTAGCCTTCACTCATACCTCATGAGTATACTACATCGGAGGTAATATTGTTCCTCTCTTCACTTTGTTAATAGTATATGATCAATGTATGTTTGAGAATTGATTACTTGTTTTCATGAACTTCTTTTCAATTGAATGTTTGAACATTGATGTTGTTATTTGTAAAGTATTCTTAAGCATGTATACAATGTTGTGATTCATTCTGCTGCATAATGGTTGTTTTGCATAGTCATTGGTGTGTCAATTCTTGCAATAACCACTGAAATTTCAAATTTTCGCATAATGAATCGATCCCAACCTTCTTGAATCGATTCATGTTGATTTTATTTTAATTTCTATCAAACCAGATATAGTATGTATTGATTCATAGTGTCTTGCATCGATTCATTGTCATCTATAAATTCAAAAATTCGCATTATGAATCGATCCCAATCTACTTGAATCGATTCATGTTGTTTTATTTCAAATTCCTTCCAAACCAGTTACAGTATGTATTGATTCATAGTGTCTTGAATCGATACATACCATTCTGCCTTTTAAAATTTTTCGTGAAATGAATCGATACATACAGGGATGAATCGATACATCCTGGCGCAAATTCAGTTTATTTTTAATGAATCGACACATCAGAAACTGCCATGAAATTTGTATCAGTTACAAAACCCCATTATGTCTCTCTCATTATCTCATTTTCATCATTTCCTTCATTTGCATCAAACCCTAACTGTCACAAAAACCCCTCTTCTCTCAAACCCTAATCTTCCACCATGCCTCCAAGAGTTTTGATTCCAAGAGAAAGAGCAAAACGAAAAGGCAAGGAACCCGTTGGGTCTTCTCATCAGGCTGCAATTCCTGAAATTCCTCCATCCTGGACTGCAATTCTTCATCCGGCTATTATTGAAGAATTTGAAGCTTCCTTTAAATCAAGGTTAGTAATGAAACCACATATTTTCGATACTAGTGATGTGCATATTCTTAGTTTAGAAGAAGTGGCGGATTTAATCGACGCACAAAATCTTGGATCCTTTTTAACTAGTAAAGATGAGTATCATGAAGACTTTATTCGTGCTTTCTATGCTGGTGTGAAAACTGGAAAAGGATATTGGTTCAAGTGTTCGATTGGAACCAGAACATATCGTTTTGAGGCTGATGACTGGTCCACAGTGTTCGGTCTGCCATCTGTGTCGGCTGAATTGCAGATGTGGCATGACCAGAGCTTTGAAACTCAGTTTAAGTTGAAGGAATTATGTGCATCCATTTCCAAATTGGATAGACCTCTTGCTGATGATGAGCCTCTGACTTCAGGTATGATCAAAAGTGTACCAAGAATTCTGCATTGGATCCTTTCGCATATCTTGCGTCCAAGGTCCGGTGGGCATTCTCGTTTGGACAAGCCGGATATCCATTTGTTGTACATTTTGTAGAAGAAGATACCATTAAACTGGGCTAATTACTTTGTCAAGCGTATCTTTCTTACGCGGAACAGCTCCAAAAACATCACCCTTGCATATGCTGCTCAGATCATGCGGATTCTCAAGTTTTGGAAAGTGACTTTTCCTCCCGTGCCTCTCTTATCAGCCTCTAGTGTGCAAGAATTCAACAATGCCACACTCTCTCATATGGGTTATCGATGGGACATCGAGCGTCGCTGCTACTACTTCTTTGAACGCAGCACTCGAACTCGCATCTACAACTTTGATAATCCGGATGAACACATTTATGTTGAATAACAAAGGGATGAAGATATGGAAGATGCTGAAAATCCTCCTGATGCGAATGCCAACACCGGTTGGGGTGACTGGGTACCACAAAGGTGGTCTCCTACAAACTATGATCCCGCTCCCTCATCGGCTCCACCGACTTCATCTACTGCTGCTCCTGCTTATCTTACTGAAATGTTTGCACAATTGGAAGTTGCAAACAATGCCCGACATGAGGAGGCTCGTGCGTGGCATGTCCAGCAAACGGAATGGTATAAGGAGCATCGTGAATGGCATGATGATCATACTCGAATGAACCATAATCAACATTCCTGGCATACTGAATTGGTTAAGTGGCATCAAGTGTTCTATAATGAGATGTCTGGATTTATGGATGATTGTCGTTCGCACCCGGGGATTATGGAACGGTTTCAAAGCACAGAGGTTCAGAGGCGTTTCAGGCGTTATGCTTTTATGGGGCAGAATCCAGATGAAATGCCTCCTCCTCCTCCTCCAAGCTTCCGTGACCCTGATCGAGATGATGCGGAGTCGTGCGGTGGCCATTTCCCTCATTGAAGCATTTCATTTTGCATTTCATCATTGTGTGTTGCTTAAGTTTCTTTGTTTTTCTTGTTTGAACAATTTGTGGTTTGGTTTGGTTATGTAATTCACAACTTAATTTGACAATTTCACTGCCTATGGTTATGTAATTTGCTTTTGTTTAAATTGTTTGCGCTTTATGCTTCATTCTTTGTGAGTGAACTTTGCTTCTGTATCTTAGTTCTGCTGTTTCTGTTTCTTCACCTATAACTCTTTCTTGCTGTTGACAAAGGGGGAGAAAAAGGCAAGTGTAAAAACACAATGACAGGCACAAACTCAGGGGGGTACTCTCTCACACTTCAAAAAATTTGTCATCATCAAAAAGGGGGAGTTTGTGAGCAACCTTAGTTTTTGATTGATTATAAATTTTAAGTGTTTGTGTTTGTTTCACATTAAGAAATGTGCTTGCTTTAGTTTTGGTTCTTTTGTTTTTCAATGTTTTTGAACTTTTGGAAAAATTCGCAAAATGAATCAATTCATTCCATAATGAATCGATTCATGTTGTTTGAAGGATTCTGGAAATACGCAAAATGAATCAATTCATTCCATAATGAATCGATTCATGCTATTTGAAGGATTCTGGAATTTCACAAAATGAATCGATTCATCTTAACATGCATCGATACATGCTGTTTGAAGGTTTCTGGAATTTCTCAAAATGAATCGATTCATCTTATGATGTATCGATTCATGCTGTTTAAATGATTCTGTTTTTATAAATATGTTCAGGATGTATCGATTCATCATGTCTTGAATCGATTCATTAATCTGTGTTTCCTCTAACAGAATCTGATATATATTTGTGAAGTGTTTCATTTTGTAAAAACACAGATTACATATCACAGAATTTAGAGACAAATTTTACAGTGATTAAGCATTGAAGAACACATCAAGAAAGGGTTTTTGTAGTGTTGGAACTTCAATATTGAGCAAGCTTGAAACCTAGAATCACATTCATCTTCATCATCTTCTCAAAGATCTTAATTCAAGAACATCAACAAGGAAGTGTTTGCTGTCCTGTGAATTGAAGGCTTTCGAGACAATGTTCAGTGGTACGATCGGAGATCCAGCTGAGTTGAAGATTGATAGAAGGTTTCAAGGAAAAACCAGCTGGGTTTTCCTTCAAGAACGGGCGTGTTCTTGAGGGTTTGTTAGTCATGTTTACAAGTCAGATTCAGCTGCAGCGAGAGTTTTGGAAATCAGGGGATTTCGCAAATAGGTCGTGGAACCGGTGAATTGATTGTATAACTTGCAGGGAATCTTGATCGGGCTCAAATCAAGTGGAAGTTGATACAATAGGAAATTCTAGGAGTTTAGAATTCTGGTTTTTTTATTGGAACCTTGTAATCGACGGATTCAACAATTTTGATATAAGAATTCTCAATTTCAATTTGAAATTGAGAGGGAGACGTACCCACACGCGAGGACGAACGTGGGGAACTTCCTTACCAAATCTCGGCGTATCGTATCTCTTCTCTATCTCTATTTACGTTTTAATTTGGTTTTCGATTCATTAGAAATAGCTTTAGTGATAGGTGCATTCAATTGTTTTACATATTGTGTGTTTAATCCTTTATCATCGCAATCGTAAAATCCAGCACGATATCACTTGTCTGGTCTTCTAGTGGCCGATTCAGAATAGACGCTTGTTTATTCGGGACCTTCATTTCCGTAATTCTTTGAAAACTCTGAAAAACGTTTTAAATCCTTGAAATCAAGGAGGTGATCCATTCACCCCCCTCTAGATCACTCGCCACAGCGTCTAACAAGATGATTCCCTGCCTGACACTTGGCTAGGGAGGAGTGATCATTGAACGATCTTCCTAGAGATTTCTGTGATTCTGCTGAAGATGATTGAAGTTTGGCAACTCAGCTGGGGAGAAAGCATCTCTGGTGCTAGATGGGAGATGGGCTGAGTAAATAGTGATTTGGTAGCTTGCTGGGGAGAAGCTTTCATGCCCCCATATTGCACTTTGACTACCTGCAATCCTGTTACGACGAAGAAACGCACAAGTACCCCGAGGTATCCTTTACCGGATTCCCTCATAGGAGTTTAGACACTCATGGGAACAAATATATTTCCTATAAGCATGTAATTTTAGAAAAAGACGCATTTGTATTTATGCAATCATTATTTTAAGGATATCAGACATTTTTTGCAAAAGAAAATAGAAGGTACGAGACGAAACGTGACTGAAAATATGATTTTATTAATTTGCGTGCCCTGAATTTGGAAAATACAGTCAAAGAAACAGATCCCCAGAAATGAGGAGATTGTTACAAATTAAGAAACAAAAAGATGATGGCAATGTTGATGACGCTTCAAGGAGCTTCCCTTTTGCTATGACCCGTATGACATTGACGTCCTTCTCATCCTGCTTTTGAAGAAGGCTAATTCTGACCGGAGCTTGAACCTTTCGAAGTTTACCATGTTGTAAGTGATACAGACGAATTCAGAATATAGTTGTTCGCCCATTCCCTTATTTTGCGTGGATCGCCCTTTCGGGTTTTCAATCCACCGGGATACCCATTTTTGCCTGAGTTGTCCAATGTGGCTTTTCAACTCAGCAGGTGTACATTTTTTTTATATTTATTTTCCCTTATTTTTGCCCGAGTCTTTTATTCTGTTTTTGACTCGCCGGGATGCCCTATTTTTTCCTGGATCTACATTCTGTTTTTATGTCCAACGGGTCATTTTTATGCGAAGTATTTTTTAACTGCATCTGAATTCACGGGGGACGGGAAGTCTTCACCATCCATAGTACTGAGCATCAGTGCTCCACCAGAGAAAACCTTCTTCACTATGAACGGACCATCATAATTCGGAGTCCACTTGCCCCTGTGGTCTGTATGAGGAGGGAGGAGTCTTTTCAGCACAAGATCTCCTACTTGGTATTCCCGAAGCCTAACTTTCTGATCGAAGGCTTTCTTCATTCTTTTCTGATATAGCTGCCCATGACAGATTGCAACTAACCTATTTTCTTCGATCAGACTAAGTTGTTCGTACCGGGATCGGACCCATTCTGCTTCATTTAGCTTAACATCCATTATTACTCGCAAGGAGGGCAATTCAACTTCAACAGGTAGGACTGCCTCCAAACCATACACAAGCTGATACGGTGTTGCCCCAGTGGATGTTCTGATTGACGTTCGGTACCCATGTAAAGCAAATGGTAGCATTTCATGCCAATATTTGTAGGTGACCACCATCTTCTGCATAATTTTCTTGATATTCTTGTTAGCTGCCTCAATAGCGCCATTCATCTTTGGCCTTTAAGGAGAAGAGTTGTGGTGTTGGATCTGGAAGTCCCAGCACAGTTCTGCCATCATTTTGTTGTTCAGATTGGAACAATTATCAGTAATGATTCGCTCGGGTACTCCATACCTACAGATAATGTCTCTTTTCAAGAATCGGGCTACCACTTGCCTGGTAACGTTTGCATACGAAGCTGCTTCGACCCATTTGGTAAAATAGTCAATGGCTACCAGGATGAATCTGTGGCCGTTTGAAGCAGTCGGTTCGATCTTGCCAATCATATCAATTCCCCACATGGCGAAGGGCCAGGGTGAAGACATCACATTCAGAGGATTTGGAGGCACATGCACTTTATCTGCATAAATCTAGCATTTATGACATTTCCTGGCATACGCACAACAGTCTGCATCCATTGTGATACAATAATAGTCTAATCTTAGCAACTTTTTAGCCATAGCATGCCCTCCAGCATGGGTACTAAAAGATCCTTCGTGCACCTCGTGCATCAGCAAGTCTGCTTCTGTTTTATCAACACATCTGAGAAGTACCATATCAAAGTTTCTTTTATACAAGGAACCATCAGCATTCAGGAAGAAACTACCAGCCAGCCTTCTTAATGTCTTCTTGTCATTGGATGATGCCCCAGGTGGGTATGTTTGATCCTCCAAGAAGCACTTAATGTCATGGAACCAAGGCTTATCATCTTTAACAACATCTGCCGAGAATACGTATGCTGGTCTGTCAAGTCTGGATACTGAAATCCGAGGCACAAAGTTGGCAGCCTGAACTTTGATCATGCACGAAATGGTAGCCAGAGCGTCTGCAAACTGATTCTCGTCTCGAGGGATATACTCAAGCTTGACTGTTGTGAAGAAAGTCAATAACCTCCTTGTATAATCCCGGTAGGGTATCAGATGATCCTGGTGAGTGTACCACTTGTCGTTGGTTTGATTAATTACCAGAGCTGAATCTCCGAACACAGTCAAAGTCTTGATTCTGAGGTCAATGGCTTCCTCAAGACCCATAATGCAAGCTTCGTATTCAGCTTCGTTGTTAGTGCAGTTAAAGGTGAGTTTTGCCGAGAAAGGCATGTGAACTTCTTTAGGTGTAATGAGTACTGCACCAACACCACGACCATTCATATTAATAGCCCCATCAAACATCATAGTCCATTCTTCTTCTGGGTCAGGCCCTTCAGTGTGAATAGGCTCTTCATGATCTTTTGCTTTTATGAACATAATGTCTTCATCGGGGAAGTCAAATCTCATAGGCTGGTAATCATCAATGGGTTGCTCAACCAGATAATCAGACAATACACTGCCTTTGATGGCCTTTTGAGATGTGTACTGAATGTCATATTCTGTAAGGATCATTTGCCATCTTGCAACCCGTCCGGTAAGTGTTGGCTTCTCAAAAATGTACTTTACTGAGTCCATCTTGGATATCAACAAGGTAGTGTGGGTCAACATATACTGCCTTAGTCGGCGAGCAGCCCATGCTAAAGCACAACATGTTTTCTCGAGCAATGAATAACGTTGTTCACAGTCGGTAAACTGTTTGCTTAGGTAGTATATTGCATACTCTTTTCGACCAGACTCGTCATGCTGGCCCAGCACACACCCCATTGACCCTTCTAATACTGTCAAGTACATGATTAGAGGTCTTCCTTCAACTGGAGGCATAAGGATTGGAGGCTCTTGTAAATATTCCTTGATTTTGTCAAAAGCCCATTTGCTCTTTTCTTAGCAG
Organism: Lathyrus aphaca; assembly: GCA_963966055.1. Classification (NCBI taxonomy): domain Eukaryota; kingdom Viridiplantae; phylum Streptophyta; class Magnoliopsida; order Fabales; family Fabaceae; genus Lathyrus; species Lathyrus aphaca. Next base: position 177,906,574 of record OZ014522.1, read on the forward strand.
CTTGAATAAGGGTTCACAGGTTGCGGTGAGGTGAGATATGAACCTTGAAATGTAGTTCAATCTACCCAGGAACCCCCAAACTTCTTTCTCGGTCTTCGGTGCAGGCATTTCTTGAATGGCTTTGACTTTATCAGGGTCAACTTCAATCCCTTTCTCACTTACGATAAATCCCAGTAGCTTTCCGGATCACACCCCGAATGTGCATTTGTTGGGGTTTAACTTCAATTGGTACTTCCTCAGACGCTTGAATAACTTCAACAGATTCACCAGGTGGTCTTCTTCTGTGAGGGACTTGGCAATCATGTCATCCATATAACATTCAATTTCTTTATGGATCATGTCATGGAATAAGGTTACCAAACCCCGTTGATAAGTGGCACCCGCATTCTTCAATTTGAATGACATCACCTTATAACAGAATGTGCCCCAGGGTGTGATGAAAGTTGTCTTCTCCATGTCTTCAGGTGACATTTTGATTTGATTATATCCTGAAAATCCATCCATGAAGGAGAACACCGAGAACTGAGCCGTATTGTCGACCAATACATCAATGTGAGGTAATGGGAAGTCATCTTTCGGGCTGGCTCTATTCAGGTCCCGGTAATCCACACACATCCTCACCTTGCCATCCTTCTTAGGCACAAGTACAATGTTGGCAACCCACGGCGGGTAACTGGTCACAACAAGGAAACCGGCGTCCCACTGCTTTTGCACCTCTTCTTTTATCTTCATTGCCATATCTAGGCGAGTACGACGCAACTTCTGTTTTACTGGTGGGCAGTCTTCTTTCAGAGGTAGCTTGTGCATGACAATGTCGATGTCCAACCCTGGCATATCCTGATAAGACCAAGCAAAAACATCCACATATTCCCGAAGCATGTCAATCAGTTTCTCTTTTACTGAATCTTGTAAGCAGGCCCCGAACTTGACTTCTTTCAAGTCTTCTTCCGTACCAAGATTAACCGTCTCAACCTCCTCCTGATGAGGAGTGATTACCTTCTCCTCTTGTCTCAACAACCTGGCTAGCTCTTCAGGTAGCTAGTAATCTTCTTCAACCCCTTCATCAACTTGATTGATTGGATTGTCAAAGTCATACGAAGTCATAGCAGTGTTGTTGTCGGTGCAGTCTGGAGGGCACTTTCTGCAAGGGTTTAGATTTGTTCATTTTAGAGATCAGTTTTATTTTAGAAAAAAGTGAAAATGAAGTCATTTATTTTGAAAAGCATTGCCATTTTATTTTTGTACAAAAAGTGAAAAATGAAAAACAGTGAGCGGAAAAGAAAAGACTCATTTGCAAAAGATGTCCTGATATTCATTAATTGATCTTTGCACAAAATACAAGATGGCCCGATTACAAAATGAGTCCTGACATCTTAGGCAAGATGCAGGACTTGATGCATGCTTTAAAATACAGGAAATAATAATTACTCTGCAGGAGTAACTCTTATAATTTCCTGGGAAGACCAGTTTGAGACATGGCTCCCCGGGGTCTTTGGACGTATCCAGCTTTCCAGGTTGCGCTCGTCTTATGACTCATCTTTCAAGCTATTCACAGCATCCGGGGTGAGCATCCCCCCACTAATAAACTTGGACTCCTTTGCAGCCTCTGGTTGATCTTGTCGAGTTGGTCTGTAACCCAACCCGAATCGGTCTTCTTTCTTTTCCACGGGCAGCAGCTTGCCCCATCCTTGGGCGGTACCCTCTTCAACAACCTTCCTGGCTTGCTGATATGATGTGATGGAGGTCCCAAGTATAGAAGATGTTTCATTAATATTAAGGGCCTCAAACCCTTGGCTCATGGTTTCATGGATCTCCCCATCCATTTCAATGTATTTGAAGGTGGCCAGCTGGCTAACAAAAATATCCTCCTCCCCACAAATAGTAATGACTTGGCCTTCCCACTCGAATTTTAACTTCTGGTGAAGGGTTGACGTCACGGCGCCGGCGGCGTGTATCCATTGTCTACCCAATAGACAGCTATAAGCAGGCTGTATATCCATTACAAAGAAGGTCGTTTTGAAAACTTGTGGGCCAATCATTATAGGCAAATCTATCTCCCATAGAACTGATCTTTTAGAACCGTCAAAGGCTCTCACTACCAAGTTACTTGGGCGTAGTGCCAATCCATCATACTCCAGCTTCACAAGGCCTTTCTTGGGCAGGACATTGAGGGATGACCCTGTATCCACCAGTACGTGAGAAAGAACTGCGCCCTTACACTCCAAGGTAATATCCAAAGCCTTGTTGTGATTGCGACCTTCCGTTGTCAGATCAGTGTTGGTAAATCCTAGTCCATTACTAGCATTGACATTTCCAACCACAGCCTCTAACTGATTGACGGTAATCTCCTCCGGCACATAAGCTGCGTGCAGGACCTTCAGTAGTGCGTTCTGATGAGCCTCGGAGCACATTAACAACGATAGTATGGAGATTTTGGAAGGTGTTTGGTGAAGCTGGTCTACCACCTTGTAATCACTTTTCTTTATGATTCTCATGAATTCATCAACCTCTTGATCAAAAGGAGTCTTCAAAGCTTCTTTGACAGCTTGTTCTTCTTGCACCATGCTCTTCCCTTTTGCCTTAGCAGCAACTTCTGCTTCGGTAATGGGTCTTGGAATTTGCAAGGCGAAGAGACGTCCGCTTCTAGTGAAGCCTCCGCCTCCCCCCACATTGTCAATCTGAGGTGAAGAAGTTGATGATTCTAAAGTGATTTTCTGCCCCTCGCAGTACAGATCTGAGCCATAATGCCAAGGGATGGCACTATTGCTTTCGTAAGGAATTGGCCCAGGCACTGTGATAGTGACCAGACTGATAGCAGCTGCAGAGGGGACCACAATGGTATGTGGATCATAGTATATGGTAACTGGTGCTCTGACAGGAGTGGCATTTTGTGAGTTGTTGGCAGGAACATTTGTCGGATCATAGTATATCGTAACCGTTGAGACGCTTTCATCAATTGTTGCTGATTTTGTAGAAGACACTATTGACTGGATGGATGTTGAAGTTGTAGCAGGAATGGTGACTGAACTTGCATCTGTTGAAGTGATTGATTGAGTAGTTGTTGGAGTTGTAGTAGAATCCGTTGGAACAATGGTTGCTGACGTTGTAGGAGTATCTGTGATTGCCGATGAAGGAATTGTTGGATTTGTAGGCGCTGTTGTCGTAATCTGAAGGATACCATCCTTAATAAGACCATCTATGCCGTTTCTCAGCCCTTCACACCCATTGACTGCAATATTGCAATACCCATAGTCGAGCTCGCACCCGGGGAACACTTGGCATTCCAAAAGCTCAGCTTTGATTTCAACCAAAGGTGTTCGAATTTGTGCAACACTGGTAATCAAGGTGGATGGTTTACCTTCCTCAATAGCATTAATCCTAGGCCTGTTGTGACTAGGCATTGGATTCCTTGTGACATTCGGAGGAGGTGCAAAGTTGAGAGCTTTTGAGTCCACCAGGTCTTGGACTTTCATCTGTAGGGCCCTGCATTTTTCAGTATTATGCCCCGGTTAGTTTGAATGGAATGCACACCTGGCATTGGCATCATAATTCTTTGGCATATTGGAGGGGTCCGGAGGTGCCAATGTCCTTAAATCAACTAGGTTGAGCTTCAGGAGTTGTGGCAAGAGTGCAACATACGGCATTGGGATTGGGTCAATTACCCTGTTTGCCTGTGATGGTCTTTGTTGGAAAGGACGCTGTTGTTGGTTGTTGTTGCTGTTGTTGTAGGTTCTCTGTTGCGGATACTGAACTTGTTGTTGATACTGTGGTTGTTGTTGTTGAGGACATGCAGATTGTTGAGGAATCGGAGCTGGAATAGTAACTGCTGCTACTGACCAGTGCACATACTGAGGTCTGCCCCTGCTTGCATGAATGGAATTGGTCTCACCGGCTCTTCGGGGTCCCACAAACGGCTTTCTGGGATTACTGGATGAATTTGCACCACTGTCGGAGATTTTGACCATCTTCAAAAGGCTTTCAATCCTCTCACCAGCTATGACCACATCAGCAAAACTGGTAGAGGAAAAAGCAGCCAATCTATCAATATATGTCCCTTGCAATGTGTTCATGAACATGTCAGCCATTTCCCTTTCTGACATGGGTGGTTGGACAGCAGCAGCAAGCTGTCTCCAACTTTGGGCATATTCCCTGAAGCTTTCTCGGGAAGATTGAGACATTCCCATCAGAAGGGTCTTGTTAGGAGCCATGTCCAGATTGTATTGATATTGTCAGATGAAAGCCTCAGCCAAATCCTTCCAGCATCTTATGGTGGCTCTAGACAAGTGTGAATACCATTCCCTTGAAGCCCCAGTCAGACTGTCTTCAAAGTAGAACATCCACAGCTTCTCATCCATAGTATAAGCTTTTAGTCTCCCTAGGAAAGACTGCAAATGAGTGCGAGGACAGGAGGTACCATTGTACTTTTCAAAGCATGGGGATTTGAATTTGTGGGGAATTCTCACCCCATCCACTAGCCCCATGTCCATCACATCGAAGCCCAAAGAATTCTGTGACTCCAATGATCTTAATTCCTCAGTAATCTCGTCCAATCTCCGGTCATATACTTCATCCCCAGCCCCCATAACAGTAAACTTCTCTTCTTGGGGATCCTCTTGCAAGATTCTCCCTCCAGCAGTATTACCCTGTACATTCCTCGGGATGTTAGCTTCTGGATCCAAATGAGGTCCAAATACTGGTGGGTCAATACGAGGCTGGCCCCATTCATTTTTACTAGTTCCACCTGTTCCAAGATGAGGCTCCTCAGGAGTTTGTCTTTCCACCAACTCTCTTAACCTTTCTTGACTCTGGGCCAAGCCAGTCATCACAGCCATGAATTGAGACATCTGATTTCTCATTTCCACTCTCTCATTAGCCATCTGATTTCTGACCTCAGTCAGATCCTGTTGTACTTGTTCCATTTGAATACCGGGAAGGTTGTTACGAATCGGGTACCGGTGCACGCGGTTGACAGGGAACACTCGGCGACGAGCAATGTTTCCTGAGATCACAGCAAAGTTAGAAACAATAATAAAAAAACCTACAAATGGAAACAAACAACAAGCAAAGAATCAAACATCTAGTCCAAACTCATCTTCTCTGACCTCCTTCAGGAGTGCCTCAGTCACTGGACCAGCTGGGTGCTCTATAATGGTCCTGATGAGGAGGTTCCTGGTAGCAATGGTAGTGGTCAGCTTCTTATGCCTGTCCTGGTCCTTTGATCTCTTCACTCCTGCTCTGAGCTTCAACTCTGAAATCTCCTTCTGGGCTGCCAACAAAGCTTCCTGCTTCTTCTTCTCATTGGCCTCTAACTGTTCAATCTTGGCTTGAGTCCTTTGGTCTTCTTGTGTACGGGCTTCAGTGATCCTGACCCACCTAGCCTGACTCTCTTGCAGATAGAGCTCAGTCCTAGCCTTCTGAATCTTGGCCTCTTTACAGGCATTCTTCATTATTTATTCCCCAACTCTTGCTTTCCTGATGTAGTCCTCTGTTTTCTCAATTTTGGGAAGATGCTCCACCCTGAGCTTCTCCAATCTCTCAATGTCCAGACGACCATCACTTCTTTCCCAAAGAGTCTTCTTTAAAGCTTGAGATAGGTTCTCATTCCTTTCCTTCAGCTTCTCAAATTCTTCTAGGCTGACAGTTGCTACTGGTTGTGTTGTAGATGGTCCAGGTATGTCCTCCAAGGTGAAAGGCATTCCAGTAATTTGAGCTCTAGTACGGGACCAGTCATAGTATTGAGCTGAAGCAACATTATTACATCTTCCAAGAATTTCCATCCCTTTTGTCTGGATGTTGTCCCAAGTCCAGGATGCTTGTATGACAGCAGCTGAATTAGGTTTTACTTCACAATACAGGGTCTCAGCTAAATCTTGCACTCTAGGAGGGTGAACCAAAGCATAGCCCAGTTGTCTCTTAAACAGCAAAGGGTTGTAGTTGATGCAACCCTTTACCCCAATCAGAGGTACATTTGGGTATTGTCCACAGCTGGTGATAATGTCCTTGCCCTTGGTGCTCTGAGTGCACCATCTAATATCATCTGAAGTCAAAGCAATGAGCCTTTTAGCCCAATTCTTCTGCTGGTGAGGATTCAGGAAGGCATCTGACTTAGGCAGGTGTCTGAGCAGCCAGGTGTAAAACAAAGGAGCACAATATCTCACCAAATTCCCCCTTTGTTTCTCATTCCTCTGATGAATGGAGTAATAAAAGTCTCCCAGCAGTGTAGGTACTGGGTTCTTTAGAAGAAACAGATGGATGGCATTCTTGCTGACAAATTTGGGCTCATCTGCAAACAGTATAGCCCTATATATGCTGAGGGCTAAAAGTGCACAGACTGCCCTCCATTCTCCCAATGAGGCCTTCACGACATAGGACGAATGTCGGATAGAAGAAAAAGTTGCTTTGCTGGCGACTTACTGGGGGATGGTAAACACGAACGAGTGCTTACGTTTTAAGAAGAAATGGTATAGGTGCTTTGACATTGTGTATAGATTAAATATGTGGACGAGCATCCTTAAGACCATGATGCCGACGAGTATCAGTAGAAACAAACGCTGACGCGTGTTCAAAGATGATGGTACAGACGAGTATCTGTATAAGTATGAATGATTATTGTGAAGTACGAGCAAGACACGAACAAGTGTTCAACTTGCTGGGGAAAGTATGACACAGACGGGTGTCAAAAGTGAATGTATAGGTTATGAACCCACATTTGTATATGAGAGTGTAAAAGGTGTTTCGGCGACCTGCGGGGATAGGATTACATGGACGAGTGTCGAAAGGGGTATATTATAAATAAGTACTTGGTTTGCAATAAGTATTTAGGCAACCGTGCTGGGGAAAGGTGACACAGACGAGTGTCAGAAGAGTATATAGGTGTCTGTATTTATGTTGGAGAGTGCAAAGGGGACGCTTTGGCTATTATTCGTAAGGGGTGTGAGCTTTTATATACATTGCTGATGAAATACTGATGGTATTTGCAGGTGACTGGTTTGAACCTGACTTGTGATCATGCGAATGTTTGATTTTTGCTGTAATGCTCCGTATTAGACGGAATGCTACGCTTTATGGGGAAAAATGATGCGAATGTTATGATTATGCAAAAGAAACCGATCCGGGATCCGGATCCCGATGCTGGTTGGATCTCTAGCTGATCTGCTTGGAGGGATATCCCAGCTGGGGGAGATCATTGGTAGATCTGTTAGGATATATAGCTCTACTCGGGGAAATAGATCATTGATAGACTTATCCTGTAAAGGAGAAACCCAGTTGGGGATAAGGAAGCTTCCGTCACTTTGTTGTGTGAGAATTTCAGGTATTGCTCTTCTGGCAGGGGCTGGAACTTTGCGGGGAGATGATTCTTTTGTCTTTGAGAGACCTGGAATTCTGTTTGGGGGAGAAAAGACCACTGAACAATCTTCCTAGAGTTATCTGTGGGGATCCCGGCTAGGGAAGCTCCTGTTGAATAGACTTATGTTAGGGATTAGGAGGCTTTGACAACTCCGCTGGGGAAAAAAGAACATTTCAGATACTGCTCGGGAAGGAGGTATGCTAGGGAGAGTGTGCCTGGCATGCCCCATGCTGTGTATTGAATACCTACAACCTATTAAGACAAAGAAACGAACAAGCATTCCGAGGTATCCCTCACCGGATTCCGTCATAGGAGTTAGATATTCATGAGAGTAAATACATTTCCTGCAAGCATTTATTAAGAATGGCTCATTTGTTTTATGCAAATATTATATCATGGATATTGGACATTTTTCAAACGGAATGAAAATGTACAAGACAAAGTGTGACTGAAAATCTGATTTTATTAATCTGGGTGCCCTGAATTGGCAAATACAGTCAAAGAAACAGATCCCCTAAAATGAGGAGATTGTTACAAATTGAGAAAAGTAAAAGTGCTGGCAATGTTGACGATGTTCTGGTGAGCCTTCCTTGCTATGACCTGTATGACCTTGACGTTCTTCTCATCTTGCTTTCTGAAGAAGGTTGATTCTGACCGATGCTTTAACTCTTTCGAATCTTGCCGTGTTGTAAGTGATACAGACGAATTCAGAATGCAGTCGTTCGCTTATTCCCTGATTTTGCGTGGATCGCCCTTTCGGGTTTTCAATCCACCGGGATACCCATTTTTGCCTGAGTTGTCCAATGCGGCGTTTCAACTCAGCGGGTGTACATTTTTTCATTTTTTCCCTTATTTTTGCCCGAGTCTTTTATTCTGTTTCTGACTCGCCGGGATGCCGTATTTTTTCCTGGACTTACATTATGTTTTAATGTCCAGCGGGTCGTTTTATGTGAATTATTTTTTAACTGAATCTGAATTCACAGGGGATAAGAAATATTCACCATCCATAGTAGTGAGCATCAGTGCTCCACCAGAGAAAACCTTCTTTACTATTAATGGACCATCGTAATTTAGAGTCCACTTGCCCCTGTGGTCTGTATGAGGAGGAAGGAGTCTTTTTAGCACAAGATCTCCCACTTGGTATTCTCGAAGCCTGACTTTCTGATCGAAGGCTTTCTTCATCCTTTTCTGATATAGCTGCCCATGACAGATTGCAGCTAATCTCTTCTCTTCGATCAGATTCAATTAATTGTACCGAGAACGGACCCATTCTGCCTCATTCAGCTTGACATCCATTAGTACCCGTAAGGAGGGTAACTCAACTTCAACAGGTAGGACAACTTCCATACCATACACAAGTTGATAAGGTGTTGCCCCAGTAGACGTTCTGATTGAGGTACGATACCCATGCAAGGCAAACGGTAGCATTTCATGCCAGTCTTTGTAAGTAACCACCATCTTCTGCACAATCTTCTTGATGTTTTTGTTAGCCGTCTCAACAGCGCCATTCATCTTTGGCCTGTAAGGAGAAGAGTTGTGATGTTGGATTTTGAAGTCCCGATACAGTTCTTCCATCATTTTTTTGTTCAAATTGGAACCATTTTCAATAATGATTTGCTCGGGTACTCCATATCGACAGATAATGTCTCTTTTCAGGAATCTGGCTACCACTTGTCTAGTGACGTTTGCATACGAAGCTGCTTCAACCCATTTGGTGAAGTAATCAATGGCTACCAGGATGAATCTGTGGCCATTTGAAGCAGTTGGTTCGATCTTTCCAATCATGTCAATGCCCCACATTGCAAAGGGCCAAGGTGAAGACATCACGTTCAAAGGATTTGGAGGCACATGCACTTTATCTGCGTAGATCTGGCATTTATGGCATTTTCTGGCATGGGCACAACAGTCTGCATCCATTGTGATCTTGTAGTAACCTGATCGTAACAACTTTTTAGCCATTGCATGTCCTCCAGCATGGGTACCGAAAGATCCTTCATGCACCTCGTGCATCAGCAAGTCCGCTTCTTTCTTATCAACACATCTGAGAAGAACCATATCAAAGTTTTGTTTGTATAGTGAACCATCGACATTAAGGAAGAAACTACTAGCCAGCCTTCTTAATGTCTTCTTATCATTGGATGATGCCTCAGGTGGGTATGTTTGATCCTCTAAGAAGCTTTTGATATAATGGAACCAAGGCTTGTCATCTTTGGAAATGTCTACAGAGAATACATATGTTGGTCGGTCTAGTCTGGAGACCGAAATCCGAGGCACATAATGGGAAGTTTTAACCTTGATCATGGAGGAAATGGTAGCTAAAGCATCTGCTAACTGATTTTCGTCTCGAGGGATATACTCAAGTTTGACTATTATGAAGAAAGTCAATAATCTCCTCGTATAGTTGCGGTATGGAATTAGATGCTCATGGTGAGTATACCATTTGTCGTTGGTCTGATTGATTACTAGAGCTGAATCCCCGAATACAGTTAATGTCTTGATCCTGAGGTCAATGGCTTCCTCAAGACCCATGATACAGGCTTCGTACTCAGCTTCGTTATTAGTGCATGCAAAGGTGAGTTTTGCCGAGAAAGGCATATGAACTCCTTTAGGTGTAATGAGCACTGCACCAACTCAACGACCATTCATGTTGACAGCCCCATCAAACATCTAGTCCACTCTTCTTCTGGGTCAGGCCCTTCAGTGTGAACAGGTTCTTCATGATCTTTTTCTTTCAGAAACATGATGTCTTCATCAGGAAAGTCAATCTCATTGGTTGGTAATCATCAATGGGTTGCACAGCTAGATAATCAGACAGTACACTGCCTTTGATGGTCTTTTGAGATGTGTACTGAATGTCATACTCTGTCAGAATCATTTGCCATCTTGCAACCCTTCCGGTAAGTGCTGGCTTCTCAAATATGTACTTGACGGAGTCCATCTTTGAAATCAACAAGGTAGTGTGAGTCAACATATACTGTCTTAGTCGACGAGCAGCCCACGATAAAGCACAACAAATTTTTTTGAGCAGTGAATAACGCTGTTCACAGTCAGTAAACTTTTTGCTTACACACCCCATTGATCCTTCTAATACTCTCAGGTACATTATTAGAGGTCTTCCTTCAACTGGAGGCATAAGAATTGGAGGTTCTTGTAGATACTCCTTGATTTTGTCAAAAGCCTTCTGACAATCATCGTTCCACCTGATTGTTTGTTCCTTTCTTAATAGTTTGAACATGGACTCACAGGTTGCAGTAAGGTGAGATAAGAACCTTAATATGTAGTTTAATCTACCTAAGAAACCCCGAACTTCTTTTTCAGTCCTAGGTGCAGGCATTTCCTGAATGGCTTTGACTTTGTCGGGATCAACTTCAATTCCTTTTTCACTTACGATGAATCCCAGCAGTTTACCGGAACGTACCCCGAATGTGCACTTGTTGGGGTTTAGCTTCAACTGATACTTCCTCAGACGCTTGAACAACTTCAGCAGATTTACCAGATGATCTTCTTCAGTGAGGGACTTGGCAATCATGTCATCCACGTAGCATTCAATTTCTTTGTGGATCATGTCGTGGAATAATGTTACCATAGCCCGTTGATAAGTGGCACCAGCATTCTTCAGCTCGAAAGGCATTACCTTATAACAAAATGTTCCCTAAGGTGTGATGAAGGTTGTTTTCTCCATGTCTTCGGGTGACATCCTGATCTGATTATACCCAGAAAAACCATCCATGAAGGAAAATACCGAGAACTGAGCTGTGTTGTCTACCAATACATCAATGTGAGGTAATGGGAAATCATCCTTCGGGCTAGCTCTGTTCAGATCCCGGTAATCCACACACATCCTTCCTTTGCCATCCTTCTTAGGCACTTGTACAATATTAGCAACCCAGTGCGGGTAACTAGTTACAGCAAGGAAACCGGCGTCCCACTATTTTTGTACTTCTTCTTTAATCTTCATGGCCATATCTGGGCGAGTACGGCGTAGCTTCTGCTTTACTGGAGGACAATCTTCTTTCAAAGGCATCTTGTGCATAAAAATGTCTGTATCTTGACCTGGCATGTCTTGATAGGACCAATCAGAGACGTCGACGTACTCTCGAAGCATGTCAATAAGCTGTTCCTTCACTGAATCTTGCAGACTGGCCCCAATCTTTACTTCTTTCAAATCCTCCTCGGTACCAATATTAACCGTTTCAACTTCCTCCTGATGAGGAGTGATCACTTTCTCTTCTTGCCTCAACAAACTGGCTAACTCTTCAGGTAACTCATAGTCTTCTTCAACCCCTTCATCAGCTTGATTAATTGAATTGTCGAAGTCATAGAAGGTCATAGCAGTGATGTTGTCGGTGCAGTCTGGAGGATAATTTCTGCAAGGGTTGAGATTGGTTCATTTTAGTGATCAGTTTTAATCTTGTTTAGAAAAAGTGAAAATGAAGTTATTTATTTTGAAAACATTGCCATTTTATTGTTTTGTACAAAAGTAAAAAAATGAAAAGACAGTGAGCGAAAAAGAGACTCGTTTGCAAAAGATGTATGATATTCATTGATTAATCCATTTGCACAAAATTACAATATGGCCCTATTACAAAATGAGTCCCGATACCTTGGGCAAGATGCGGGACTTGATGCATGCTAAAAACGACAGAAAATAATAATTACTCTATAGGACTAACCCTTATAATTTCCTGGGAAGACCAGTTAAGGACTTGATTCCCCGGGATCCTTGGACGTATCCAGCTCTCCAGGTTGCGTTCGCTTTCCGCCTCGTCTTGCAGGTTGTTAACGACATCTGGTGTGAGCATCCCCCCACTGATGAACCTGGGCTCTTGAGAAGCCTCTGATTGATCTTGTCGGAATGGTCTGTAATCCAAACCGAATCTGTCTTCCTTTTTCTCCACTGGCAGCAACTTTCCCCAGCCTTAGGCATTACCATCTTCAACAACCTTCCGGGCTTGCTGATAGGAAACAATTGAAGTACCCATCCTGTTTTCCTGGGATGCAGCAAATACTTCAGTCGCCTTATTGCCATTCAGGGACTCGAACCCTTGGCTCATTGTCTCATGGATTTCACCATCCATATCAATATACTTGTATGTAGCCAGATGGCTAACAAATATATCCTCCTCACCACAGATGGTGATAATCTGTCCTTCCTACTCGTACTTCAGTTTCTGGTGAAGGGTCGACGTTACTACGTCTGCAGCGTGAATCCAGGGTCGACCTAACAAACAGCTGTAAGCAGGCTGTATATCCATCACATAGAAAGTGGTCTTAAAGACGTGTGGACCGATTATCACTGGCAAATCCACCTCTTCAAGAACAGATCTTTTGGAGCCATCAAAAGCCCTGACCACAAGGTTACTTGGCCGGAGAGCTATACCATCATATTCGAGCTTGACAAGAGATTTCTTGGGTAAGACATTGAGTGAGGACCCAATGACTACAAGAACATGAGATAGTACAGCTCCTTTGCACTCCAGGGTTATGTGCAAAGCTTTGTTGTGGTGACGTCCTTCGGTCGTTAAATCAGCGTCAGTGAAACCTAGCCCATGGCTAGTATTGACATTTGACACCACTGTTTCCAGCTGATTTACTGTGATCTCTTCTGGCACGTAGCAGCGTGCAGAACTTTGAGTAGTGCATCCCGATGGGCTTCGGAACACAACAGCAAGGATAGTATAGAGATCTTTGAAGGAGTCTGATGGAGCTGGTCCACAACTTTATAGTCACTTCTTTTAATAATTCTCATAAACTCATCCATATCTTGATCGAAGGATGATTTATGAGTTTCTTTTGGTGCAGACTCTTCAGGTTCACACTCTTCCCTTTGGTTTTGGCAGCAGTCTCTGCCTCAGTGTTGGTTTTGGGAGCTTGTGACGCAAAGAGGCGTCCGCTTCGGGTCAAGCCTCCGCCTTCCCCAACATTGTCCACCTGGGGAGTGAGAACTGGAGAATCAAGAAGGACTTTCTCTCTGTTTCAGTAAAGGTCAGCACCATAATGCCATGGTATAGCACTGTCTTTATCATATGGAATTTGCTCGGGCACCGTGATAGTGACTGGGCTTACTGCAGCAGAAGTTGGAACCGTAATCGTCTGTGGATCATAGAAAATAGTAACAGGACCTCTGGTGGATGTTGGTGGAGGTGAATTGAAGCTTTGTTGAGAATTTTGTTGAGATTGTTGAAAGTTGCTAGAATTTGGGACCGTTGTCGGGTCATAGTAAATTGTGACAGTGGAAACATCATTGTTGGTGGTTGCTGAAGTTGTAGTAGCCGGTGAAAATGAATTGTTGTGTTGAAGTGACAGATGGAATGATTGCTGAAATTGTAGTTGAATCAGTTGGAACAATGGTTGTTGCGGTTGTAGAAGAACCAGTAGGAAAGATGGTTGTTGAATTTGTAGAAGATTCGCTTGTTGTTGACAAAAGAGTTGTTGGTGTTGTAGAAGTTGTGCTTGTAATTTGCAGAATGCCTTTGTTAATTAAGTCATTGATGCCTTTCCTCAAGCTTCCACACCCATTCTTAGAAAGTTTGCATGATTCACAACAGGCCTCACAACCTGGAAACACTTGGCACTTTAAAAGCTGGGTTTTAACCTCTGCCAGAGGTGTCTGAATACATGCAATGTCTTCTATTAAACTTATGGGTGAGCAATCCTCTATAGCATTAATCCTTGGCCCATTGTGGCTTGGCATAGGATTTTTCATTACATTGGGAGATGGTGCAAAGTTCAGGGCCTTTGAATCTACCAGATCCTGGACCTTCATATGCAGAGCCCTGCATTTTTCTGTAGAGTGGCCAAGTGCATTGGAATGAAAATCACACCTAGCGTTGACATCGTAGTTTCTTGGAAGGTTTTGAGGATCAGGTGGAGCCAATTTCCTCAACTCAACAAGATTGAGCTTTAGGAGTTGTGGCAGTAGTGTAGCATACGACATTGGAATAGGGTCGATCTCTGTTGAGGAAATTGTTGTTGTTGCGGAAAGTGTTATGGTTGTTGAGTATACTGAGGAGGTGGAGTAGGGATAGTAACAACAGCAACTGTTCTGGGCAAGTATTGGGGTCTCCCTCTTCCCATGTGCACAGAGTTTGTCTCACCAGATCTACGGGGCCCAGCAAATGGTTTCCTTGTACTGCTTGAACTGGCACCGTTATCGGAGATCTTTCCCATCTTCAGTAGGCTCTCTATTCTTTCCCTATCTATCACCACATCTGCAAAGCTGGTAGAAGAAAATGTAGCCAGTCTGTCAATGTAGGTTCCTTGGAGAGTATTCATGAACATGTCTGCCATTTCCCTTTCAGACATGGGGGGTTGAACTGCAGCAGCAAGTTGCCTCCACCTTTGGGCATATTCTCTGAAGCTTTCACGGGAATATTGAGACATTCTCATCAGAAGATTCTGTTTGGAGCCATGTCCAAGTTATATTGATACTGTCAGATGAAAGCTTCATCCAAGTCCTTCCAGTTTCTTACTGTGGCTCTAGTCAAATGGGAATACCATTCTCGGGATGCCCCTGTCAAGCTATCCTCAAAGTAAAACATCCACAACTTCTCGTCCATGGTGTATGCTTTTAATCTTCCCAAGAAAGACTGAAGGTGGGTGCGTGGGTAGGATGTGCCATTATACCTTTCAAAACACGGGGGTTTGAACTTGTGAGAAATTCTCACCCCTTCCACCAATCCCATGTCCATGACATCAAAACCTAGGGAATTTTGGGTTTTAAGAGACCTCAGCCTCTCTGCAATTTCATCCAGCCTACGGCCGTAAACTTTGTCTCCAGCCCCAACAAGTGTAAACTGCTCCTCTTGAGGATCCTCTTGCAAGACCCTTCCTCCAGCAGTGTTACCTTGAGTATTCCTTATGGCATTGATTTCTGGGTTCAGATGAGGCCCAAACTCTGGTGGATCAGTGCGGGGTTGCACGTGATCATTATTACTGGTACCTCCTATACCTGGATGGTGTTGCTCAGGAGTTTGTCGCTCAACTAACTCCCTCAGTCTTTCCTGGCTCTGAGTTAAACCAGTCATTACAGTCATGAATTGAGTCATCTGATTTCTCATCTCAACCCTCTCATTGGCCATTTGGGTCCTCACTTCATTCAAGTCTTGCTGAACTTGATCCATCTGAAGTCCCGGAAGGTTGTTTCTTGTCGGGTACCGGTGTATTCTGTTGACAGGGAACACTCTTCTGCGAGCAATGTTTCCTGAAACCACAAAAAAGTGAGAAACAACAATAAAACAAAGACCTACAAAACAAAGAAAATGTTAGTATGTAATGCAGGATGCCTATTTATCTTCCAAGGGTATCCGGTTTGGTTCTTTGGTTTTGACCTTTCCAGACCTCGAGGAAATGCTGATGATGTTGAGAGATAAAGCCCACCAAAACAAATAAAAACCATACATATTACAAAGAGTGAAGATACATAGTTTGATTATAATACATTCCCATGGTGGGTCAAAATACATCAACAAAAAGAAAATACAATCAAAATGAAGTACAAACAAAATGAATCAAATATCCAACCCAAAGTCATCTTCTCTGACATCCTTCAGGAGGGCCTCAGTCACTGGCCCCACTGGGTGCTCTGTGATAGTCCTGATAAGGAGGTTCCAGGTAGCAATGGCACTGGTCATCTTCTTATGCTTATCCTGATCCTTTGACCTCTTCAACCCCTCCCGGAGTTTTAATTCAGAGATCTCCTTCTGTGCTGCTGATAATGCCTCCTGATGCTTCTTCTTAATAACCTCTAGTTGCTCTATCTTAGCTTTTGTCCTTTGATCTTCTTGTGCACGGGCCTCAATGATCCTGATCTACCTAGCCTGGCTCTCCTCTAGATAATGCTCTGCCCTAGCCTTCTGAGTCTTTGCTTCCTTGCAAGCATTCTTCAATACTAATTCCCCTGCCCTAGTCTTTCTGGTGTAGTCATCCGTCTTCTCAATCTTGGTCAAGTTCTCAATCCTGAGCCTTTCCAATCTCTCATTATCTATATGGCTATCATTTCTCTCCCAGAGAGTCTTCTTCAAGGCTTCAGAGAGATGAGTATTCCTTTCTTTCAGCTTCTCAAACTCTTCCAAACTGACAGTAGCTGCAGGTTGCGCTGTTGAAGGTCCAGGTGTATCTTCCAAGGTAAATGGCATCCGGGTGATCTGAGCTCTGGTACGAGATCAATCAGAAT
This sequence comes from Lathyrus aphaca, assembly GCA_963966055.1. Lineage (NCBI taxonomy): Eukaryota > Viridiplantae > Streptophyta > Magnoliopsida > Fabales > Fabaceae > Lathyrus > Lathyrus aphaca. The sequence goes on from OZ014522.1 coordinate 177,923,097, forward strand.
ACTATGCTGAAGCAATGTTGTTGCACTTGCCAAGGATGGTTGTTCCCTTAGTCTGAATGTTATCCCAAGCCCAGGTAGCTTGTCTGACAACAGTAGAGTTGGGCTGGATTTCACAGTAGAGGGTCTCGGTCAAATCTTGCCCCCTTGGAGGATGAATCAAAGCATATCCTAATTGTCTCTTAAACAGTAAAGGGTTGTAGTTGATGCAACCTTTCACTCCTATCCAAGGAACATTAGGATACTGCCCACAGCTAGTAATGATGTCTTTGCCCTTGGTGCTCTGAGTGCACCATCTAATGTTTTCTGATGTCAAGGCAATAAACCTCTTAGCCCAGTTCTTTTGCTGATGAGGGTTCAGGAAAGTATCTGACTTTGGCAGGTGTCTTAGCAACCAGGAGTAATAAAGGGGAGCACATCATCTGACCAGTCTTCCTCTTTGCTTCTCATTCCTCTGGTGTACTAAGTAGTAGAAGTCTCCGAGCAAGGTAGGAACTGGGTTCCTCAATAAGAACAGGTGAATGGCATTCTTGCTCACAAACTTTGGCTCATTTTCAAACAAGATAACCCCATATATACTGAGGGCTAGAAGTGCACAGACAACATTCCATTCCCATACTGCCGCATGCAGGGTGGCCTGGGATATCAAGAATTCTAGGTGAAAGCCTGGAACCCCAGCCTTGGTGGTCAGGCTCTGATCAATAAGGGAAGGCTCCAAATGCAATGCCCTGGCTATGTCTTCATTTTTGGGAGCAACCATCTCAGGGTTGAAAGGAATCCCTCTCCTGATAGGAACTCCTAACAACATGGAAAATTCTTCTAACAGAGGTCCCAACTGGAAATCAGGAAAAGTGAAACATCTGAGTGGAGGATCATAAAACTGCAAGCAATTATGGATCATGCTCCTCTGAGATGCATATAGATCCATGACCATTTTCAATATTCCTCCATAATGTTCTCTGAATAGTGGGACATGATCAGGAGTAATGAGGGACTAGATCTGCCTAATGGCAGTCAGGGTGGGCTCAAAGAAGTGGTATGTGATGATGCTCTTTCTTGAAGTGCCCATGCTGATAATGGATGTTGGTGAAGAAGCTGAGATAAACCCTGATGAAGATAACTGTTAAAGATTGGAGAAGATAACTGGAGGGGGTCTCTGGTGAAGACAAACTGATGAAAGTGCTGGAGAAGATGACTGAAGAAGTCTAAGCAGCTGAAGGGGTCAAAACCAAACCAAAGATAATAAGATGGATACCCTGCAAAACAAATAAGAAAATGTTAAATGATGCAAAAATGATGTATGCAAAATGATATGCAAAGGGTTTGTGATTAAGTGCTGGATCGTTTTATCTGCCTTGGTAAAAGTCCATGTGTGTTTATAAGTCTGGATGGAGGCTTAGAAATCCAGTAACCAGGTAGGGGACTCAAATAAAGAGTCACAAGTCCAGGGTAATCACAAGAACTGTCCAAATAATACAACCTTAACAAATCTAGTAACAGGGTATGATGAGGCCAAGGGTTCCTGCAAACCTGCAAACATCCCAACCCCCTCACATGTAATGTTCTAGAACAAGGATCCTCAAACTTGGATCAGTTATGAGAAGTGTAAACACTTCTAACCCGGAGGTACAATGTTTACAATAACCATAAAATATCCTCCTCTAATTCACCTCAGATGCTGAAGGTCATAAAAAGGTCATCCAGGCTTAGCAGGCTTCCCAGATAGCCCTAGTACTACAGGAAATCCGTAAAACAGAGTTCTCAAGAAGAAACCCATGTCTGAACCGTGTTTCATATTCCCGCACCAAACTGAAATGGAATGGGAAAGAATATGAAGCCACTCTAGCCTATGTGTCACTCAGGTCCCAGGTATAGGACCTTAATCACTCAATGATCCCCACCCACCAAAGAAACAGCAGATCCAGCACATGATAATGACAATATGAAATGCGTAAAATGAAAGCGATAAATAAAACTGTATAGAAATAAATAAATAAAGCAAATAAATAAGCACAAGTAGCACATAACACCCCTGTAAACACAAATCAAACAAGCGCTAGGAGGAACCCACAAAAAGAACCAGAAGCCCTGGTTGCAATATAAGGTTCCCCAGCATAGTTGCCAAGCTGTCGCTCCCCCGAAAAGACACCCGGGTCAGATAGGGTACAAACGCGAACGGTCGGCGAAAGGAGAAGATGAAGGTGAATAGAGTCGCCAGCTAGGCATTTTTATCCCGAAGGAAAGGTAATGCTGCATAAACCTAGAAAGAAATGGATAAGACGGTTGCGAACCAGAGAAACTGAGAAAGGGGGTTGGTTACAACCTGGGAAGGTATTAGCACCCAGATTGTCCATCGTACTCGACGGGATCCACGTTTCAAAGTTTGTGTTTAAAGGGGTAGTGTCTGTGCTATCTGTGTGCAAAAGCTGGGAAAGAAATATACAAGTTTCAGTGCAAGAAAGTGAAATGAGGTGCTCAGGAATGAGGCTTAAAGGATTATGCTAAAAGAGGGGGAAGACACAGTGACTTTTGTTCGATAATTGTTAAGTTATGCCTACGTATCCTCTCGTGCAATGAGGAAGTCAGAACACCGTAGTTCGACTCAAAGAGACTGAAAGATAAATTGACTGATGAACTGCTTGCCTGTCTATGCTCAAGTGTATGACTCGTCTAGCTCGAGAGCTAACTGTTTTGCATTAGACGGAAGAAGCGAGTTCTCGTTTGTGAGTGAAGATGATGAGAAAAGAATCCCAGAGGAGACGATTATTGTTTGTTTTTGTGTTTTCAATCTTTTATTGGTTTTTAGTGTTTGTCATAAGTTAATGAGCTTAAGCCTAAATCAAGGGTTAGTAAACTCATTATATCTTCCCTTTAATTAGGGATAATGAGAATACCTTAAGTATAAGATAAACATCTCAACTTAATTACCATGATGGTATAGGATTAAGATCATTAACCTACTTGTGATTATTTAGATGTTTTTTGAGTTTTTGTTTAGTGTTAAGTAATGAGTTTAAGCCATAATCAAGGATTAGTGAACTCATTACAACATCCTAATAGAAGGATAATAGATGAGCACACTTAAGCTGAAAAAGATACCTCAACTTAATCCATGATTAGGGATTAACCTCATGACAAAACAAACCTTTATTAAAGTGGATTTTTATTAAGGGTGAGATTAAGAAGTGAGTTTTATGGTTTGTAAGACAACTTGAGAGGGACTTGTCCATTAAACACTAGGGTTAGTCCTTATTAACCAATAAAGGAAGAATTAGAACCCTAACACAAGGCACAAGTTACAAGTTAATGTCTTAGTGATTATTAAGATGGATTGATTAAGAGGTTTAAAAAAATTAAGGGTTTAACACTTAGGATTAAAGTTATACACCCCATCCTAAGAGAAGGATGCAGGCATAACCCTAATTCCAAAGTCCTAAAGCCTTAAAGGTTTAGTCTCTAATGATAAGATGAGAAGAGAGACACAAAGATGACTCAAAGGTAAAAACTAAGGGGAACTAATCACAACCCTAATTATTATCATGCTTGGACGTTCCTATGGTTTGTAAGGCTTGAGAAAGATCTTCAAGGAAGCCACCAATGGAAGAAGCAGAAGAAAGGAGGAGGAAGCAGATGAATAATTTACTTACTTCACTGGAGAAGATAAGTAACCTAAAGGAAGAAAGTGAGAGATGAACATGAATGAGTAAGCTCACTCAAAGAGAATGAAAAATGCAGCAAAGATGCATATGAAGAAGATGAAGAGAAATGAGAAGTGAAGGCAAACTCACTTCTCAAATTAACTTACCACCTGAAAATGTTAGCACAAGATGCATAAGAAATGAAATGAAATGAAACAAATGCAATGTCAAAGATCAAAACCAGAAGCATACACATGATGCAAATGATGTTATGACAGGATGCAAAGACATACAAAGTGCAATGGATGATCATACAAGAGAATGAATGCAAATGAAGCATGTGGGAAGCATGAAAACACATGGATGTTTATGAAATGGAATGGATGCAAAGCATGGCAAATGTATGAATAAATGATCAAGAAATGTTCAAGTAATTTCTTAAGATGTCTAAGATGGCATACAAGTTCTTAGAATGTCATGACAAGTTTACATGTTCATGCAATGCAATGTAAGATGCAAGTATGGATGCAAAATTAGGGTCACATGAAAGGGTGAGATGAAAATGATCAAAACAAGAGCATATATCATGATAAAAATTTGTAAATGAGCTCAAACAAACCCTAACCCCATATGATATCACACCTCAAAGGAGAAGGTCTAACTCTTAAACTAAAGAAAGTTATGATTTTTCTAAGTTAACTAGGGTTTTTGTGTACCTTAAAGGGGAAATGCAAATCAATTTGAAAATGAAAGATAAATACATGACAAATATATCCTATAAACTACAATCTATATGGAAAACAATGCAAAAAGAATCATTGTCAAACCTTTCATGGTTAGGCAGAAAAGAATTTTCAAAGTTAGGGTTTCAAAAAGGGAATTTTATGAACCCTAAATTCAAGAAAAATGTCAAAATGGAATCAAAACAAAAAAGAAATTTGTATGAATGGTTTGACAATGTTTCTAAATGTCCTAAGATGCAATATGATTTTTTTTTTAAATTTTTAGAAACCTAAATGGTATTTTAATTAATTAATTTCCATTAATTAATTAAAATAAACATTTAAATATTTTTAAAATGATTTAAAAATGCAAAAAAATAAAAATAAAATTTTTTTTGGGTAAAGAAAAATATTTAGAGTTAAAATGAAGAAGGAAATTTATGATTTTTCTAGGTATTTTAAATAAAATGATAAGGAAAATGGAATTTAAATGGAATAAAAATTAAAATAAAGGGAAGGTCAACGTATCCAATGGTCTGGATTTGAACTAGGGTTGGAGGGAAAGACTGCGTATCCAACGTATCCAACGAATTAACCCTAAATGAACTAATCCTGGCCATTCATTTTAAATTAATCCTAATCCAAAGGCCCAGAATGCATCTGAAAAACTAAACCCTAAATTAGCCCTAATCACTTTCAGATGACCGGAACAGTGTTCCGATCATCTTCTCCGGCGAGACCTCAACATCAACTTCTTCCCTAAGCCATTTCCAGAGCTCTAAAGCTCCAGATCACTCCCCCCACACCTCTCTAAGCCTGAATCAAACCTCAAAACAAATTTCTAATGACTCATGAACAAGATACGAATCAAAACTCAAAAATGGCAAAACTTTCAAAAACACGATACAGGCTTAATACTCAATCATTTTCAAAACCAACAAGTGCTATGTGATCAGTGAAGCATATAGATCATTTCTATAACATAAAAAACAAGTTCTGGAAAAAAGTTTGACGGTGGCTACCTGAGCTGAAGCTTTCACCTCTAAAGCTTTTGGACCTCTTCTCCTGTGCAAATCCACTTCACTTGACCCCCTGATGATGTTGTAATGCCTTGAAAGAGTTTAGAATGGCTGGATTGAGTGGTTGCACCTCAACTGGTCTGAAATCGTGTTTTGTGTTTATGGGGTTTCAGGCTTGTTTGATGGTTGGGAATGGTTCTATTGATGATGGTGAGTTGAATGGTGAAGTTTGTTTGAGGTTTTAGTGGCTGGACAGAGTGTTTCAAAAGTTTGAAGCTTGAAGGTAATTTTAAGAAACTTGGCTTATGAGAGGTTCTGAGCTCCAAGATTGTGTGAAGTAGCTTGCTTTGATTCCACATAACATGTCTTGATAGGTCATAAAGTGGGTGGTGGCCTGTGGTGATTGGTATGGGGTGATTTGCAAAAAGTCAACATTATGTGTACTTGATGTATGGGCTATGGAAGCTGGCACAAGTGGAAGCATGGTTGCAACATTGATCAAGGAGAGCCATGGGATTGATCAAGGAGAGCCATGGGATTAAAATTATGCAGCTGGCACAAGTGGAAGCATGGTTGCAAGAGATTTTGCAAGTGTTATGCATTTTGCCCCTTTTGTGATTTCTTGTGATGCAAGCCATAGAAACTTGTGATTCTTTGGGAAATTTTGGTCACAATCCAATATATTATGTTAGTATGATGCTTAGAGAGTGATTAGAGGTCACAAAATGACCTGGTATGTGAAATTGCAAAAAATCCTCTTTGGTGTGAAAGTGAAAATTATAGGATTTTTGCCAACTTTGCAAGGCCATAACTTGAGTTCTATAATGAATTAGAACATGTTCTTGTAATTTTTGAAAAGGGAATGATCCAATCTACAACTTTCATGACCAACAATTTTTCATTTGAAGCATTTTTGGTTGAGAAAGAGGAGGTTGAAAAACTTTCCCAAAATGGAAAGTTTCCATTACAAGTCATTTCCATTTTTGGCAACTTTTGGTTTAGCTCAAATTTCTTCAATTTTGTGAACTTCCAAGCACTTAAATGATCAAATAAAGACCATATAACTTCAATTTGATGAAAATACCCCTTTGGTTCCATTGTTGGGGGCCTCAGATGCCCTGATTTTACTCTGACTTGCTCAAGAAGTTACCCAGTGAACATATGACTTCCACAATGAATTTCTTCATAAAACTTGGTACATGTGATACTTATAACATATTGAGACTAATAAAAACATGAATGGCCAAAAAATTTGGAGTTATGGCCTCTGAAACCAAAACCCTAATTTCAGGTCATCTGTGTAGTGAAACCCTAGTTCTACTTCCATGTTTTGCCAGTTCTTGTGCTTTTTTGACTTCCTTGATCTTTGATGGATATAATATGATGATATAACACATATGGACCCTATTGGAACACTTGGAGGCCTTTGGAGTGGCTCAAATGGATCCTTGGATTGCTCAGATCACAGACCCTATATTCAGATGAACTTGAACTATGCAGATGATACAAATATGCAATATGAGAAGATATGCTTTAACTTATGCAAAGATGAAAGATCACAAGCCAGGGTGTGAACTTAGTGAGGGAAAATTTGGGGTGTTTACACATTGCAGTAGATCTAGCTTGATTTGGTCCAATTTGAAGAAGTGTTTTTGGTAACTCACTCACTCCATAAACCCATATCACCATCAGCATTCAAGATGTAGATCTTTGGTGCCTTTTTTTCTTGATCCTTTGGATCTTAATTTGTTGTTAGATTGCAGGGATTCCACTGTATTTTGGTTTTAAAATTTGTGCAAATTCAGATCATGAATACTAAGTGTTTGAAAATGGTTTTAAAAATGGATCATGCTGAATTTTTGCAATTTTTTCTGCTACTGGTTCAACATTAACCGGTTAACTATTTATAGTGTAAATTGGTTAACCGGTTAACCATCTTTAAAACTGCGCAAGTTTTGCTTGCGTTAACCGGTTAACCAAATTGGCTAACCGGTTAACACAAGTCAGAATGGTGTTTTTGGCATGTTTTAAGCTCCTCATTGGTTTCACTTTTGGAAGTGATTTCTCATTAATTTCAATGAACTTTGGGTGTAGATTAGAGTAGTTAATGTTCATTAGTTCAAAACCACCTATAAGTGAATTATTCAATTCATTTAAGGTACTTTGCATTAGTGATACATTTTCATGCTTGAATCCACCGAGATGAGTGATTGAACTTAAGGATAGAAGAATACCATGAGTGTGACTCAATTTGGTATTCATCTTTAGTTTCATGCGGTATTGCGTCCAAATAGCGATTTACATATCTTTTATCTCGCATGCATTAGCACTAACATTGTTCACCTTAATTGGTGGTGGCCGACATCATTTGTAGGGTAATTACTTCGTAAATTACTCGGCGATTGCTTAACATAGACCTAAATTTGTCCCTAATTCGGAATAAAAATCTAATTGGGTACTTGCACTTTCATGGACCGGACCTCTTGTTGGTCGCATAATCCCAAAGTGGTTAATCATATTGCATTAAGAATCGAGACTTATGAATATTTGATGCGTAGGTACTTCGGGTCTCCCAATTGGCTTTCAAATTTCATTGAATTCGATTCGGTTTTCCTTGATTAATTGCTATAGTGTAAGATGCTAAGCAGGGCCAATTTCCTTTTGATTTCGGTTGCTCTTTTTCAGCTGTGGTTGATTAAGTTCACCATGCCATTTTTTATATGTAAATATTATTATATTACTACTATTAATATTTTAGATTCTTGCACTTTAATTTCTTTTGCTATTAAAATTTAAATTCTTGCACTTCTATTGCCTTTATTTTATTATGCTTTATTCGCCCATTATCATGTTATTATTTGCTCTTATTTTGTTATGTTGATTTTTCCTTTTGTCCACATGGACACAAAAACGTTAATAAAGGATTAAACCTCTAAAAAACTTGTGACTTTAATTTGTGGACTATAGGTTACTATACTTGCCATCGGAATGAAGATTTTGGACTTAGATTTTAGGATCCCTCTCCCTTGCTTTGATCTTCATGAAGTTAGATTTTGCCTTTATTTGGCCATTTGCTAGCTTATAAGGATGAAACTCTTATGCTCATTTTGAAAGTATCATCAAGTTTGGTTAGATCTTTCTTCCTTTATCTCCTTATTTTCTTTTTAGGATAGTCCCTTCATCTCCACCCCTTCTTTAATTTTCAAAATCTTCATTTTTTTTAAAAGGATTCCTTTTTTTTTAAATCATCACTTCTTTAATAAACCAAAACCTTGTCTTTTGTCAAGTGGCTTTTACTTTTTCTTTGCTTTAAAAAAACCAATGAATCTAATCATGTTGACCTTAATTCAAAAATAAAAAGAAGCAAAATCATTCAAGTTGTTTTGTGCCTTTGTGCATTTTTGTTTGTTTTCCTTAAAAAAGTGCCGATTATGAGTCATTATTCTTTAGTTGGGTGCAAGTCTCTCAATCTCCATGGTTGTAGTTTGATGTAATTGAGTCTCTTGTCATTCGTAGGGGTTTAGTGGCATACTCGTTAATTTTATCCGAGTTGGCGCCCTCCCCATAATGATGTATGATTCCATGTCTTCATTCTCATGGTAGATTTGTTTGGCCATCCACTTGAAGATGACAAATTCTCTTCACTTAATAAAATTAATCATAACCAACCCTTTTCATTATTTGTACCACTACGTAGGCATGAGGTGGTAAGCCTCTCCAAACACAAAAATATTAAAAATAATTTTTTTCTCATCCCCCCACTCTCATTCTTACAAACCATTTTCAAACCAAAAGCAGTAAATTTTTCAAAGGGCTCCCGTGGAGTAAAAACAAACATTTTGGGTGCGTAAAACCTTCCCATTGTGTAACCTATCCCTTTACCCGGTTCTCTAATGTGTTTCTTTAGCTCTTTTTGCTTTTAGATTCATTAGAATTTATTCTCTCTTTTTTCCTTTTCCTTTTGGAATAAAATAAAAGTGCGGTGATGACTCTGTTTTCTTTGAGTTAAGTTAACTAATAGCTTACACTCATGATTTTACCGCTATAGAAAAGTGGTAACTCTGCTGGGGAGTAATCTCTAAGTGGATTCAACCTACTTTGATTTATTTACTTCTTTGGTTTGATTTGTTTGTTATTTGTTTGTTTTGTTTCAGTTTTGGTGATCCTCTGTGAGTGAGATAGATTCTAACCCGGATCTGAGTTGAACTTATGATAGGACGACGATATTCAAAGTTATATACGATGGAGTAGACCAAAGCTATATCAATTCGATAATCTCCATTCGGTTGGGCTCTCTTGGATTATCAATGTCATGATGAGTAATCATACATGGCATTATTTTCCGACCTTGAGATGATCATACTGAGGACCATAGAACCCTTAACCCATCCAAGCCAATTTAGGAACGTAGTGTGGAAACTATCTGGGTGTAAACCTAAGGTGGTTGTCACGCGATACTACACTCAGACGAGGTCTATTTTAAGAATGTTATCGGTTGGGGAGTAATCCAACGTACCGATGATATTCTAAAGATGGTTGTTAACTCCGGGCACCTCTGTTAGCACCCTTTTGGTTTTCTGTAGGTACAATGAAGACAAAACCTTACTACTTACCTGTGTGGGTTGGTGTTCTTCTACCTTGAATTCATGCTCGTGACTCGGAACCTAGACCCGTGTGCTTTGTGTGATCTTGTTTGTGGTTATTGCATACATGTACTCATGCATTCATGAGCATTATTCTTGAGATTTCAAAGGACTCATAGGTACTTTTGCAAAATTTCAGATGTCTATGGTTATGAATTTTGAAAGGAGAAACACAAAGAAGTACAACTTCAAGAATCCTAATCTAGTAGAGTTAAGAAGGGCTAGGAGCTTTAGTGGTTGACACCCATGAGTTCTAGAAATGTTATGGAAAGCTCTTGTTTATCTTGGATACCGATGTACCAGAGGGGGTTCTCCCTACCTTGGCTCAGTTTTATGATCCGTTGCATCGTTGTTTCACCTTTCCTGATTATCAGCTTGTGCCGACCTTAGAGGAGTACTCTCATTAGATGGGTTTACCTATTTTGAACAAGGAATTTCTTTTCAGTGGTTTAGAGAAGGAGCTTACGACCAAAGTCATCACCAAAGCCCTTTTTCTCAAGGAGTCCGATCTTAATAGGAAGTTTCTTCCAAAAGGGAGTGTCCGTGGTATTAATGCCAAGTTCTTAATGGGGAAAGCTTCTACTTCTCTTACTTTGGGTCATAAGGATTCATTTGAGGCTATTCTTGCTTTGCTCATTTATGGGATTGTTTTGTTTTCTAACTTAGATGGTATTGTGGACGAGAGTGCCATTCAGATATTCTTGAAGAGAAATCTGGTACCTACTTTGCTTGGAGACATGTATCATGCCTTTCATTATAGTACCTCTAAAGGTGATGGAGATATTGTGTGTTGTACGCCTCTTCTCTATAGGTGGTTTATTTCGCACCTACCAAAGTCTGACGTCTTCAAGGATAATAGAGAGAAGCGAAGATGGTCTCAAAGGATTATGTCTCTTCCTCATAAGGATATGACTTGGTATTGTTCCTATTATGATACTGGAGTGCTTATTAGTTGTGGAGAGTTTCCTAATGTACCTCTTCTTGGTACACGTGGGGGAATTAGTTACAACCTTACTCTTGCAAGGCGATAGTTGGGATATTGATTGAAGGACATACCAAGCAACCTTTCATTATCCATTTTCTTCTTTATTAATAGCACAAATCATGTAGAAATGAAGAAAAGGATTGCTCATTCTTGTCATGTGGTTCATCGGAAAGAGAAGGGTCAATTGGGAAGGCAACACCTTTCTCCCTCCGAGTGTTACATTCAATGGGTTCGATCTAGGGCTTCCAAGCTCAAGATGCCTTATCCACCCGGGGAGCCTTTGTTTCCTATACTACCATTATCCGTTTTTCTTCCTCTCGTTGATGAGAAGGTTGCTCTTCAAGAAGAGTTGGACAAGATGAAGAAAGAGAAAGAAAAATGGCTACTTGAGAAGACGATGATGCAAGAGCAACTGAAGGAGAAAGATGACCTTATTGAGTTACTTGAGCGGCGTGTTACGAAGAGGACAAGAGAGTATTTATTTTTCTCGAGTACTCCATCTACTATTCCTCCTACATTTGGTGCTTGGAAGGCCATTGTTGACCAGTTGGTGAAGGATAATGAAGACATGGAGAATCAGTACAAGAAAGAGATTAAAATAATTCGTCTGAAGTACCAGCCGGGATTCAGATCTTCTTCAGATGTGATCCCCTAGGCCTAGTTTACTTTTATTGTCATGTATTAGGATTGTTGAGACTGGTACTTCACTTGTAATCCTTACTTTGATTTTAATTAGAATGACTTTTTAGTACATCAAAAAGCGTTTCTTTATTAATATTGAAATTTATCTTATAGTCCTTTGAAATCTTTGCATTTGCATACGTATACCATGCATCATGCCCGTATTGGTCTTGCTTCTTGAGTGTTGTACAAGGATCTTATGTTGTTTCTTGGTCTTCATTTGTTCTCCTGTCAAGCTGACTCACAAGGTTGATACTCGAGCTAATCGGAAGAAGATGTCGGAAGCCTTACAACAAGAGAATCGCAAGTTGCGCGAGGAATTTGCATATCTGAAGGATAGCTTGGAAAGAGTCACTGCCATGATGGAAAGCTTGGTAGATGCTAAGAATCTACCACCCCATGTTCCTAATTCTACGGTAAAGCATACAATCATCTCTGAGATTGTCACTGCATCGATCCCTGCTGAAGCTATCATTTCTCCTCGCTACCGCATCCCTCCTAGCACACCGTGGGGTGTGCCGGCTAATTTCACTCCTGATGGGTATCATCCTCCTCCTCATGAGACTGTTGCATTTAATACTCTTCAGCTAGTAATGACTACTATACCGCCTATAATGCACCCTACTCTGCACCACGATAAAATTATTTACCATGCTGAGCCCAGTGAAGGCGCTGGTGTGATTGAAAGACTTGATGATTTTCAAGGCCGTTTTGTTGAGTTATAGAAAGAGATGAGAGCTTTGAAGCTTAGAGATTTGTCTGGAAAAGATGCTTATGATCTCTATTTGGTTCCCAATGTCAAGGTTCCGTATAAGTTCAGGCTGCCTGAGTTCGAGAAGTATAAGGGCAACACTTGTCCTCTGAGTCATTTGACTATGTATGCTAGAAGATGTATGCCCAGATAGACAATGATCAGCTGCAGATTCATTATTTCCAGGATAGTTTGACTGGTGCCGCCATGAGATGGTACATGAGTTTGGATAATAGCCAAATCAGGACTTTCAATGATTTGGGAGAGGCTTTTGTTAGGAAATACAAGTATAATGTTGATATGGCACCGGACAGAGATCAACTCTGTGCTATGTCCCAGAAGGACAAAGAAACTTTCAAAGAGTATGCGCAGAGATGACGCGAGCTAGAAGCTCAGATTGTTCCTCCTATAGAAGATAAAAAGATGACGAAGATCTTTTTGAAGAATTTAGGTTCCTTCTACTATGAGAAGATGATTGCAAGTGCTCCTTCTGATTTCACTAAAATGGTGAGTATGGGGATGCGTTTAGAAGAAGGCGTCCATGAGGGACGGTTGAGCAAAGAGAGTGGTACTGGCTCGAGCTCTAAGAGGTTCAACTTTGGTAAGAAGAAAGAAGGTGAGTCTAATGTTGTGTCTCGTGAAATTTACATAAGACCTCGTGGTCGTGAGAATCATCGTCATCAGCAGCATGTAGCTTATGTAACTCCAATGATTAATGTGACTCCAACTATGCTAGTAGCTTCAAAGTACCAGTCTCGTTATCAACAGCCTTCCGTGCAATAGAGTGGAAATCAACAGGGTCGCGCTAAGCCGAATTTTGATCCCATTCCGATGTTATATGCAAATTTGCTTCCATCTTTGATTGAAAAGAATCTTGTGCAAACACGTTCTCCGCCTCTAGTTCCGGAGTCTATCCCATGGTGGTATAAGCCAGAGGCTCACTGTGCTTTTCATCAAGGTGCTTCGGGGCACGATATTGAGAATTGTTATCCGTTGAAGTTTGAAGTGCAGAGATTGATATGGAGCAATGTTCTGTCTTTCAATGATGTTAATTTAAATGTGAAGACAAATCCGCTTCCGAATCATGGTAATACGTCTGTAAACATGGTTGATGTTTGTCCTGGTTTTTTCAAGATTTATGAGGTCTGCCATATTCGAAGGTCTATGGTTGAGATGCATGCTTTATTAAGTGGATACCATGATATTGATCACGATTATGTTGGGTGTTACATTTTCTCGATGAACCCCTGTGGTTGTGTGATTGTTAAGAGAGACATTCAAAAGATGATGGATGATACGTTGATTGAAGTGACAGCGAAAAGAGATGAGTATGACAATGAAGTGAACGTTATTGTGCCTCAGTTCAATATTCCTGAGAAGGTGATTATTTCTTTTGATAGCCGCAAATATGTTGTTACTCCATTAGTGATCAATTTTCCTGGTCCAATGCCATATGAGTTTGATAAAACTGTTCCGTATCGATATAATGCTACGATGATAGAAAATGGTAAGGAAGTTCCTATTCCTTCTCAAAAGTCTAGCATTGCCGATGTGACAAAGGTTACTCTAAGTGGTAGAGTTTATGCTTCGGATCCTCCAAAGAGAACTGAAGATACAAGTGCGAGTAAACATATTGAGGATATTGTTGCCCGATCAGGCTAATTTGGTGATTCCAGTTTGAAATATAGTGAAGATGCGATGTTGAAATTGATAAAGAAGAGTGAGTACAACGTTACTGAGCAGTAGTTTCATACTTCGTCGAAGATATCAGTTTTATCACTCTTGATGTGCTCTGAAGCTCATAGGCAGTCTTTGCAGAAGATTCTTGATCAAGCTTATGTTGATCATGATGTGACTGTTGATCAGTTTGATAGTATTGTGGCTAATACCACATTGTGCAACAATATGATTTTCTGTGATGATGACTTTCCTGAAGAAGGAAGGAGCCATAACTTGGCTTTGCAAATTTCAGTGAATTGTCAAGAATATGGCATGTCTAAAGTGCTTGTTGATATTGGGTATTCTCTGAATGTGATACCGAAGTCGACTTTGTCAAGGCTTTCATACCAAGGTGCTCCCATGAGGCATAATGGGATTATTGTGAAAGCTTTTGACGGATCAAAGAAGATAGTGATTGGTGAAGTTGATCTTCCTATTTTGATTGGACCGTTTATATTCCAAATTACTTTTCAAGTAATGGATATATGTCCTGCTTACAGTTGTCTCCTTAGAAGACCCTGGATTCATGAGGCAGGAGCCGTGACATCAACTCTCCATCAGAAGCTGAAGTTTGTGAAAGATGGGAAATTATTGACTATTGGCGGTGAATAGGTGATGCTAGTAAGCAACTTATCATCCTTCTCCTATATTGATGCTGAAGAAGAGGTGGGAACTTCATTCCAGGCTCTTTCTGTTGTTGATAATGCTTCTAAGAAGAATGTTATGCCTATGTCTTCTCTCAAAGATGTTATGTGTGTGCTTGAAACTGGTCGATCTGACGGCTGGGGACGAGTTATTGATTTTGTTAACAACAAAGAAGGATTTGGTATTGGTTTTGCACCAGGTGTGGCTCTCAATAACCCGAAGACTATTCAGGAAGGATTCTGAAGTGTTAGGTTTATCAGCGATCATTTCGGTGCTGCCATCATTGAAGATGATGAAGATGAAGAAATGCCTAACTTTGTTACGCACTGAAAGATTTGCAAGAACTGGATTGCTGTTTATGGTCTTTCTATTATTCATGCTTAAAAGTAATTTGTTTTATTTTATTTCAAAAATCCTTTTACTCTGCTCAAGGTGAAAGTGATGTTTGTCGGGCTTTGTTTCAAATTTTATCATCATCAATAAAATGTTATTTTGTTATTTCCATACATGTTTTTCCTTTTTTGCTTTATTCTAGAAAAAAAATGGTAACATAAAAAACCAAAATAATAATAATCATTTTTTATCTGCATGATATTTTCACTTTTGTTCATACTCTAAAATAAAAATAAATTCATTGTGCAGATTGATTGATAAACCCATTGAAAACAATGATCCTATGCCCACTCCCAACTTTGAATTCCCTGTATTTGAAGCTGAGGAAGAGGATGTTGAAGAGATTCCTGATGATATTTCTCGGTTTCTTGAGCATGAGGAGAAGGTTATTCAGCCTCATGGAGAGTCTACATAATTGGTCAACTTGGGTTCTGAAGACGATAAGAGAGAAGTCAAGATTGGAGCATTGCTTGGTCTTGAGGTTAAGAAGAGAATGATAGAGCTTCTTAGAGAATATGTTGATGTATTTTCTTGGTCTTATCAGGACATGCCAGGTCTTGATACTAATATTGTGGAGCATAGATTGCCGCTGAAGTCTAAATGTCCACCTATGAAGCAAAAGTTGAGAAGAACTCATCCTGATATGGAAGTGAAGATCAAAGAGGAGGTTCAAAAGCAGATTGATGCAGGTTTTCTAGTGAAATCTAATTATCCTCAATGGGTGGCCAATATTGTACATGTTCCAAAGAAAGACGGAAAAGTCTGAATGTGTGTTGATTATAGAGATTTGAATAAAGCCAGTCCAAAAATGATTTTCCATTGTCACACATTAATGTGTTGGTAGATAATACAACTAAGTTTGATGTGTTCTCTTTTATGGACGGATTTTCCGGTTATAATCAAATTAAGATGGCACCCGAGGACATGGAAATGACCACATTTATTATACCATGGGGAACATTCTACTACAGAGTGATGCCTTTTGGATTGAAGAATGCTGGTGCGACATACAAAAGAGGTATGACCACACTTTTCCATGATATGATGCACAAAGAAATTGAGGTATATGTTGATGATATGATCGCTAAGTCGAGGACAGAAGAGGGTCATGTTGAACATTTTCTAAAGTTGTTTCAGAGGTTAAGGAAGTTTAAGCTTCGCTTGAATCCGAACAAGTGCACATTTGGTGTATGTTCTGGAAAGTTGTTAGGTTTCATTGTTAGCCAAAGAGGCATTGAAGTTGATCCTTATAAAGTAAAACCTATTCAGGAAATGCCTGCTCCAAGAACTGAAAAGCAAGTAAGAGGATTCTTGGGCCGTTTGAATTATATTTCGAGATTTATCTCTCACGTGACTGCCACATGTGCTCTGATCTTCAAGTTGCTTCGGAAAGACCAAGGTTGTGTCTGGATAGATGATTGTCAGAAGGTGTTTGACAATATCAACGAATATCTGCTTGAACCTTCTATCTTTTCTCCTCTGGTGGAAGGTAGACCATTGATTATGTACTTGACTGTGTTGGAAGATTCCATGGGTTGTGTGCTTAGTCAGCAAGATGAGTCTGGAAGAAAAGAATATGAAATTTACTACTTGAGTAAGAAATTCACTACTTGTGAGTCTCGATACTCCATGCTTGAAAAAATTTGTTGTGCCTTAGCTTGGGCTGCAAAGTTTCTTCGCCAGTATATGCTGAATCATACAACTTGGTTGATCTCTAAAATGGATCCAATCAAGTATATCTTTGAAAAGCCTGCTTTGACTAGGAGGATTGCTCGTTGGCAAATGTTGTTGTCTGAATATGATATCGAGTACTGAGCTCAAAAAGCTATAAAAGGAAGTATCTTGGTTGACCATTTGGCACATCAACCGATTGATGATTACCAGCCTGTCAAGTTTTATTTTCTAGATAAGGATGTGATGTATTTGAAAATGAAAGATTATGATGAACCTTTGATTGAGGAAGGGTCGGAGCCTGTATCTTGATGGGGTTTAGTTTGTTATGGTATCGTAAATGCACGCGGAAGAGGAATTGGGGAAATGATCATTACTCCCCATGGTTCACATATTCCTTTTGCTGCAAGGTTAACTTTCCCTTGTACCAATAATGAAGCTGAGTATGAAACCTGTATTTTGGGTCTTGAGGAAGCTTTTTATTTGAGGATTAAGCATCTTGATGTGTATGGAGATTCTGCCTGGGTAATCAATAAAATCAAGGGTAAATGGGTAACTCATCAACCCCACTTGACCCCTTATAGAGATTATGCCAGGAGGATATCAACTTTCTTCACTAAATTTGAGTTTCATTATGTGCCTCACGATGAAAATCAGATGGAAGATGCTTTGGAAACTATAGCTTCTATGATAAAGATGCACCAGTGGAATGACATTCCCATGATCAGAGTGATGAGGCTTGAAAGACCAGCTCATATGTTTGCAGTTGAAGAGGTCCATGATGACAAGCCTTGGTATCATCATATTAAATTTTTTCTTTAGAGTCAGGAATACCCACTTGGGGCATCCGATAAAGATAAGAAGACTTTGGGGAGATTGGAATGAAATTTCTTCCTGGATGGAAATGTGTGTTATAAGAGGAATTTTGACATGGTCTTTCTCAAATGCGTGGATAGACACGAAGCAGACATGTTAATGAAAGAAATTCATGAAGGATCTTTTGGTACCCATACTAATGGGTATGCAATGGCTAAACAGATGTTGAGAGCAGGCTACTATTGGTTGACAATGGAATCTTATTGTTGCAAGTGTGTGAAAAAGTGCCATAAGGGCCAAGTGTATGCTGATAAGATTCATGTGCCACCAACTCATCTCAATGTGATTTCTTCCCTGTGGCCTTTCGAATGTACATCGTTTTATTCTTGTGGCAGTTGACTACTTCACCAAGTGGGTGGAAGCGGCATCATATGCTAATGTGACCAAGAAATTTGTGGTTCGGTTTATCAAGAATAACATTATCTTCATATATGATGTTCCAAATAGAATCATTACTGATAATGGTTCGAACTTGAATAATAAGATGATGAAAGAGCTTTGTGAATAATTCAAGATTCAACACCATAATTCTTCTCCGTATATACCGAATATGAATGGGTCTATTGAAGCTGCGAGTAAGAACATTAAGAATATCATTCAGAAGATGGTTGTGACATATAAGGACTGACATGAGATGCTCCCTTTCGCTCTGCATGGGTATCGTACATATGTCCACACTTCAACAGGGGCAACCCCTTTCTCACTTGTTTATGGTATAAAAGCAGTGCTCCCCGTCGAGGTTGAGATCCCATCAATGAGAGTTTTGATGGAAGCCAAGTTGACTGAGGCTGAATGGTCTCAAAGTAGATTTGATCAGTTGAATTTGATTGAGGAAAAGAGTATAACAACTTTGTGTCATGGTCGGTTTTACCAACAAAGAATGAAGAAAGCTTTTGACAAGAAGGTCAAACCTCGTGTATTCATAGAAGGCGACCTCGTGCTCAAAAAGATCCAGTCTATATTTATAGATTCTCGGGGCAAGTGGACTTCGAACTATGATGGCTAATATGTTGTTAAGAAAGCCTTCTCTAGTGGTTCATAATTTCTTGCAACTATGGATGGTAGGGAGATCACTCGTCCAATGAATGCAGATGCAGTCAAGAAATATTTCGCCTAAAATAATTAAAGAATAGCTCGCTAAGTTGAAAACCCAAAAGGGAGGCTTAGGAATAAATGAGCATCTCGGTGGATTGAAAACCCGAATGGGCGGTCCAGGCAAAAATTAGAGACATAAACAGAAATAATTATCCCGGAAGATTGAAAACTCGAAAGGGTAATCTAGGCAAAAGTTAGGGATCATGGCAAGTAATTGCATCGGCGGACTAGATCACTTGTAGTATCTGAGGATTTCAGATTCTATCCCTCAGAAGAATTGCCCATCAAAGATTCTTATTCACTCATCCTTAACTGAAGTTTTGGACACAATGGAGTTCAAAGTTGATAGGGAGAATAGTGATCATTGTATTTCAATGTAGCCCTTTTCCATGTATTTACCATTTTTCAAACTTGTAATGATCCATGGAGTCATGCCATTTGCTGACCACCATTCTATCAATGAATTTGAGCTTTTATCCAATTGTTTGCAATTCTTTATGTTGTTTCTGTCTACAAAATTTCAATTTATTTTTAATGATGATTTTGAAAAAAATTTAATAAATTTAATTTTTGAATATTATAAAAAAAACATATTTTTTTATATGTGAACAAAGAACGGATATCAATGGTGATTCCAGGGATGGTAAGGTCCAGATGTGTGTAATTTCTCTCTCTCTCAAAGCAGGGTTTGATTTGGTTGTGTCCTTACAGAATTCTTGAATGGTTCTGACATGTTGATATTAATGATGTTTTGTGCCCCACCAACAAGCATGAATGGGGACTATAAATGTTCTTGGTCCCGTTTTCTTCCCCATAAGAATTTGTTGGAAGCTTTTTTTCTGTCACTTGAAAATCCCCAACTGAGTTTTGATCTCTTCCTCAGCAGTTTACCTTTGACTTGAGAAATATTGGGAATCCTCAGCCGAGTTCTTGTTCCTCATCTTGAGTTGGTTGTATCCCTTAGCAGAATTATTGATATAGCAGTCAGTTTAGAGGTTTTCTTTCACCTGATGGTGTGTATTGATTTAAAATCCTTTGTAATTGTGTTGACTGTGATGTTAACTTCTGATATCCCCATACGGGTTAGTAATCCCAGATTTGTTTCCAGTGGCAAATGATCTCCATTGATCTTTTCCATAGATCCCTAGTAGGTCTGCGTGTGATGGTTTCCAGCAGATTCCTATTTGATCTTCAGCAAGTATTAAACGTTTTCCCCAAGCAGAGCAAGAGTGGAATGACTCTTTCCCCAAGTGAATCAGGAGTAGTATGATGATTATTCCCCGCAGGAGTTTGATCAAGATTTCTTCTATCTCTAGCAGGGATTATGGAAGCTTTTCCCATCCCCGATAGATTATTACCTTTCCTCAACAGGGTGGTATCCCTATGCAGAGTTAATGCTTGATACTCCAGTAGACTATGTTTTATTTGCATCTCTGGTAGATCTTCATCTTGTTTCCCCAAACAGAGTTTTGAATATATTTGTCCCCATTAGAGTTTAACAGGGACATTTCCCTCTTTCCCCCAAAGTATGTAAGATTTTGTGTTGTTGGTGTTTCTCAAACTTGTTATTCTCTTAGAGTAGAATTTATGATGCTATCCTTTTATGGATTTTTGAAGATTGCTTTATGGGTTGGACCCCTAATAGATGTTTTCTCAGTATAAGTTCAGCCTTGTAGCAGGATCTTATTCCTTTTATGGCTTTTGATGTTCCCCTACAGAATGTCAAGTTGAATTTCCAACAGGATTCCCCACCCTTGTTGTCTTGGGATTAGCCGAGTATCCAGTTGTTGTGGTGTTTTTGTCACCCACTGCTTGTCTTTATGTCTGTTTTGTCAGCATATTCATATGCATATTCATGCGCATAAGCATATCATCATTTGCTTGCATTCTTGCATTTATCATTGTTCCCCACTCTTTGGTATGATTTTCTCCACAGAGTGTGTGTGTTGTCTTCCTCTCAAGTTTAGAGCGTCAACCCATAAACAGAAAGTGTTTATCCTTTCCAATTCCCCACTTAGTTTGATTCTCGTGGATGATTTTGATTCAGTTTCCTCTCCAATTTATTATCTGGATGGGATTTCCCCAGTTGATATATTTCCTCTTCGGGATGAGTCTTGTTTGACCGTTTCTCTCCAACTCGTTCTTGGGTTGAACTTTGACCCCTTTTGTGAGTATATTGCTTTGGAATTAAGCTATCATTGTTTGATAGTGGGCAATATTTTCCCCAGTTTGAGTATATTACTTTGGAATTAAGTTATCAATTATTTGATAGTGGGTAATGTTACCAAGCTAATCAAACTATTTTGCTTGTACTCCTACCCAGTAAATCCGGTAGTCAAGAGTTCTTTTTTCTACCTAGTAAAAGGGTAATAGAAGTTGTTTCCCTTTTCTTGAGCTCCTACCCATTAAATCCGGTTGTTGAGAATTATTTTAACCACTACATATTTTTCTACCTAGTAAACAGGTAGTAGAGGTTATCTCTCTTTGCTTTGCTCCTATCCAGTAAATTGATAGTTGAGTCCATTATTTTCATAGTTCCTACCCAGTAAATCCGGTAGTTGAGAATTCTTTTAACATCTACAAATTTTTCTACCTAGTAAACAGGTAGTGGAAGTTATCCCTCTTTGTTTTGATCTTATCCAGTAAACCGATAGTTGAGTCCAAATCTTCTACCCAGTAAATAGGTAGATGATGATTCTTTTCCAACTTGGTATTTCTCCATTTTTGGATTCGAATACTTTGTTTGTTTGATTTTCCTTCCAGATTGTTTACTCTTTCTTGTTGAACTGTTTACCTTGATTATATCATATATTTTCCACAATTTGAGTCAGCCATCTAGTGATTTATTTTCCAAGAAAACTCTTTTGGTGTCTGTTGTTTTCCCCAGCGAGATTTTCTTCTGTGTCCCCAAGCTTTTGCTTTCCTCTGGTGGTCACAAGTTCCCCACAGAGATCTTGGGTTTGCATATCATATTCATATCATATCATGTTCTCTTAGGACAGAAATTGGGTTTTTTGTATTTAAGTAGCTCCCATCTTGTAGAGACGAAGATGTCAATCTTCATATCTTCAGATTGAAGAAACTTAAATAGGGGCAACTGTAGCACCATAATGTTTTCCCTAATTTTTCTTTGCATTTCATCTGCATCTTGCATACAAACAAGATCACACTGGTTGCTCGGTTCTTCTCGGGTTAGGTTTATAACTCACAGGGGATCACTATTTCCTTTAATTGCTTTATTTGTTTATGTTTACTAAACATTAATTAAAATCCAAAAATATTTTGTTTTCTTTCACTAACTTTTTCAGGAAAAGGAACCATGCGAAATTGCCAAAAATAGTATTCCTGCAGCTCGAGTGAAATTTCACAAACAAAAGTCGAAGTTGATCTGCAAGTAATTCAAATTTATCTGATCAAGGATTTCCCAAGTTAATTGATTTATTCAAGGAATTCCAAGGTTCATGTGTTTATTTCCATGCCTTCTTCGGTGTACAAGAAGAATCGGGCCACAACAACCAAGCAATCACATTTGAATAAAATATTTAAATTTTAGCTTGGTTAACCGGTTAAACATATGCGTTAACCGGTTAACCAGTGCGAAATTTGAATATTTTATTCAAATTCAGCACCATTAGATCATTGATATAATTGGAATAATCTAGATCCATTGGTCTCTGATTTCCCTACATCACTTTGATCATTTCCTACCATAAACCCTCACTAATCACCACTCTTTTCCATTTCCCACCAAATTTGCAATTACCAAACCTAATTTTAATTACCAAAGCAAGCTCCATTCCACCAAATTCCCATACCTAAAGTCTTTAAATAAGACCATAATTTTATTCATTCACCAAGCTTTGAAGAGCCAACAAATCTCTTGCAAACTACTTCCCCAAAACCAAAAAATTCACTAAAGCTCTTTTTCTTTCTTTTGAAGTTATAAAGAATTCACATTGAATTCTTGATTAACTTGAGCTAAACCTTCATCCTATTCTTCTTTTGTTCATCCATTGCAGTAGATCTAGCTTGATTTGGTCCAATTTGAAGAAGTGCTTTTGGTAATTCACTCACTCCATAAATCCATATTCACCATTAACATTCAAGATATAGATCTTTGGTACCTTTGTTTCTAGATTCTTTGGATCTTAATTTGTTGTTTAATTGCAGGGATTCCACTGTATTTTGGTTTTAAAATTCGTGCAAATTCAGATCATATTTACCAAGTGTTTGAAAAGGATTTTGAAAATGGATCATGCTGAATTTCTGCAATTTTTTCTGCTACTGGTTCAACGTTAACCGGTTAACCATTTATAGTGTAAATTGGTTAACCGGTTAACCATCTTTAAAACTGCACAAGTTTTTCTTGCGTTAACCGGTTAACCAAATTGGTTAATCGGTTAACACAAGTCAGAATGGTGTTTTTGGCTTGTTTTAAGCTCCTCTTTGGTTTCTCTTTCTTCTTCCTCCTTTTTATTTTTACCTTGGGAAGCATTTTTGGAAGTGATTTCTCCTTAATTTCAATGAACTTTGGGTGTAGATTAGAGTAGTTAATGTTCATTAATTCAAAACTACCTTCAAGTGGATTATTCAATTCATTTAAGGTACTTTGCACTAGTGATACATTTTCATGCTTGAATCCACCGAGATGAGTGATTGAACTTAAGGATGGAAGAATACCATGAGTGTGACTCAATTTGCTATTCATCTTTAGTTTTGTGCAGTATTGCGTCAGGATAACGATTTACATATTGTTTATCTCGCATGCATTAGCACTAACATTGTTCACCTTGATTGGTGGTGGCTGGCCTCATTTGTAGGGTAATTACTTCGTAAATTACTCGGTGACTTATACTTTTGTGGATCGGACCTCTTGTTTGTCGGCTAATCCCAAAGTGGTTAATCATATTGCATTACGAATCGAGACTTATGAATGTTTGATGCATAGGTGTTTTGGGTCTCCCAATCGCCTTTCAAATTTCATTGAATTCGATTCAGTTTGCCTTGATTAATCGCTATATTGTAAGATGCTAAGCGGATCTGGTTCCTTTCGATTTATGTTGCTCTTTTTTTGTTGTGGTTGATTAAGTTCACCATACCATTATTTTTATGTATATATTATTATATTACTACTATTAATATTTTAGATTCTTGCACTTTAATTTCTTTTGCTACTAACATTTAAATTCTTTCACTTTTATTGCCTTTATTTTATTATACTTTATTCACCCATTATCATGTTTATTATTTGCTCTTATTTTGTTGTGTTGATTTTTCCTTTTGTCCACTTGGACACAAAAACGTTAATAAATGATTAAACCTCTAAAAAAACTTGTGACTTTAATTTGTGGACTATTGGTTACAATCTTTGGCATTGGAATGGATATTTTGTACTTAGATTTTAGGATCCCTCTCCCTTGCTTTGATCTTTATGATGTTGGATTTTTCCTTTATTTGGCCATTTGCTAGCTTATAAGAATGGAACTCGTATGTTCATTTTGAAAGTATCATCAAGTTTGGTTAGATCTTTCTTCCTTTATCTCCTTATTTTCATTTTAGGATAGTCCCTTCATCTCCACCCTTTCTTTAATATTCAAAATCTTCTTTCTTTTTCAAAGGATTCCTTTTTTTTTAAATCATCACGTCTTTGATAAACCAAAACGTTGAATTTTGTCAAGTGGCTTTTACTTTTTCTTTGCTTTAAAAAAATCAATGAATCTAATCATGTTGACCTTAATTCAAAAATAAAAAGAATCAATATCATTCAAGTTGTTTTGTGCCTTTGTGAACTTTTGCTTGTTTTCTTTAAAAGAGTGCCGATTGTGAGTCATTATTCTTTAGTCGGGTGCAAGTATCTCAATCTCCATGGTTGTAGTTTGATGTAATTGAGTCTCTTGTCATTCATGGGGGTTTAGTGGCATACTCGTTGAATTTATCCGAGTTGGCGCCCTCCCCATAATGATGTATGAGTCCATGCCTTCATTCTCATGGTATATTTGTTTGGCCATCCACTTGAAGATGAAAAATTATCTTCACTTAATAAAATTAATCATAACCAACCCTTTTCACTATTTGTACCACGAACTACGAGGTTTTGATTTTGCATTGCACTTTATGGGTATGTATGCATGAGGTGGTAAGCCTCTCCAAACATAAAAATATTAAAAATAATTCTTTTCTCATCCCCCACTCTCATTTTTACAAACCATTTTCAAACCAAAGGTAGTAAATTTTTCAAAGGGCTCCCGTGGAGTACCACTGACATTTTGGGTGCGTAAAACCTTCCCATTGTGTGACCAATCCCCTTACCCGGTTCTCTGATGTGTTTCTTTATATCTTTTTGGTTTTAGATTCATTAGGATGTATTTGCTCTTTTTTCCTTTTCCTTTTGGAATAAAATAAAAGTGCGGTGGAGACTCTGTTTACTTTGAGTTATGTTAACTAATAACTTACAGTCATGAATTTACCACTACACCGAAATACCCAAAAGGAAAGAAGGCTCTGATTAAAAAACAATCATTTGATTTTCTTACTCTCCCTTAGCAGCCAGCGGGAAAGGAGTCTATCTATCTGCCTAGCTTTGGTAGATTTCCCCAACGTAATCCATATAAATTACACGAATCTGTTGGTGGATAAGTCCGACGAATCAGCAGTAGTGCGGAATGGGGTTTATCGTCTGGTGGATCTGATCTTTAGGGGCCAATACATACCAAAAGGTTCTTTAGTGATCTTTGATGGTGTGAACAAAGAACTCTGTATGGGGATCCAATCTGGGTGGTTGTTCTGCACTTTATATTTAAAGCAAGCAGCTTCATCCTTGATGATGGCCTATGGTGGTGATGAATTCGTTCATCTAGACAATGTGGTACCTGTTTAACTCGCTCGGTCCGGTTATCCTCGAATCATTTCATCTCATCATAGGCTTATGATTCTAAAGAAGGATGAGAAAGAGGACATGCTGGTGAAGTTTTATTTAAAAATATTATCTCTGTCAAAGATCATTACTTTGGTAAAGAAGGTTGATAAATCAACATTTTCTAGTAGAAAGAATATCCCCACCCGAGACGACGAAAGAGGATTACTAAAGACATATAATTAGAAGAAAGGCATGATTAGTTCCACAAATCTCACTGCACTGACCATAGTAAACCCATTCTCGTTGTACCGAAATAGAGATATGATTTAAACGACCAGGTACATCATCACAGTTAACACCTAAGGTAGGTACAACCCAACTATGATGTACATCAACAGGTGTTACAGTAATACGTAGATGCATTTTTTCTGGTACAACTACTCTATTGTCCATTTCTAATAACTTGATTGACCTAATTCTAGATCATCTTTTGGAATCATATAACTGTCAAAAGTGAGTGACTATTCATCGGAATTGTTTTTCACTAAATACTTATAAGTCTGATACCATTGATGTCCAATAGCTTTGATAGTCATGGTTGGATCTACTAATACCTCGTCCATTGAGTATAACAAATTAAATGCTAATATAGCAACGAGCATCAGGATGATACTAGGAAATATAGTCTGAAGAATCTTGATATTAGTTCCATGAACAATCCTTTGCGGGATTTTATTTTTTTTATAGTGGAAATGCCTCAAAGCGCAAACCAAGATCCGTGATATGGAAACCAAAATAATAATGAGGAATAAAAAGATATCGTGATGTAAGTCTATCATTCCTTGCATAATAGGTGTTGTTGCGTCTTGTAATCCTAATTGCCATGGTTCCGCTGCATCACAAGGAGAAATCGTGAGGAATAGCCATTCTAATTTCATTTTATTTGGTTCATTTTTTAACTTCTCCCCCAACAAGAGGAAAGACTTATTTTTTGTAAATCGTCGGTTAGGTTTATCAATCAAGAAAGACATGGGAAAAAGAAAAATAGGATAGAAAGTAAGGCACATCGAAATAGTTCCAGGTAGCATTTATTTGTTTGTTTGAGCTCCCGCTTTGTCGGGACCGGTTAAATGGTTACTTCGTTGGATTTTAAGTGGGGAGGGAAAGGTCGGGGTTTTTTCTCGATAGGAGTTAGAGTAACCCCTAACACTCTGCTCATTCTTAATTCCTGTAAAACAGCCCCCTTCGTATTCAAAATATGAACATTTTCTTTAAAAAAATTAAAATATGAATCCCGGTAACTATTCGGTTTTTGATTTATAGAAAATAAGATATATACGTAGCTACCATTATTATAAGGTAGATACCCAAGAAAATAGCCCTTAATTCTTCCTTTGAAAAAAGATCATTCAATCGTATGTCTTGGGATATTGAAATTATCATATCTCGTCATCGTTGAATCAGTCTGCCACATCGCGTATAAAGGGAATCGAAGCCCCTCTAGTATTTGTACATCAGGATCCAATTAAAGTGAGTGGGATATTTTTCATACAACCAACGAGGAGATCTTACTTAAATTGGAGGCGGAGCACGGTATATGTTGAATCTCGAACAGATTGAGGTGGGGATAGACACCTGATTGAAACCTTCTTGATGACCTTGTTCTTGTTCTATAGATATGCACGAAAATCAAACACTGTCACTGGGTGTATTGTGAAGCGCTTAGTCGGGTCAACCATTCAAAGAAAGATAACATTTTCCTGACAAACACTGGTCACTGAATCTGAACTAAGCACCGGACAAGTACGAACAACAAGAGAAGAGCGGTCGGTTGGCTACTTTCTTATATAATGTAATTACTCGATCCATCTGAACTAACTCGGATGGGTACGAAACAGTTAAAAGCTTTGAAAACTTAACTACTATATCTAGAGCTTGTCCTACGGGTAGAGGAAAGAACTCTGTTGGTATCCGAATTTGATTTACCAAGGGAAAGGTGTTACACTCGTTCTTCCCTCCGATGCTGCCCCAAGATGGGCCAAGCATGGGATGAAGATGATGTTTGGGTGTTCTGTCTTTCTGTTCATTGTCGCTCCCAAAGATTTGCATCCCGGTGCAGACGCGAACTGTCGGCGAAAAGAGAAAATGAATGATGAAGTGAATAGAGTCGCCAGCTAGGCATTTTTATCCCGAAGGAAAGGTAATGCTGCATAAACCTAGAAAAAGATGGATAAGACGGTTGCGAACCAGAGAAACTGAGAAAAGGGGTTAGTTACAACCTGGGAAGGTATTAGCACCCAGATTGTTCGTCGTACTCGACAGGATCCACGCTTACAAGATTGTGTTTAAAAGGGGTAGGTGTATGTGCTATCTGTGTGCAAAAGCTAAGAAAAGAAATATACAGGTGTCAGTGCAAAAGGTGAATTGCTCAGGAACCGAGGCTTAAAAAGAATGCTGAAAGAGGGGGATGAAAAAGGGACTTTTGTTCGATAACTGTTAAGTTATGCCTACGTATCCTCTCGTGCAACGAGGAAGTCAGAACACCGTAGTTCGACTCAGAGAGACTGAAAAAGAAATTGACTATGAACTGCTTACTTGTCTATGCTCAAGTGTATGACTCATCTGGCTCGGGTGCTAACTGTCTTGCATTAGACGGAAGAAGCAAGTTCTCGTTTGTGAATGAGTGTGATGAGAAAAGAATCCCGGAGGAGACGATTATTGTTTGTTTTTGTGTTTTCAGTTTTTTATTGTTTTTGGTGTTTTGCATAAGTTAATGAGCTTAAGCCTAAATCAAGGGTTGTAAACTCATTATATCCTCCCTGATTAGGGATAATGAGCCTACTTAAGTATGAGATACGCATCTCAACTTAATTACCATGATGATGTAGGATTAAGATCATTAACCTAATTGTGATTATTTATATTTTTTTTGGGTTTTTGTTTAGTGTTAAGTAATGAGTTTAATCTCTGATCACAGATTAGTGAACTCATTACACCATCCTAATAGAAGGATAATAGATGAGAACACTTAAGCTGAGGAAGATACCTCAACTTAATCCATGGTTAGGGATTAAATTCATTATATAACAAAACTTTATTAAGTGGATTTTAATTAAGGGATGAGATTAAGAAATGGATTTTAAGTTTGTAAGACAACTTGAGGGGGACTTGTCCATTAAACACTAGGGTTAGTCCCTCTTAACCATAAGGAAGAGATAGAACCCTAATGTAAGGCCCAAGTTACAAGATAAAGTCTTGGTGATTATTAATGTTATTTGATTAAGAGGTTTAATCAAATTAAAGGTCTAACACTTAGGATTAAATTTATACACTCCATCCTAAGAGAAAGATGCAGGTATAACCCTAATTCCAAAGTCCTAAAACTTTAAGAGTTTAGTCTCTGATTATTGAGATGAGAAGAGAGACTCAAGGAGACTCAAAGGTAAAAGTCTAAGGGGGACTATACACAACCCTAAAAGTTATCATGCTTGGGTTTCCTATGGTTTTTTAGGCTTAAGATGAAAGATCTTCAAGGCCACCAATCGAAGAAACAGATGAAAAGAGAAGGAAGGAGAAGAATAAGTTACTTACTTCCCGAAGAAGATAAGTAACTTAACGAGAGAAAGTAAGAAGGATGGAACATAAGTGAACAAATTCACTTCAAAGGCATGTAAGAATGCATATGAATGAGATAAGAAGAAGTGGAAAGTGAAGGCAAATCCACCTCCCAAATGACTTACCATAAGTTCCTGAAAATGTTAGTATGAATGCATAAGACATAAAGCATAAAGAAATGAAATGAAATGAGATGCTAAGACCAAAGTAATAAGTGAATGTGTAATGAAAATGGCATATGAGATGATGAAAAGCCATACAAGATGCATATGTATGATCATACAAAGATGAGATGTCATGAAAGCATGTTTAGAAGTTTGAAAACACATGGATGTTTATGAAATGTAATGAATGCAAAACATAGCAAATGAATGAAGAAATGATCAATAAATGTTCAAGAATGTCCTAGTTGTAAACACCCCAAATTTGCCCTCACCCATTCACACCATGGCTTGTGATCATTTTCATATACATAAACACAATCATATCATCTCACATCTCATTTTTGATCCACTGCATAGTTTTCAAGGCATCTGCACCTAGGGTTTGTGATCTGAGCAATCCCAAAGCATCTTGAGCCACTCCAAAGGCCACCAATCAACTCAAAGGGGTCCATGTGTGTTCTTGTATCATGTCACATCCTCACAGAGTCAAAATTGCAGAGGAATCACAAGAACTAGGGTTTGAGTGGATGCAGAGCCAGTTTGAACTGCACAGTTGACCTGAAAATTAGGGTTTTGGTTTCAGAGGCCATAACCCCAAATTTTTTGGTCATTCTTGTTTCCATTGGTCTCTATATGGTATAGGGAGTATGCATATCAATTTTCATGAAGAAATTCCATGGGGAAGTCATCTGATCAAGAGTTGACTTTTCAGACAAGTCAGTGCAAAATCAGGGCATCTGAGGCCCCCAATGACCCAACCAATGGTTGATCTTCATCATTTTGAGTGTATATGATCTTTATTTGATCATGGAGGAAGGTTGAAGTTCATAAAAATCAAGAATTTAGGGTTTTTGCAAATGTTGACTTTTTGGGCATAGTTGACTTTTCAAGAATGCCTCATTTTAGGTCAATTTTCAAGCCTTGATTCATGATCCAAAAAGGCTTCAAATGGAAAAACTTTGGTCATGAAAGTTGTAGATCTCATCTTTCCCTTTTCAAAAAGTACAAGAACATGACCAAATTCTTCTTGGATCAAAAGTTATGGCCATGCAAAGTTGCCAAAAATCATTGTTTTTCAAGTTATGCACTAAATGGAAATTTTGCTAAGTCTTGAACCAATGCATTATGCAGCCTCAAATTCATGTCAAACCAGCATGTGAACTTTCTCTAAGTTACAAAAATCAGTTTTGGACCAAGAATGTCATGGTTTCATGTTTGGTTAGGCTAAGAAGTCACATGTGAACCATAAGCCAACCAACTTGCAAAATCACTCATAACATTGTGCCAACTTGCTGCATTGAGTGCTGAGCCAAGCTAGGCCTCTCCCTCACCCATGCTGCACCAAAACCAACTTTGTACTTGGCTAGAGTTGAGCCATGCCCTATCTTACACAAAGTTGACCTTTATGCAAAAGCAAACTCACCCATCATGGCAGGCCAAGTCACATCAAACAACCAATCAGAATTGTTTATTGTATCCATTTGCAAGCTAAACATAACCTTAAGCAAGGCTGAAACATAGCATTGGATCACATTCACAAAAAAAACCCCAACTGCAACTTGCTCCGAATCTGTTCATACAGCAAGAAAACACTAAAACCTTTTCTTCCATTCATCTCACCTGGATCCATAGAGCACAAAGCATTAAGAACCAAAGTCCAAAATAGCCTGGACATCTCACTGCCATTGCTCACCTTCATTCTGCAGATTCTATCGAATCTCTCATCCTAGCCCACAAACACACAAACCAACACCACCAATCTTCTCTATACATTACATAGACCTCAAACAACTCATCACCATGGCCTGAATAAGCCAGAATCTCATTTGCCATTGTTGACTGAGCTTGGAGCAGGAGCATTCGAATCTCACCATCCAGCTTACTTAAATTGTTCCAAGGTATTCCAACATCATCAGAAGGTCCTAAGGAGTAGATTGAGAAAGGAGAGGAGGCCTGAAAGTTCCAAAATCGAGAGCTTCAAACCTCAGGTAGCTCGAAAATAATTTTTCCAGAAATCACTTTTGTTGTTATAAACTTGTTCTTCATGCTTGCCTGATCACTCTGGTACCATTAGTTTTTGAAATGGCTTTGTTTTAAGAGTTTAATTTGATTCTGAAGCTTGCGTGACCTAGAACTTGCTTGCTTCGATTCAGCTTGTTTATGGAATATAAATTTGTTTTAGGTTAGGGGTTTGGTTCGTGAGGATGAGAGGGACGTTTTCCTGGTCTTAGATTTCATTTTAATAACCTAGGGAAGAAGCTTGAAGTTTTCAGGGGAGGAGGTCACCGGAGAAGACGACCGGAGCTCGTCTCCGGTGACCTGAGAGTGATTAATTATTAATTAGGGTTAGGGCACTGAGTTTGAATCTGGACCATTTGATCATCTTTCCCGCGCGTGCGTGTATGGTCTGGATTGCATCATTAAGTTTTAATTGTGGTTTAATATTTAATTAATTAAGATTTGGATAGTTTGAATCTGGGCCATCAGATGGCGCGCCAAGTCAACCCACCCACCCTCAGAACGCATCCTGGCCTTTCATTTGTCTTACTTTTATTTTATTCAATTTTTAATTCATTTTTCTTGCATTTTATTTGTATAATTTATTTAAAATAGCTAAAAAAATCATAAAAATTATGAAACTTTTTCTTTAAGGTTTTATTAATTTTTATGACACAAAAAATATTTTTATTTTATTTTTATCATCAAAAAAGTATTTTTAAATATTTAAAAGATTATTTTTAATTGATTAATGAGAATTAATTAATTAAAAATACTTTTAGGTATTTAAAAATTACAAAAAAATTCATGAAGTGTTCTAAGACATTTAGAAACATTGTCCAACCTTCAAACCAAATTTCTTTTTTGATCTTGATGCATTTTAAGAATTTTTCATTGAATTAAATCATTTTTGATGCATTATTTTGTTCATAAGTTTGAAAATTCATTTCTGCCTATTGGTGAAGGTTGAGACATTGATTCTTCTTGCATTGTTTTCCATTTAGCATGAACTTTCAAGGATAAAAAGGCCATGACTTGATCTTGCATTTTCTAATTGATTGGCATTTCTTTTGTTACAAACCCTAAAAAACCCTAATAACTTGTAAAAATCATAACTTGAGTTTGGTTGAGAGTTGAGAGTTCCCCTTTGGGCAGTGATTCATTATAGGTCTAGGGTTTCTTTGGGTACCATTTTCCATTTTTTATGTTAGGGTTTACTTCTGTTTTTGGCTTGTGTTTGATGTTTGATCCATGAACCCTAATTTGGGCTTTCATTTGCATCCTTCTTGCATTTCCTTGCATAACTTGACTTGCCATTTCACTTTGTGCATTCTTATGATTCATTTGACATCTTAAGACATGTAGAAAGCATCATTGATCATTGCATTGCATATTTGCCATGTCATTTGTCTTGTATGTTCCATAACATTTCATGTTTGTTCATGTTCCTTAGCTTGCATCATTTGCATCCATGACTTTGTATGAACATCCCTATGCCTTGTCTCATGTTTGCAGCACTTCATAACATCATAATCATCATGTGCATGCTTCTGGTTTGGCCTAGCATCATGTCATTTCATTTCATTTAGCATTGCATTGCATTTGTTTCTAACATTTCAGGTGGTAAGTAAACTTGAGAAGTGAATTTGCCTTCACTTCTCATAACTCTTCTCCTCATCTCTCTTGCATAGCATGCTGCATTTATACACGTGTTTGAGTTTGAGCTTGCTCATTCTTGCTTCTCCCACTTTCTTTCTTCAAGTGACTTGACTTCTTGAATGAAGCAAGTCACTTTGCTTCTCTTGATCCTGTTCATCTGCTTCCTGGTGGCTCCTTTGAAGATTGTTCTTGAAAACCTCACAAACCTTAGGACCAACCAAGCATGATAATGAATTAGGGTTTTGATTAGTCTCCCCCATAGTTTTTACCTTTGTGTCTCTCCTTGAGTCATCTCCCCTCACCTCATAATCAGGGACTAAACCCTCAAGGCTTTAAGACTTTGTGATTAAGATCATGCCTGCATCCTTCTTTTAGGATGGAGTGTATAACTTTAATCCTAAGTCTTGGACCCTTAAGGTGTTGAACTCTCTTAATTAATCCATCTAATAATCATCAAGACATTACACTTGTAACTTGGGCCTTGCATTAGGGTTCTAATTCTTCCTTAATTGGTTAAGAAGGACTAACCCTAAAGTTAATGGACAAGTCCCCCTCAAGTTGTCTTACAAATCATAAAAAACACTTCATCATCATATCATTAATAAAATCCACTTAATCAAAGGTTTGTTCTGTCATGGGTTTAATCCCTGATCATGGATTAAGCTGAGGATCCTTCCTCAGCTTAAACACCCTCATCTATTATCCTTCTTTTAGGATAGTGTAATGAGCCTGTTAAATCCCTGATTATGGCTTAACCTCATTACTTAACACTAAACAAAAATCACAAAAACATCTAATTAATCACAAGTAGGTTAATGATCTTAACCCTACATCAAAGGTGATTAAGTGTGAGAATCTGACTTCACACTTAAGGTAATTCTCATTACCCCTAATCAGAGGGAAGATGTGATGAGTTTACTAAATCCATTGGTTTAGGTTTAAGCTCATTTTCTTATGACAAACTTTCAAAAGCAATAAAAGACTGAAAACACAAAAAACAAACAATAATCGTCTCCTTCGGGATTCTTTTCTCATCATCTTCACTCACAAACGGGAACTTGCTTCTTCCGTCTAATGCAAGACAGTTTGCATCTGTGCCAGACAGATCATACACTTGAGCATAGACAAGTAAGCAGTTCACAAGTCAATTCATCTTTCGGTCTCTTTGGGTCGAACTACGGTGTTCTGACTTCCTCATTGCACGAGAGGATACGTAGGCATAACTTAACAGTTATCGAACAAAAGTCTCTGTTCATTCCCCCTCTTTCAGCTTCATTCTTAAGCCTCATTGTCATGAGCATTTCACCTCTTTCTCTTTTACACTGACACATCATTATACACTTCACTTCCTTCACACTGACACCTGTACATTCTTTTCCAGCTCTTTTACACACAGATTGCACTGACACTACCCCTTTTAAAACACAAATCTTTTAAGCGTGGATCCCGTCGAGTACGACGGACAATCTGGGTGCTAATACCTTCCCAGGTTGTAACCAACCCCCTTTCTCAGTCTCTCTGGTTCGCAAACCGTCTTATCCATCTCTTTCTAGGCCTATGCAGCATTGCCTTTCCTCCGGGATAAAAATGCCTAGCTGGCGACTCTATTCATCTCCAGTGAGTTCACGGCTGTGTGTTCTCACTGTTCCCTTCGCCGACCGTTCGCGCTTGTACCGGGATGCAAATCTTTGGGAGCGACAGCTTGGCGACTCTGCTGGGGAGCCTTATACTGCAACCAGGGCTTCTGGTTCTTTTTGTGGGTTCCTCCTAGCGCTTGATTGATTTGTGTTTATTGGGGTGTTATGTGTTATTTGTGTTTGTATATTTGCTTTATTTATTGCTTTCTGTACAGCTTTATTTACCGCTTTCTTTATTGCATTTGTATATATCATACTGTCACTGTTGCTGGCTGGATCTGGTTTCCTTGTTTTTTGGTGGGTGGGTATTTCATTGAGAGTTAAGGTCCTACACCTGGGACCTGAGTGACACCTAGGATAGAGTGAATCATATTCTTTCCCATTCCATTTCGGTCTGGTGCGGGAATATGAAACACGGTTCAGATATGGGTTTCTTCTTGAGAACTCTGTGTTGCGGATTTCCTGCAATGCTAGGGGGATCTGGGAAGCCTGCTAAGTCTGGATGACCTTTTAGTTTGACCTTCAGAAACTGAGGTGAATTAGAGGAGGAATTGTTATGGTTATTGTAAACACTGTACCTCCGGGTTAGAAGTGTTTACACTTCTCATAACTGATCCAAGTCTGAGGATCCTTGTTCTAGATCACCACCTGTGAGGGGGTTGGGCTGTTTACAGGTTTGCAGGTACCTTGACCTCAGAATACCCTGTTACTTTGACTTTGTTAAGAATGCTCCATGTTGGATAGTTCTTGTGATTCTAAAACCCTGGACATGTGGCTCTTTATTTGAGTCCCCTACCCTGGTTACTGGATTTATAGACCTCCACCTGGATTTCTTGAACACACATGGATCTATACCAAGGCAGTTAATCAGATCCAGCTCAGTCACAAACCCTTTGCATATCATCTGCATTCATACTCATTGCATCATATTAACATGTGCTTATTTGTGTTTCAGGGTATCCACCTTTATCCGGTTTTGGTTTTGACCCCATCTGCAGTTTTGACCTGTCTCCATCAGCATCTTGCTTCAGCCTGTCAGCCATATACTTCAGTTACTTGCACTAGCCAGCCAGTGGCCCACTTCTCAGCATCTTCATCAGCACTTATTCTACTCAGTCCTCAGCACTCATGGCTCCAAAGAAAAGTAACATCACTTACCATTTCTTCCAACCAGACTTATCAGACATCAGGAGGATCCAAACCCTGATCACTCCAGAGTACATACCTCTGTTCAGAGAGCATTATGGGGATATACTTGACTTGGTTATGGATATGGACCCATCTCAGAGAAGCCTAATCCATACCTGCATTCAGTTCTATGACCCCCCATTGAGGTGTTTCACCTTTAAAAACTTTCAGTTGGGTCCTCTTTTGGAAGAATACTCATATTTGGTTGGTTTGCCTATCAAGAGAGAAATCCCTTTCAACCCTGAAATGGTCTTTCCCGGCAATGAAGAGATAGCAAAAGCTTTGCACCTGGAACCTCTGTTGATTGAACAACACTTGACCTCTAAAGCTGGGATGCTTGGATTTCATCTGGACTTCCTGATTTCTCAAGCTAGTTTGAAGGCCTCCTTGGGAGAGTGGAAAGCTGTTTGTGCATTGTTGGCCGTAAGTGTATATGGAATTGTGTTGTTTGCAGATGAGCCTCGATTCATCAGCAAAAATGCAATTCACTTGTTCATCCTGAAGAACCCAGTGCCAACTTTACTGGGTGATCTCTATTACTCAGTACATCAGAGAAATGAGAAGCAGAGGGGAAGGCTAGTGAGGATTTGTGCTCCATTATTCCATGCTTGGCTCCTCAGGCATCTACCCAGGACAGATGCATTTCTAAACCCTCATCAGCAAAGCAACTGGGCTAAGAGGCTCACTACTCTCACTTCAGCAGACATCAGATGGTGCACTCAAGGCACCAAGGGCAGAGATATGATCACCAGCTGTGGGCACTTTCCCAATGTGCCTCTGATAGGAGTTAAGGGAAGTATCAACTACAACCCTATGCTGTTCAGGAGACAATTGGGCTATGCACTGGTTCATACTCCTAGGGAACAAGATTTGGTGGAGACCCTCTACTGTGAGAACAAGATCAGTTTGACTGTTGTTAGGCAGGCTGCCTGGGCCTGGGATCATGTTCAAACCAAGGGAATCACCATTCTGGGGAAGTGCAATAATGTGGCATCAGCCCAATATCATGAGTGGTCTTATGCTAGGGCCCAATCCTCTGGAATGCCCTTTACCATAGAAGACATGCCTGAGTCATCTTCAGCACCACCCCCTGCCACTATCAGTCTGGAGGAGTTTGAAAGCCTGAAGGAAAGGAATGAGAAGTTAACTCAAGCCTTGCAGAAGACCCTCAGGGAGAGGAGTGAAGGTGAGAGGGAGATTGAGAGATTGGAGAAATTGAGGGTGGAACACTTGACCAAGATAGAGAAGTCTGGGGAGTATATCAACAAGTCTAAAGCTGGTGAGCAGATTCTGAAGAATGCTTGTAAAAAAGCCCAGTTTCAGAGAGCAAGAATAGACTTGTATTTGAAAGAGAGTCAGGCCAGGTGGGTCCGGATCACTGAGGCCCGTACTCTAGAAGACAAGAGAGCTCAAGACAAGATGGAGCAGATGGAAAAAGCCCTGGCAGCAGCCCAGGAGGAGATATCAGAGCTGAAAATCAAAGCAGGATTGAAGAGGTCTAAGGACCAAAGTCAGAACAAGAAATTGACTGCAGCTGTTGCAACAAGAAACCTCCTCATCAGGAATCTTACAGAACATCCGGCTGATCCTGTGACCGAAGCACTTCTTAAGGAAGTTCGTGAGGATGAGTTTGGCCTTGGAGTTTGATCTTTTGCTTGCTGCTGCTGCTTTTCCATGTACTTTTGTTTTTTTGTGATGTATTTTGACCCCTAGAGGGCTTATTGTTGTAAAATGAACAAATTGTATTGTTTCACCCTTTGTAATGTATTTGTGTTGGTTTCCACCTGGGTTTACTTCAAAAGCAACTTCAACAGCATCATCTTCAAGGGTCTGGAAGGGTCAAAACTGAAGGCCAAGCCGGATACCTTGAGAGCGAATAAGCATAACTGCATAGCATACTAACCCTTTTGTTTGTTTTGTAGGTTGTGTTTTATTGTTTCTAACCTCTGTTGTGAATCTCAGGAATTATTGCTCGCCGCCGGGTATTTCCTCTCAGCAGGCCACACAGGTACCCAACTAGAAACAACCTTCCGGGAATCCAGATGGATCAGATGCAGCAGGACCTTACGGAGGTCAGAAACCAGATGGCCAACGAGAGGTTGGAGATGAGAACTCAGATAACCCAGTTCATGGAGGTGATGAACAACTTAGCTCAAAGCCAGGAGAGGCTCAGGGCTATGGTGGAAAGGCAGAACCAAGATGAACCTCATGTGGGGACTGCAGGCACAAGTAATAATGAAAGGGTGCAACCACATGTTAACCCCCCTGTGTTTGGTCCACATCTACATCCTGAGATCAATATCCCTGCCAACGTTCAAGGAACAGCTACTGCAGCCAGAGTACTTCAAGAAGATCCTCAGGAGGACCAATTTACAGTAATGGGCGCTGGAGAAGAGGCCTATGACAGGCGGTTAGATGAAATAGCTGAGAAGTTAAGGTCCTTAGAATCTCAAAATTCTTTGGGCTTCGACGTCATGGACATGGGGTTGGTAGACGGGGTTAGGATTCCCCACAAGTTCAAGCCTCCATGTTTTGAAAAGTATAATGGGACTTCTTGTCCTCGAACCCATCTGCAATCTTTTCTCGGAAGATTAAAAGCTTACACCATGGACGAGAAATTGTGGATGTTCTACTTCGAAGATAGCTTGACTGGAGCATCAAGGGAATGGTATTCCCATCTGACAAGAGCAACTGTAAGATGCTGGAAGGACCTGGCAGAGGCCTTCATCAGACAGTATCAGTATAATCTGGATATGGCACCCAATAGGACCCTCCTAATGGGGATGTCACAATCATCAAGAGAGAGCTTCAGAGAATATGCTCAAAGATGGAGACAGCTTGCTGCTGCTGTCCAGCCACCTATGTCTGAAAGAGAGATGGCTGATATGTTCATGAATACCCTTCAGGGAACCTATATTGATAGGCTAGCTGCTTTCTCTTCCACCAGCTTCGCAGATGTTGTTATAGCCGGGGAGAGAATTGAAAGCCTATTAAAGATGGGTAAAATTTCCGATAATGGCGCCAGTTCGTCCAGCAGTACAAGGAAGCCTTTTGCAGGCCCTAGAAGAGCTGGCGAGACCAATGCCATTCATACCAACAGGGGTAGGCCCCAATATGTTCAAAGGTCCATAGCAGCAGTCACTATCCCTGCTCCAGCACATCCTCTGCCAGTCTATCAACCTCCTCAACAAAACTTCCAACAACAACCTCAGTATCATCAGAATCAATATCCTCCAAGAAACAACTACAACAACAACAATAGCAACAACAATCAACAGAGGCCATTCCAACAAAGGCCATCTCAAGCTAACCGAGTGATCGACCCGATCCCCATGCCATATGCTGCCTTGCTGCCACAACTTCTGAAGCTCAACCTGGTTGAGCTAAGAACGTTGGCACCTCCGGATCCAAACAGTCTACCAAGAAACTATGACTCTAATGCTAGGTGTGCTTTTCATTCCAACGCACCTGGTCACAGTACAGAAAAATGCAGGGCTCTGCATATGAAGGTACAAGACTTGGTAGACTCCAAGGCTCTGAATTTTGCACCTCCGCCCAATGTCAACAAAAATCCAATGCCACACCATGGTGGTCCTCGAATTAATGCTATTGAAGAAGACCAACAGTCTTATTTGATAACTAGTGTGGATCAGATCAGGACACCATTGGTGGAAATCAAAGCTCAGCTCCGTGAAAACAATATATTTCCGGGGTGTGAACTGGGATGTCCCTACTGCAATATTTCATGGAATGGGTGTGAGGACTTGAGGAATGGCATTGACAGCCTTATTCAGAGTGGCCTACTCCAGATCACTACATCATTTCCGGCAAATCCGACAACTTCATCAACAACGGTTTCAGACCCTCCTACAACTGCAGCAACTATTGCTCCCGACAATTCATCAGCAGCATCAGCAAGTACTTCATCTATTCTCCCAAATGATCAGTTTTCGACAGTTTCTCCTGCTACAACTTCAGCTTCATTCCATTTCGACTCTCCATCAACAACGACAGTCCTTCCAACAGCACCTTCTACAACACCAGCAAACAATCACGAAGATGTCTCCACTGTTACCATATTCTACGATCCAGAAAACAATTCCGCTTATCATTCAGAAGGTGCTGCTCCCACTAGAGCACCAGTTACAATCTTTTATGATCCACAGACAATAACAGTCCCCTCAGCAGCAGCAACCAGTCCAGTCACCGTCACGGTACCTGGACCTGTACCATATGAAAGCAATAGGGCCATCCCTTGGCACTATGGCTCTGACTTGTACTGTGAAGGGAAAAGAATCACTCTGGAAACATCAACACCTGCACCGCAAGTAGATAATGTGGGGGGAGGCGGAGGCTTCACTCGAAGCGGACGTCTCTTTGCTTCACAAGCCCAAAGACCTACTGCCGAAGCAGAAGCTGCTGCCAAGGCAAAAGGAAAGAGCCCGGTGCAGGAAGACCCAGCTGCCAAAGAAGCCCTGAAAACTCCATTTGATCAGGAAGTTGATGAGTTTATGCGGATCATCAAAAAGAGTGATTACAAAATTGTGGATCAGCTTCATCAGACGCCATCCAAAATCTCCATCCTCTCACTGCTTATGTGCTCCGAAGCCCATCGGAATGCACTACTCAAAGTCCTGCACGCAGCTTACGTGCCTGAGGAGATTACTGTCAACCAATTGGAAACCGTGGTTGGAAATGTTACTGCTAGCAACGGGCTAGGGTTTACCAATTCTGACTTGACAGCGGATGGCCGCAATCACAACAAAGCCTTGCACATAACCATGGAATGCAAAGGAGCTGTCCTTTCACATGTGCTGGTGGACACAGGTTCTTCCCTGAATGTCTTGCCAAAGAAGGCTCTGGTGAAGCTTGAATATGAGGGATTGGCATTGAGACCCAGCAACTTGGTGGTACGAGCCTTTGATGGTTCTAAGAGATCGGTTCTGGGAGAGATTGAGCTGCCCGTGACAATTGGCCCGCAGACCTTTAAAACTATCTTTTATGTGATGGACATTCAGCCCGCCTACAGCTGTTTGTTGGGTAGACCCTGGATTCACGCCGCCGGCGCAATAACGTCTACCCTTCACCAAAAGTTAAAATTTGAGTGGGAAGGCCAAGTTGTCACAATCTGTGGAGAGGAGGACATTTTTGTCAGCCACCTGGCAACCTATAAGTACATTGAAATGGATGGAGAGATCCATGAAACAATGAGCCAGGGGTTTGAAGCTTTGAATGTGAATGAAGCATCTGCTATATCTGGTACTCCCATGTCATCTTACCAACAAGCCCGGAAGGTTGTTGAAGAAGGAACTGCCCTAGGCTGGGGCAAGATCTTAGCTGTGGAGGAGAAGAAGGACAAATTTGGGTTGGGTTACAGACCAACTCAACATCAAGCAACGGCTGCTGCAGAGCCAGGTTTTGTCAGTGGGGGGATGCTTACCCCCGATGCTATCAACTGTCTGGAAGACGAGCTGGAAGAGGAGCGCAATCTGGAGAATTGGATTCGTCCAAAAATCCCGGGGAGCAGTGTCTCGAACTGGTCTTCCCAGGAAATTATAAGAGTTACTCATGCAGAGTAATTATTATTTCCTGTATTTTTATATAGCATGCATCAAAGTCTTGCATCTTGCCCAAGATGACAAGACTCATTTTGTAATCAGGGCCATCTGTACTTTTGTGCAAACAAGATTAAAGTAATGAAATATCAGACGTCTTTTTGCAAACAAGTCTTTTTTCTTTTCTGCTCACTGTTTTTCCATTTTTCTTTTTGTACAAAAATAAATGGCGGTGTTTTCAAAATGATAACTTCATTTCACTCTTTTCTAAAGCAAGATTAAAATCAATCACTAAAATGAACCAACTTAACCCTTGCAGAGAGTGCCTTCCAGACTGCACCGACAACAGCACGGCTATGACATCGTATGACTTTGACAATCCGATCAATCAAGCTGATGAAGGGGTTGATGAAGAATATGAGCTTCCTGAAGAGCTAGCCAGGTTGTTAAGACAAGAGGAAAAGGTCATTACTCCTCACCAGGAGGAGGTTGAAGTGATTAATCTTGGTACGGAAGAAAACGTGAAAGAAGTCAAAATCGGGGCCTGCCTGCAAGACTCAGTGAAGAGACAGCTGATAGATCTGCTTCAAGAGTATGTTGATGTGTTTGCTTGGTCCTACCAAGATATGCCAGGGTTGGATACCGATATTGTTGTGCATAAGCTGCCTTTGAGGGAAGAATGCCCACCAGTCAAACAGAAGTTGCGCCGAACTCGCCCAGACATGGCTATGAAAATCAAGGAAGAGGTACAAAAGCAATGGGACGCCGGGTTCCTTGCTGTGACTAGCTATCCACCGTGGGTTGCTAACATAGTACCAGTGCCTAAGAAGGATGGCAAAGTAAGAATGTGTGTTGATTACCGGGATCTGAACAGAGCCAGCCCGAAAGATGACTTCCCATTACCTCACATTGACGTATTGGTAGATAACACGGCTCAGTTCTCGGTATTCTCCTTCATGGATGGATTTTCAGGATATAATCAGATCAAGATGGCACCTGAAGACATGGAGAAGACAACATTCATCACACCTTGGGGCACGTTCTGTTACAAAGTGATGCCATTCGGACTGAAGAATGCTGGTGCCACATATCAACGGGCTATGGTGACATTATTCCACGATATGATCCACAAAGAAATAGAATGTTACGTGGATGATATGATCGCCAAGTCCCTTACAGAGGAAGATCACCTGGTAAATCTGCTCAAGTTATTCAAGCGTCTGAGGAAATACCAACTAAAGCTGAACCCCAACAAATGCACATTCGGGGTGCGATCCGGTAAGCTGCTGGGCTTTATTGTAAGCGAGAAGGGGATTGAGGTTGACCCAGATAAAGTCAAGGCTATACAAGAGATGCCTGCACCTAAAACTGAGAAAGAAGTTCGAGGGTTCTTAGGTCGATTGAACTACATCTCACGGTTCATATCTCACCTTACAGCAACCTGCGAACCCTTGTTCAAGTTGTTAAGAAAGGAACAGACGGTCAGGTGGAATGAAGACTGCCAGAAGGCTTTTGACAAGATCAAGGAGTACTTACAAGAACCTCCAATCCTTATGCCTCCAGTTGAAGGAAGACCTCTAATAATGTACTTGACCGTATTAGAAGAGTCAATGGGGTGTGTGTTGGGCCAGCATGACGAGTCTGGTCGAAAAGAGTATGCAATATACTACCTAAGCAAAAAGTTTACCGACTGTGAACAGCGTTATTCACTGCTCGAGAAAACTTGCTGTGCTTTAGCGTGGGCTGCTCGCCGACTGAGACAGTATATGTTGACCCATACTACTCTATTGATCTCAAAAATGGATCCAGTTAAGTACATTTTCGAGAAGCCAGCTCTTACCGGACGGGTTGCAAGATGGCAGATGATTCTCACAGAATATGACATACAGTACACATCTCAAAAAGCCATCAAGGGCAGTGTACTATCTGAATATCTTGCTGAGCAACCCATTGATGACTACCAGCCTATGAGGTTTGACTTCCCTGATGAAGACATCATGTTCATTAAAGCAAAAGATCACGAAGAGCCTATTCACACTGAAGGGCCCGATCCGGAGGAAGAATGGACTATGATGTTTGACGGGGCTGTTAACATGAATGGCCGTGGTATTGGTGCAGTACTCATTACACCTAAAGGAGTTCACATGCCTTTCTCGGCAAAACTCACTTTCAACTGCACTAACAACGAAGCTGAATACGAAGCTTGCATT
Organism: Lathyrus aphaca; assembly: GCA_963966055.1. NCBI lineage: Eukaryota > Viridiplantae > Streptophyta > Magnoliopsida > Fabales > Fabaceae > Lathyrus > Lathyrus aphaca. Next base: position 177,966,814 of record OZ014522.1, read on the forward strand.
ATGGGTCTTGAGGAAGCCATTGACCTCAGGATCAAAACATTGACCGTATTCGGAGATTCGGCTTTGGTAATCAATCAGACCAATGGAAAATGGTACACACACCAAGATCATCTGATACCTTACAGGGATTATACAAGGAGGTTATTGACTTTCTTCACAACGGTCAAGCTTGAGTATATCCCTCGAGACGAGAATCAGTTTGCAGATGCTCTTGCTACCATTTCGTCCATGATCAAAGTTCAAGCTGCTAACTTTGTACCTCAGATTTCAGTGCCTAGACTTGATAGACCAGCGTATGTATTTGCAGCAGATGTTGTAAAAGATGATAAGCCTTGGTTCCATGACATTAAGTGCTTCTTGGAGGATCAGACATACCCACCTGGGGCATCTTCCAATGATAAGAAGACTTTAAGAAGGCTTGCTGGTAGTTTCTTTCTGAACACTGATGGGTCTTTATACAAGAGGAACTTTGACATGGTACTCCTCAGATGTGTTGACAAGACGGAAGCAGGTTTGTTGATGCATGAAGTGCACGAAGGATCTTTTGGTACCCATGCAAGAGGGCATGCCATGGCTAAGAAATTGCTAAGGTCAGGCTATTACTGGATCACAATGGATGCAGACTGTTGTGCTTACGCCAGAAAATGTCATAAATGCCAGATTTATGCAGACAAGGTGCATGTGCCTCCCAATCCTTTGAACATCATGTCTTCACCTTGGCCCTTTGCTATGTGGGGCATTGACATGATTGGCAAGATTGAGCCAACTGCTTCAAATGGTCACAGATTTATCCTGGTCGCCATTGACTATTTCACCAAGTGGGTTGAAGCAGCCTCATATGCAAATGTCACAAGACAAGTGATAGCCAGATTTCTGAAGAGAGATATCATCTGTCGATATGGAGTTCCCGAGCGAATCATTACTGATAATGGTTCCAACTTAAACAACAAAATGATGGCAGAGTTGTGCCGGGACTTCAAGATCCAACATCACAATTCTTCTCCTTACAGGCCAAAGATGAACGGCGCTGTTGAGGCAGCAAATAAGAATATCAAGAAGATTGTGCAGAAGATGGTAGTCACATACAAAGACTGGCATGAAATGCTACCGTTTGCCTTGCATGGGTATCGCACATCAATCAGAACGTCCACTGGGGCAACACCGTATCAGCTTGTGTATGGTATGGAAGCAGTCCTACCTGTTGAAGTTGAACTACCCTCGTTACGGGTATTAATGGATGTTAAACTGAGTGAAGCAGAATGGGTTCGGTCCCGATTCGAACAACTGAGTCTGATCGAAGAGAAAAGATTGGCTGCAATCTGCCATGGGCAGTTATATCAGAAGAGAATGAAGAGGGCCTTCGATCAGAAAGTCAGGCGCCGAGAATACCAAGTAGGAGATCTTGTGCTGAAAAGAATTCTCCCTCCTCATACAGACCACAGGGGCAAATGGACTCCAAATTATGAAGGACCATTTGTTGTAAAGAAAGTTTTCTCTGGTGGAGCATTGATGCTCAGCACCATGGATGTTGAAGATTTCCCGTCCCCTGTGAATTCAGATGCAGTTAAAAAATACTTCGCATAAAATGACCCGCTGGACATAAAAACAGAATGTAAGTCCAGGCAAAAATAGGGCATCCCGGCGAGTCAAAAACAGAATAAAAGACTCGGGCAAAAATAAGGGAAAATAAACAAAAAAATGTACACCCGCTGAGTTGAAAAGCCGCATTGGACAGCTCAGGCAAAAATGGGTATCCCGATGGATTGAAAACCCGAAAGGGCGATCCATGCAAAATAAGGGAATAAGCGAACAACTGCATTCTGAATTCGTCTGTATCACCTACAACTTGGTAAGCTTCAAAGGATCAAGCTTCAATCAGAATCAACTCTCTCCAGAAAGCAAGACGAGAAGAACGTCATTGTCATACGAGTCATAGCAGGAGAGGAAGCTCCTCAAAGCGTCGTCAACACCGCCAGCACTTTATTTCTCAATTTGTAACAATCTCCTCATTTCAGGAGATATGTTTCTCTGACTGTATCTCGCCAATTCAGGGCACATGAATTAATAAAATCAGATTTTCAGTCATGTTTCGTCTTTTACATTTATGTTTTGCAAAGAGTCGTCTGATATCTCTAAAATACAATTGCATAAGTACAGATGCCTTTCTCTAAAAACAAAAACGCATGCTTACAGGGAATGTGATTACTCTCGAATGTACTTAACTCCTATGACGGAATCCAGAAAGGGATACCTCGGGACCTTTTGCACGTTCCATTATCTTTGCAGGATTGCAGGTATCCAGAATGCAACCTGGGGCATGCAGATTACGTCTCAGCAAGTAGGCGAATCATTATCAACTCGGTCTATCTTCCACATGGCACTAGAAGGTGCCCATTTCCTCAGCGGAGCTGCCAAATCAGCATACATTCAATCTCAGCATCCGAAATGCTCTTTCCCCAGCTGAGTAGCTCCCCATTGCCTTCCCCAGCAAAGTTGCCAAATCAACAAACGGGATGCTATATCCCCAGCTGAGTTGCCTCTTGTTGCTCTCCCCAGCTGGGTTGCCTCTCACTTTCCCCAGCCGAGTTGATATTTTCCCTCAGCAGAATACAGAAGACAGGAAATCATCTCCCCACAGAGTTCCAGCCTCTATCCAGAAGAGCAACGCATGAAGAGATCACAACAGAGCGAAGAAAGCTTCTACAAACCCCAGCTGGGTCCCGTATTACAAGGATATGTCAACCAGTGACCCGTGTCCCCAGGCAGATATATCATTAGATCTATCAATGATCTCATCCCCAGCTGGGATGTTCACTTCAGGCAGATCAACCAGAAATCTTCGCAACAGCGGGATCCGAATCCTGGATCGGCGTCTCTTTGCATAATCATGGCATCCGCATCATATTCACCCCCCAGAGCGTAGCATTCCGTCTAATACGGAGCATTACGGCAAAAATCAAATGCATAGCATAATCATAATTCAGGTTGTGAATTAAACGCTTGTGAATACATATTACTTTCCCCCAAAATCCCCATCAGAATCCCAGCAAAAGCAGTTGCCCCACAATTACAGACACCGGTATATACACCTCTTGGCACCCGTCCGTGCCATCTTTCCCCAGTAAAGTCGCCTGAACACTCTTTACAAACAAATCACCCGTATTACAGATACGTCCTGACACCCGTCCGTGTCAAATCACCAGCAGAAAGCCAAAGACATCCTCTTTGCACTCACACAATCTTTGACACTCGTCCGTGTCATATCCCCAGCGTGGTCGCCTGTACTTGTACACCATCTTTGACACCCGTCCGTGTCATATCCCCAGCGCAGTCGCTTACGCTTTTACAACCCATATACTTGTTAATATTATACTGTTCTCTCTTGACACTCGTCCGTGTCACTCTCCCCAGCAGATAAACACTCATCCATACAAATACAATACTCACTACTCATGGTACGCTTATACAGATACTCGTCCGTATCTTGTATACATCACCACTTATATCCCCACAGATTCGACAGTAGTCTTTGTTCTTTGTTGATACTCGTCCGTATCATCATCTCAGAGCATGTGTCAGTTTGTTTCTACATGATACTCGTCCGTATCATAGTCTTAAGGATGCTCGTCCGCATCTTTAATCTATACACAATACCAAACACTTATACCTTTTGTTTCTTGGATGTAAGCGCTCGTCCGTGTTTACTATCTCCCCAGTAGATTGCCAACAAATTTTCCTTCTTTATCTAACACTCGTCCTGTGTTATGATACCTTTGAGAGCAGCCGTCCCCTGCTAAGTGGTCGTCCTCCACTTCTTGATGGTCGTCCTCCATCATGCTCATCCGATGGCCGTCCCCATCGTTGATTTTAGCAGCCGTCCCCTGCTAGGTGGTCGTCCTCCACCTTTTGATGATCGTCCTTCATCACTTTATCCAATGGCCGTCCCCATTGTTGATTTTGGTTATCTGGCATTCGTCCTATGTCATGTTAAACCTCGAGAGCAGCCGTACCCTGCTGAGTGGTCGTCCTCCACTTCTTGATGGTCGTCCTCCATCATGCTCGTCCGATGGCCGTCCCCATCGTTGACCTTTTCTATCCGATGGCCGTCCCCATCGTTGATATTTTCGGCAGCCGTACCCTGCCAGGTGGTCGTCCTCCACCTTTGATGGCCGTCCCCATCATATTTCTTTTATCCCCAACAGAGCAGCCGTCCCCTGCTAGGTGATCGTCCTTCACCTTTGATGGCCGTACCCCATCATCTGTTTATTTCATTTATTCTTTAACCCGATGGCCGTCCCCGTCGTGGTCCCTTTTCCTTTTAGCCCGATGGCCGTCCCCATCGTTGGTTATTTTACCTACCTTATGAACTTGATGGCCGTCCCCGTCATGTTTCATTTGATTCCCAGAGAATGCTATAGCTTTATCTTGATGGCCGTCCCCATCATAATATTCTATTTTCCCCAGCTAGTCGGCCGTCCCCGTCTTAGCTTTACCTTTTTATCCCCAGCATGTCGGCCGTCCCCGTCATTGCTTTATTTTCCGCACCTTCCCCAGCGTGTCGGCCGTCCCCGACATTGCTATTTACCCAGCAGTCGTCCTCTGCTCGACGGTCGTCCTCCGTCGCTTACACTTTACAATATACTTTATTTTCCTTTTACAATCTATATCCCCTTTCTTTTTCATTCTGTGAGTGCAAATTTTGGACTGTCTTTAGTATTCAACCACAAGTTATCTTGTTTGCCTGTTAAGCCGCCGCTTACAACCTGCACAGCTAACTCATGCTTGAATAGGGGCAGCTGTAAACACCCCAAATTTGCCCTCACCCATTCACACCATGGCTTGTGATCATTTTCATATACATAAACACAATCATATCATCTCACATCTCATTTTTGATCCACTGCATAGTTTTCAAGGCATCTGCACCTAGGGTTTGTGATCTGAGCAATCCCAAAGCATCTTGAGCCACTCCAAAGGCCACCAATCAACTCAAAGGGGTCCATGTGTGTTCTTGTATCATGTCACATCCTCACAGAGTCAAAATTGCAGAGGAATCACAAGAACTAGGGTTTGAGTGGATGCAGAGCCAGTTTGAACTGCACAGTTGACCTGAAAATTAGGGTTTTGGTTTCAGAGGCCATAACCCCAAATTTTTTGGTCATTCTTGTTTCCATTGGTCTCTATATGGTATAGGGAGTATGCATATCAATTTTCATGAAGAAATTCCATGGGGAAGTCATCTGATCAAGAGTTGACTTTTCAGACAAGTCAGTGCAAAATCAGGGCATCTGAGGCCCCCAATGACCCAACCAATGGTTGATCTTCATCATTTTGAGTGTATATGATCTTTATTTGATCATGGAGGAAGGTTGAAGTTCATAAAAATCAAGAATTTAGGGTTTTTGCAAATGTTGACTTTTTGGGCATAGTTGACTTTTCAAGAATGCCTCATTTTAGGTCAATTTTCAAGCCTTGATTCATGATCCAAAAAGGCTTCAAATGGAAAAACTTTGGTCATGAAAGTTGTAGATCTCATCTTTCCCTTTTCAAAAAGTACAAGAACATGACCAAATTCTTCTTGGATCAAAAGTTATGGCCATGCAAAGTTGCCAAAAATCATTGTTTTTCAAGTTATGCACTAAATGGAAATTTTGCTAAGTCTTGAACCAATGCATTATGCAGCCTCAAATTCATGTCAAACCAGCATGTGAACTTTCTCTAAGTTACAAAAATCAGTTTTGGACCAAGAATGTCATGGTTTCATGTTTGGTTAGGCTAAGAAGTCACATGTGAACCATAAGCCAACCAACTTGCAAAATCACTCATAACATTGTGCCAACTTGCTGCATTGAGTGCTGAGCCAAGCTAGGCCTCTCCCTCACCCATGCTGCACCAGAACCAACTTTGTACTTGGCTAGAGTTGAGCCATGCCCTATCTTACACAAAGTTGACCTTTATGCAAAAGCAAACTCACCCATCATGGCAGGCCAAGTCACATCAAACAACCAATCAGAATTGTTTATTGTATCCATTTGCAAGCTAAACATAACCTTAAGCAAGGCTGAAACATAGCATTGGATCACATTCACAAAAAACCCCCCAACTGCAACTTGCTTCGAATCTGTTCATACAGCAAGAAAACACTAAAACCTTTTCTTCCATTCATCTCACCTGGATCCATAGAGCACAAAGCATCAAGAACCAAAGTCCAAAATAGCCTTGACATCTCACTGCCATTGCTCACCTTCATTCTGCAGATTCTATCGAATCTCTCATCCTAGCCCACAAACACACAAACCAACACCACCAATCTTCTCTATACATTACATAGACCTCAAACAACTCATCACCATGGCCTGAATCAGCCAGAATCTCATTTGCCATTGTTGACTGAGCTTGGAGCAGGAGCATTCGAATCTCACCATCCAGCTTACTTAAATTGTTCCAAGGTATTCCAACATCATCAGAAGGTCCTAAGGAGTAGATTGAGCAAGGAGAGGAGGCCTGAAAGTTCCAAAATCGAGAGCTTCAAACCTCAGGTAGCTCGAAAATAATTTTTCCAGAAATCACTTTTGTTGTTATAAACTTGTTCTTCATGCTTGCCTGATCACTCTGGTACCATTAGTTTTTGAAATGGCTTTGTTTTAAGAGTTTAATTTGATTCTGAAGCTTGCGTGACCTAGAACTTGCTTGCTTCGATTCAGCTTGTTTATGGAATATAAATTTGTTTTAGGTTAGGGGTTTGGTTCGTGAGGATGAGAGGGACGTTTTCCTGGTCTTAGATTTCATTTTAATAACCTAGGGAAGAAGCTTGAAGTTTTCAGGGGAGGAGGTCACCGGAGAAGACGACCGGAGCTCGTCTCCGGTGACCTGAGAGTGATTAATTATTAATTAGGGTTAGGGCACTGAGTTTGAATCTGGACCATTTGATCATCTTTCCCGCGCGTGCGTGTATGGTCTGGATTGCATCATTAAGTTTTAATTGTGGTTTAATATTTAATTAATTAAGATTTGGATAGTTTGAATCTGGGCCATCAGATGGCGCGCCAAGTCAACCCACCCACCCTCAGAACGCATCCTGGCCTTTCATTTGTCTTACTTTTATTTTATTCAATTTTTAATTCATTTTTCTTGCATTTTATTTGTATAATTTATTTAAAATAGCTAAAAAAATCATAAAAATTATGAAACTTTTTCTTTAAGGTTTTATTAATTTTTATGACACAAAAAATATTTTTATTTTATTTTTATCATCAAAAAAGTATTTTTAAATATTTAAAAGATTATTTTTAATTGATTAATGAGAATTAATTAATTAAAAATACTTTTAGGTATTTAAAAATTACAAAAAAATTCATGAAGTGTTCTAAGACATTTAGAAACATTGTCCAACCTTCAAACCAAATTTCTTTTTTGATCTTGATGCATTTTAAGAATTTTTCATTGAATTAAATCATTTTTGATGCATTATTTTGTTCATAAGTTTGAAAATTCATTTCTGCCTATTGGTGAAGGTTGAGACATTGATTCTTCTTGCATTGTTTTCCATTTAGCATGAACTTTCAAGGATAAAAAGGCCATGACTTGATCTTGCATTTTCTAATTGATTGGCATTTCTTTTGTTACAAACCCTAAAAAACCCTAATAACTTGTAAAAATCATAACTTGAGTTTGGTTGAGAGTTGAGAGTTCCCCTTTGGGCAGTGATTCATTATAGGTCTAGGGTTTCTTTGGGTACCATTTTCCATTTTTTATGTTAGGGTTTACTTCTGTTTTTGGCTTGTGTTTGATGTTTGATCCATGAACCCTAATTTGGGCTTTCATTTGCATCCTTCTTGCATTTCCTTGCATAACTTGACTTGCCATTTCACTTTGTGCATTCTTATGATTCATTTGACATCTTAAGACATGTAGAAAGCATCATTGATCATTGCATTGCATATTTGCCATGTCATTTGTCTTGTATGTTCCATAACATTTCATGTTTGTTCATGTTCCTTAGCTTGCATCATTTGCATCCATGACTTTGTATGAACATCCCTATGCCTTGTCTCATGTTTGCAGCACTTCATAACATCATAATCATCATGTGCATGCTTCTGGTTTGGCCTAGCATCATGTCATTTCATTTCATTTAGCATTGCATTGCATTTGTTTCTAACATTTCAGGTGGTAAGTAAACTTGAGAAGTGAATTTGCCTTCACTTCTCATAACTCTTCTCCTCATCTCTCTTGCATAGCATGCTGCATTTATACACGTGTTTGAGTTTGAGCTTGCTCATTCTTGCTTCTCCCACTTTCTTTCTTCAAGTGACTTGACTTCTTGAATGAAGCAAGTCACTTTGCTTCTCTTGATCCTGTTCATCTGCTTCCTGGTGGCTCCTTTGAAGATTGTTCTTGAAAACCTCACAAACCTTAGGACCAACCAAGCATGATAATGAATTAGGGTTTTGATTAGTCTCCCCCATAGTTTTTACCTTTGTGTCTCTCCTTGAGTCATCTCCCCTCACCTCATAATCAGGGACTAAACCCTCAAGGCTTTAAGACTTTGTGATTAAGATCATGCCTGCATCCTTCTTTTAGGATGGAGTGTATAACTTTAATCCTAAGTCTTGGACCCTTAAGGTGTTGAACTCTCTTAATTAATCCATCTAATAATCATCAAGACATTACACTTGTAACTTGGGCCTTGCATTAGGGTTCTAATTCTTCCTTAATTGGTTAAGAAGGACTAACCCTAAAGTTAATGGACAAGTCCCCCTCAAGTTGTCTTACAAATCATAAAAAACACTTCATCATCATATCATTAATAAAATCCACTTAATCAAAGGTTTGTTCTGTCATGGGTTTAATCCCTGATCATGGATTAAGCTGAGGATCCTTCCTCAGCTTAAACACCGTCATCTATTATCCTTCTTTTAGGATAGTGTAATGAGCCTGTTAAATCCCTGATTATGGCTTAACCTCATTACTTAACACTAAACAAAAATCACAAAAACATCTAATTAATCACAAGTAGGTTAATGATCTTAACCCTACATCAAAGGTGATTAAGTGTGAGAATCTGACTTCACACTTAAGGTAATTCTCATTACCCCTAATCAGAGGGAAGATGTGATGAGTTTACTAAATCCATTGGTTTAGGTTTAAGCTCATTTTCTTATGACAAACTTTCAAAAGCAATAAAAGACTGAAAACACAAAAAACAAACAATAATCGTCTCCTTCGGGATTCTTTTCTCATCATCTTCACTCACAAACGGGAACTTGCTTCTTCCGTCTAATGCAAGACAGTTTGCATCTGTGCCAGACAGATCATACACTTGAGCATAGACAAGTAAGCAGTTCACAAGTCAATTCATCTTTCGGTCTCTTTGGGTCGAACTACGGTGTTCTGACTTCCTCATTGCACGAGAGGATACGTAGGCATAACTTAACAGTTATCGAACAAAAGTCTCTGTTCATTCCCCCTCTTTCAGCTTCATTCTTAAGCCTCATTGTCATGAGCATTTCACCTCTTTCTCTTTTACACTGACACATCATTATACACTTCACTTCCTTCACACTGACACCTGTACATTCTTTTCCAGCTCTTTTACACACAGATTGCACTGACACTACCCCTTTTAAAACACAAATCTTTTAAGCGTGGATCCCGTCGAGTACGACGGACAATCTGGGTGCTAATACCTTCCCAGGTTGTAACCAACCCCCTTTCTCAGTCTCTCTGGTTCGCAAACCGTCTTATCCATCTCTTTCTAGGCCTATGCAGCATTGCCTTTCCTCCGGGATAAAAATGCCTAGCTGGCGACTCTATTCATCTCCAGTGAGTTCACGGCTGTGTGTTCTCACTGTTCCCTTCGCCGACCGTTCGCGCTTGTACCGGGATGCAAATCTTTGGGAGCGACACTAGTATGTCTAAGATGTCATATGAATGCTTGAAATGTCATGGAAGTTCATGTGATGATGATATGCAAAGATGGATGCAAATGAACATGAGAAATTAGGGTTTTATGAACATATGAGATGCAAATGAACAAAACAGAAGCATACCACATGATAAAAAATTGAAATCAAGCTCAATCAAACCTTAAACCCATACAAGACTGTCGCTCCCGACAAATGAAAATGGATCAGATGAAGGTACAAGCGCGAACGGTCGGCGAGAAGAACAATGAGAACACACAGCCGTGAACTCACTGGAGATGAATAGAGTCGCCAGCTAGGCATTTTTATCCCGGAGGAAAGGCAATGCTGCATAGACCTAGAAAGACATGGATAAGACGGTTGCGAACCAGAGAGACTGAGAAAGGGGGTTGGTTACAACCTGGGAAGGTATTAGCACCCAGATTGTCCGTCGTACTCGACGGGATCCACGCTTAAAAGATTTGTGTTTTAAAGGGGTAGTGTCGGTGCAATTTGTGTATAAGAGAGGCTGGAAAAAGGATGTACAGGTGTCAGTGTAAAAGAAGTGAAGTGTAATAAGTGAAGTGTCAGTGTAAGGAAAGAGTATGCTCATGATCATGAGGCTAAGAGAATGATGCTGGAAGGAGGGGGAATATACAGAGACTTTTGTTCGATAACCGTTAAGTTATGCCTACGTATCCTCTCGTGCAATGAGGAAGTCAGAACACCGTAGTTCGACCCAAAGAGACTGAAAGATGAATTGACTTGTGAACTGCTTGCTTGTCAATGCTCAAGTGTATGATCTGTCTGGCACAGATGCAAACTGTCTTGCATTAGACGGGAGAAGCAAGTTCTCGTTTGTGAGTGAGGGTGATGAGAAAAGAATCCCGAAGGAGACGATTATTGTTTGTTTTTGGGTTTTCAGTCTTTTATTGCTTTTGAAAGTTTGTCATAAGTTAATGAGCTTAAGCCTAAACCAATGGATTTAGTAAACTCATCACATCTTCCCTCTGATTAGGGGTAATGAGAATTACCTTAAGTGTGAAGTCAGATTCTCACACTTAATTACCTTTGGGGTAGGGTTAAGATCATTAACCTACTTGTGATTATTTAGATGTTTTTGTTGTTTTTGTTTAGTGTTGAGTAATGAGGTTAAGCCATAATCAGGGATTAAACGGACTCATTACACCATCCTAATAGAAGGATAATAGATGAGAATGTTTAAGCTGAGGAAAGCTCCTCAACTTAATCCATGATTAGGGATTAAACTCATGACAAAACAAGCCTTTGATTAAGTGAATTTTATTTAATGATATGATGATGAAGTGATTTTTAGGGTTTGTAAGACCACTTGAGGGGGACTTGTCCATTAACACTAGGGTTAGTCCTTCTTAACCATTTAAGGAAGAATTAGAACCCTAATGCAAGGCCCAAGTTACAAGCTTGATGTCTTAGTGATTATTAGATGGATTGATTAAAGGATTTAAACACATTAAGGGTTTAACACTTAGGATTAAAGTTATACACTCCATCCTAAGAGAAGGATGCAGGCATAAGCTTAATCACAAAGCCTTAAAGCCTTTAGGGTTTAGTCCCTGATTATGAGATGAGAAGAGAAGACTCAAGGAGACACAAAGGTAAGACTAAGAGGGGAGACTAATCAAAACCCTAATCATTGTCATGCTTGGTTGTTCCTAAGGTTTGTGAGGTTTACAAGGACAATCCTCAGAGGAACCACCAGGAAGCAGATGAAAGGATCAAGAGAAACAAAGCAACTTGCTTCATTCAAGAAGTCAAGTCACTTGAAGAAAGAAAGTGGGAAGAACAAGAATGAGCAAGCTCAAACTCAAACACAAATAAAAATGCAGCAATGGATGCAAGAGAGATGAAAAGAAAAGTTATGAGAAGTGAAGGCAAATTCACTTCTCAAAATCACTTACCACCTGAAAAGGTTAGAAAAGAAATGCAATGCAATGCAAAATGAGATGCAATGACATGACGAGAGACAAAACCAGAAGCATGTTGATGATGCTAGTGATGTTATGAGATGCTACAAGCATGAGGCAGCACATGGAGATGTTCATACAAGATTATGAATGCAGATGATGCAAGCTAAGGAGCATGGATGCACATGAAAAGTTATGAAGTGCACATGGCATACAACATGGCAAACATATGATGCAATGATCAAACATGCTTTCTATATGTCTTAAGATGTCAAGTGAAACACAAGAATGCACAAAATGCAAAGACAAGTCATGTTATGCAAGAGGATGCAAGAAGGATGCAAATGAAAGCCCAAATTAGGGTTTATGAATCAAACAACAAATAAAAACCCAAAACAGAAGCAAACCCTAAGATAAAAAATGGAAAAGGCCACTCAAAGAAACCCTAACCCTATACTAAACCAAGGTCCAAAGGGGAGGTCTCAACTCTCAACCCATCTCAAGATATGAATTTTCTAAGTTATTAGGGTTTTTAGGGTTCCTAAACAAAAGAAATGCCAAACAAATTGAAAATGAGGAAGCAAATCATGGCCATTTAATCCTAGAAACTACATGCTAAACACAAAATAAAGCAAAAAGAATCAATGTCCAAACCTTCCTAGATAGGCAGAAATGAATTTTTGAATTTAGGATCAAATTAATGCATAAAAAATGATTTAATTCAATGAAAAATTCTTAAAATGCATCAAGATCAAAAAAGAAATTTGGTTTGAAGGTTGGACAATGTTTCTAAATGCCTTAGAACATTTCATGAATTTTTTTGTAATTTTTAAATACCCAAAAGTATTTTTAATTAATTAATTCCCATTAATCAATTAAAAATAATCTTTTAAATATTTAAAAATACTTTTTTAATGATAAAAAATAAAATAAAAATGTTTTTGTGTCATAAAAATTAATAAAACTTTTAGGAAAAAGTTTCATAATTTTTATGTACTTTTTGCTATTTTAAATTAATTATGCAAGTTAAATGAAATAAAAATGAATTAAAATCAAATAAAAACAAAAGTCAAAGGAAAGGATGGCTGAGATGCAATCTGGATTTGAACTGGTTGACTGGCGCGTGAATGGAGGGTGGGGATGCAATCTGACCAAATTAAGTTAATTATGAATTAATTAAAATTAATTAAGTGGATTAGGGCAAATGAAATGATCCTGACCATTCACTGGCGCGCGGGAAACACCATCCAAGGGCCCAGGTTTGAAGTTCACTAATTAATGACCATTAGCCCTAATCACTCTCAGGCTGCCGGAGAAGACTTCCGGTCGTCTTCTCCGGCCAGCTCCCTCCCTGAGGAACCTCAAACTCCCTAAAAACGTATCAAAAATGAAAACTAAAAACTGGGAAATGATCCTCACATCCTCACGAATCAAACCCCTATCCTAAAACAAATTTCTTCTTCCTAAACAAGCTGAATCGAAGAGAACAAGTTCTAGGGCACGCAGGTTTCAGAGACAAATTAAACTCTCAAATCAAAGCCATTTTCGAAACCAATGACATCAGGATGATCAGTGAATCACATAGAACAAGTTTGTAACAAGAAAAATGATTTCTGGAAAAAATAATTTCGAGCTACCTGAGATTTGGAGCTTTCAACTTGAGGACTTTCTGGCCACTTCTCCTTGTGCAATCTGCTCCACTTGATCCCCAGATGATGTTTGAATGCTCAATGAGAGTTTAAGTTGGCTGGATAATGAGATTCGACAGCTTCTGCTCAAGCTTGATCAGAAATGGCAATGGTGTTTCAGGCACTTTCAGGTCATGGTGAGGGGTTATTTGTGATCCTGAGGGTGAATGGAGAAGGTCTGTGGTGTTTGTTTGGATGTTTGCAAGCTGTGATGAGAGTTTCGAAGAGAAATGCAGGCTGAGGGTGGGCAATGGCTATGGAGTATTCTGGTTGTTTCAGGCTTGGGTTCTTGGTGCTTTGTGGTCTATGGAGCAAGGTGAGATGAATGATGAAGATGGTGTGAGTGTTTGGAGGCTGGGCAGAGAGATTCGAAAGCTTATGCAGCTTGGTGTGTTTTTGTGAATGTTGTGAATGAATGAGTTTCAGCCTTGCTAGATGAGTGTTATGGCCAGCATTTGGAAAGTATATTTTAATCCCATAGGTCAGATGATGTGACCTGGCCTATGGTGATTGGTAAGTTTGCTTTTGCTCAAAAGTCAAATTTGGTGTAAGAGAGGTATGGCTCATGATCTAGGCAAGTACAAGCATGGCTCTGGTGCAGCAAGATGAGGTGAGAGGCTAGCAAAGTGCAGTAACCAATGCAGCAAGTTGTAGGAAGCATGATCATGAGTTTTTGCAAGTTGTGGCTTTTGGTTCACATGTGACTATTTTGCTACACAAACCATAAACATGAGGGATTCTTAGTCCAAATCTGATCTTTAGTGTCTATGTGATGTTTGCATACTGGTTTGAAGTGAGCTAGAGGTCACAAGAGGCATTGGTTCATGATCTTGCAAAATTTCCATTTGAGGCATGCTTTGAAAATCAATGATTTTGGCCAACTTTGTCACACCATAACTTTTGATCTAAGAAGAGTTTGATCATGTTCTTGTACTTTTTGAAAAGGGAAAGATGAGATCTACAACTTTCATGACCAAAGTTTTTCCATTTGAAGCATTTTTGGATCAAAAATCAAGGCTTGAAAAATGACCTAAAATAAAGCATTCTTGAAAAGTCAACTATGCCCAAAAAGTCAACATTTGCAAAACTTCCAAATTCTTGATTTTTATGAACTTCAACCTTCTTCCATGATCAAATAAAGATCATATACACTCAAAATGATGAAGATCAAACATTGGTTGGGTCATTGGGGGCCTCAGATGCCCTGATTTTGCACTGACTTGTCTGAAAAGTCAACCCTTGATCAGATGACTTCCCCATGGAATTTCTTCATAAAAATTGATATGCATACTCCCTATACCATATAGAGACCAATGGAAACAAGAATGACCAAAAAATTTGGAGTTATGGCCTCTGAAATCAAAACCCTAATTTTAGGTCAACTGCGCAGTCTAGCCTGGCTCTGCATCCACTCAAACCCCAGTTCTTGTGATTCCTTTGCATTTTTGGCTTTGGGAGGATGTACTATGATATAAGAACACATGTGGATCCCTTTTGAAGTGATTGGTTGCATTTGGGGTGGCTCAAGTAGCTCTTGGATTGCTCAGATCACAAATCCTAGGTGCAGATGACTTAGAAACTATCCAGTGAACAAAAATGGGATATGAGATGATATGATTGTGTTTATGAAAATGAGAATGATCACAAGCCATGGTGTGAATGGGTGAGGGCAAATTTGGGGTGTTTACAGCTGCCCCTATTCAAACATGAGTTAGCTGTGCAGGATGTAAGCGACGGCTTATCAGGCAAACAAGATAACTTGTGGTTGAATACCAAAGACAGTCCAAAATTTGCACTCACAGAAATGAAGAAGAAAAGGGATATAGATTGTAAAGGAAAATAAAGTATATTGTAAAGGTGCGGAAAACAGAACGATGACGGGGACGGCCGACATGCTGGGGATAGAAGGTAAAGCCAAGACGGGGACGGCCGACTAGCTGGGGAAATAAAATCATGATGGAGACGGCCATCAAGATAAAGCTGTAAAATTCTCTGAGGATTTAATGAAACATGACGGGGACGGCTATCAAATTCATAAAGCAACGTAACCAACGATGGGGACGGCCATCGGGTTGAAAAGGAAAAGGGACCGCGACGGGGACGGCCATCGGGTTAAAGAATGAACGAAATAAACAGATGATGGGGTACGGCCATCAAAGGTGAAGGACGATCACCTAGCAGGGGACGGCTGCTCTGTTGGGGATAAAAGAAATATGATGGGGACGGCCATCAAAGGTGGAGGACGACCACCTGGCAGGGTACGGCTGCCGAAAATATCAACGATGGGGACGGCCATCGGATAGAAAAGGTCAACGATGGGGACGGCCATCGGACGAGCATGATGGAGGACGACCATCAAGAAGTGGAGGACGACCACTCAGCAGGGTACGGCTGCTCTCAAGGTTTATCATGACATAGGACGAATGCCAGATAACCAAAGTCAACAATGGGGGACGGCCATTGGATAAAATGATGAAGGACGATCATCAAAAGGTGGAGGACGACCACCTAGCAGGGGACGGCTGCTAAAAATCAACGATGGGGACGGCCATCGGATGAGCATGATGGAGGACGACCATCAAGAAGTGGAGGACGACCACTCAGCAGGGTACGGCTGCTCTCAGGGTTATCATGACACGGGACGGGTGTCAGATAAAAGGGAAAATTTGTTTGGTTGGCGATCTACTGGGAAGTAGTAAACACGGACGAGCGTTTACAACCAAGAAAGAAAGGTATAAGTGTTTGGTATTGTGTATAGATTAAAGATGCGGACGGGCATCCTTAAGACTGCGATACGGACGAGTATCGGGTAGAAACAAACTGACACATGTTCAGAGATGATGATACGGACGAGTATCAACTGGTTAACAAGGAACACGGACGAGTGTTGAATCTGAAGGGACTCTTCTGGGGAATAGTAGACACAAGCGAGTATCCATATTCAAGAAGACAAAAGTGTTTGCCACAATGTATGGATTAAAGGTGCGGACGAGCATCCTTAAGACTATGATACGGACGAGTATCATGTAGAAACAAACGCTCGACGCATGTTCTGAGATGATGGTACGGACGAGTACCATCAAAGAACAAGGACTAGTGTTGACTCTGTGGGGATATGAACGGTGTATATACAAGATACAGACGAGTATCTGTATAGGTGTAACATGAGTAGTGAGTATGAGTATTGCATAGGTGAGTGTTTATCTGCTGGGGGGGTGACACGGACGAGTGTCAAGAGAGAAAAGTATAATAATATCAACAAGTATATGGGTTGCAAAAGTGTAGATGACTGCGCTGGGGATATGACACGGACGGGTGCCAAGAAAGTGTATATAGGTATATGTGAGTGCAAAGAGGATGTCTTTGGCTTTCTGCTGGTGATTTGACACGGACGGGTGTCAGGACGTATCTGTGATACGGGATGGTGTTGTTTGTAAAGAGTGTTCAAGTGACCCTACTGGGGGAAAGATGGCACGGACGGGTGTCAACAATGAGTATATACTGGTGTTTGATTGAGAGGCAACTGCTTTTGCTGGGGAATCTGGTGGGGACTCTGGGGGAAAGTATTCTGCATTCTGATGAATGGTTACTAGTCACCAGTGCCGATTCAAAACATGGCTTATGATTATGCTATGTGTTGGATTTTTGCCGTAATGCTCCGTATTAGACGGAATGCTACGCTTTGTGGGTGAATATGATGCAAATGCTATGATTATGCAAAGCTACCAAACCGGGATCCGGGTCCCGTTGCTGTGGAGATCTCTGTCTGATCTGTTTGAAATGGGCATCCCAGCTGGGGATGAGATCATTGGTAGACCTGGTGAGATGTATCTGCTTGGGGATACAGGTCACTGATTGACATATCCTTGTAATATGAGACCCAGCTGGGGGTTGCAGAAGCTTTCTTCACTCTGTTGTGATCTTCTATGCGCCGCTCTTCTGGATAGAGGCTGGGGATTCTGTGGGGAGATGGTTCCCTGACTTCTGCACTCAGCTGAGGGTGAAATGGCAACTCGGCTGGGGAATTGTGAGAGGCAACTCAGCTGGGGATAGCAACAAGAGGCAACTTAGCTGGGGATAGAGCATTTCAGATGCTGAGATTGAGTGTATGCTGATCTGGCAACTTTGCTGGGGAAGTGGGCACCTTCCAGTGCCACGTGGAAGATAGACCGAGTTGATAATGATTCGCCAGTTTGCCGAGACGTGACTTGCATGCCCCAGGTTGCGTTCTGGATACCTGCAATCCTGCAAAGATAAGGGAACGCACAAAAGGTCCCGAGGTATCCTTTACTGGATCCCGTCATAGGAGTTAAGTACCTTCGAGAGTAAGTATATTCCCTGTAAGCATGTGTTTTATATATATTTTTTTTTTTGGAGAAAAACATCTGTACTTATGCAATTAGTTTTTTTTAGAGACATCAGACATCCTTTGCAAATAAAAATATACACAACGAAACATGACTGAAAAATCTGATTTTATTAATTCATGTGCCCTGAATTGGCAAGATACAGTCAGAGAAACATGTCTCCTGAAATGAGGAGATTGTTACAAATTGGGAAACAAAATGTTGGCAGTGTTGATGACGCTTTGAGGAGCTTCCTCTTCACTATGACCCGTATGACTTTTGACGTTCTTCTCATCTTGCTTTCTGAAGAAGGTAGATTCTGATTGAAACTTGATCCTTTCGAAGCTTACCAAGTTGTAGGCAATACAGATGAATTCAGAATGCAGTTGTTCGCTTATTCCCTTATTTTGCATGGATCGCCCTTTCGGGTTTTCAATCCATCGGGATACCCATTTTTGCCTGAGTTGTCCAATGCGGCTTTTCAACTCAGCGGGCGTACATTTTTTTTTATTTATTTCCCTTATTTTTGCCCGAGTCTTTTATTCTGTTTTTGACTCGCCGGGATGCCCTATTTTTGCCTGGACTTACATTCTGTTTTTATGTCCAGCGGGTCATCTTTATGCGAAGTATTTTTTAACTGCATCTGAATTCACAGGGGATGGAAAGTCTTCACCATCCATGGTGCTGAGCATCAGTGCTCCACCAGAGAAAACTTTCTTTACCACGAATGGTCCTTCATAATTTGGAGTCCATTTGCCCCTGTGGTCTGTATGAGGAGGGAGGATTCTTTTCAGCACAAGATCTCCCACTTGGTACTCTCGGTGCCTGACTTTCTGATCGAAGGCTTTCTTCATTCTTTTCTGATACAACTGTCCATGACAGATTGCAGCCAATCTTTTCTCTTCAATCAAACTCAGTTGTTCGTATCGGGACCTAACCCATTCTGCTTCGTTCAGCTTAACATCCATCAATACCCTTAGGGAGGGTAATTCAACTTCAACCGGTAGGACTGCTTCCATACCATAGACAAGTTGATACGGTGTTGCCCCAGTGGATGTCCTGATTGACGTGCGGTACCCATGCAAGGCAAATGGTAGCATTTCATGCCAATCTTTGTAAGTGACTACCATCTTCTGCACAATCTTCTTGATATTCTTATTTGCTGCCTCAACAGCGCCATTCATCTTTGGCCTGTAAGGAGAAGAATTGTGATGTTGGATCTTGAAGTCCCGACACAGCTCTGCCATCATTTTGTTGTTGAGATTGGAACCATTATCAGTAATGATTCGCTCGGGAACTCCATATCGACAAATGATATCTCTTTTCAGAAATCGGGCTACCACTTGCCTTGTAACATTTGCAAATGAGGCTGCTTCAACCCACTTAGTGAAATAGTCAATGGCGACCAGGATGAATCTGTGACCATTTGAAGCAGTCGGCTCGATCTTGCCAATCATATCAATGCCCCACATGGCAAAGGGCCATGGTGAAGACATAATGTTCAAAGGGTTGGGAGGCACATGCACTTTATCTGCGTAGATCTGGCATTTGTGGCATTTCCTGGCATAGGCACAACAGTCTGCATCCATCGTGATCCAATAATAGCCTGATCTTAACAACTTCTTAGCCATTGCATGTCCTCCAGCATGGGTACCAAAAGAGCCTTCATGCACTTCATGCATCAACAAATCTGCTTCCGTCTTGTCGACACATCTGAGGAGTACCATATCAAAGTTCCTCTTGTATAACGACCCATCAGTGTTCAGAAAGAAACTGCCAGCCAGCCTCCTCAAAGTCTTCTTATCATTGGGAGATGCCCCAGGTGGGTATGTTTGATCCTCCAAGAAGCATTTAATGTCATGGAACCAAGGCTTATCATCTTTGACAACATCTGCTGCAAATACATATGCTGGTCTATCAAGTCTCGACACTGAAATCTGAGGTACAAAGTTAGCAGCTTGAACTTTGATCATGGACGAAATGGTAGCCAAAGCATCTGCAAACTGATTCTCGTCCCGAGGGATATACTCAAGTTTGACCGTTGTGAAGAAAGTCAATAACCTCCTTGTATAATCCCTGTAAGGTATCAGATGATCCTGGTGGGTGTACCATTTTCCGTTGGTTTGATTAACTACCAGAGCTGAATCTCCGAATACAGTCAATGTTTTGATCCTGAGGTCAATGGCTTCCTCAAGACCCATAATGCAAGCTTCGTATTCAGCTTCGTTGTTAGTGCAGTTGAAAGCGAGTTTTGCCGAGAAAGGCATGTGAATTCCCTTAGGTGTAATGAGTACTGCACCAACACCACGACCATTCATGTTAACAGCCCCATCAAACATCATAGTCCATTCTTCTTCTGGGTCAGGCCCTTCAGTGTGAATAGGCTCGTCATGATCTTTTGATTTTATGAACATGATGTCTTCATCAGGGAAGTCAAACCTCATAGGCTGGTAGTCATTAATGGGTTGCTCAGCAAGATATTCAGATAGTACACTGCCCTTGATGGCTTTCTGAGAAGTGTATTGGATGTCGTATTCTGTGAGAATCATCTGCCATCTTGCAACCCGTCCGGTAAGAGCTGGCTTCTCAAATATGTACTTAACTGGGTCCATTTTTGAGATCAACAAAGTTGTGTGGGTCAACATATACTGTCTCAGTCGGCGAGCAGCCCACGCTAAAGCACAGCAAGTTTTCTCGAGCAGTGAATAACGTTGTTCACAGTCGGTAAACTTTTTGCTTAGGTAGTATATTGCATACTCTTTTCGACCAGACTCGTCATGCTGGCCCAGCACACACCCCATTGACTCTTCTAATACTGTCAAGTACATTATCAGAGGTCTTCCTTCAACTGGAGGCATAAGGATTGGAGGTTCTTGCAGATATTCTTTGATCTTGTCAAAAGCCTTCTGGCAGTCTTCATTCCACCTGACCGTCTGTTCCTTTCTTAATAGCTTGAACAAGGGTTCACAGGTTGCTGTGAGGTGAGATATGAACCGTGAGATGTAGTTCAATCGACCTAAGAACCCTCGAACTTCTTTCTCTGTTTTCGGTGCAGGCATCTCTTGAATGGCTTTGACTTTATCAGGGTCAATTTCAATCCCTTTCTCGCTTACAATAAAACCCAGCAGCTTACCAGATCTCACCCCGAATGTGCATTTGTTGGGGTTCAACTTCAGTTGGTACTTCCTCAGACGCTTGAACAATTTGAGCAGATTTACCAGGTGGTCTTCTTCAGTGAGGGACTTGGCAATCATGTCATCCACATAACACTCTATCTCTTTATGAATCATATCGTGGAATAATGTTACCATAGTCCGTTGATACGTGGCACCGGCATTCTTCAGTCCGAATGGCATCACCTTGTAACAGAACGTGCCCCAGGGTGTGATGAAGGTTGTCTTCTCCATGTCTTCAGGTGACATCTTGATCTGGTTGTAGCCTGAAAATCCGTCCATGAAGGAGAATACCGAGAACTGAGCCGTATTATCCACCAATACATCAATGTGAGGTAATGGGAAATCATCTTTCGGGCTGGCTCTGTTCAGATCCCGGTAGTCAACACACATTCTTACTTTGCCGTCTTTCTTAGGCACAGGTACTATATTAGCAACCCACGGCGGATAGCTAGTTACAGCAAGGAACCCGGCGTCCCACTGCTTTTGTACCTCTTCCTTGATTTTCATTGCCATGTCCGGACGAGTACGGCGTAGTTTCTGTTTAACTGGCGGGCATTCTTCTCTCAAAGGCAGCTTGTGCGTGACAATGTCGGTGTCCAACCCTGGCATATCTTGATAAGACCAAGCAAACACGTCCACATACTCTTGAAGCAGGTCAATCAGTTGTCTCTTCACTGAGTCTTGCAAGCAGGCCCCGATTTTAACCTCTTTCACGTCTTCATCTGTACCAAGATTGATCACTTCCACCTCCTCCTGGTGAGGAGTAATAACCTTCTCCTCTTGTCTTAACAACCTGGCTAGCTCTTCAGGAAGCTCATATTCTTCTTCAACCCCTTCATCAGCTTGATTGATCGGATTGTCAAAGTCATACGATGTCATAGCCGTGCTGTTGTCGGTGCTGTCTGGAGGGCACACTCTGCAAGGGTTAAGTTGTTCATTTTAGTGATCTGATTTTAGTCTTATTTAGAAAAGTGAGATGAAATTGTCATTTTGAAAACGCCGCCATTTATTTTTGTACAAAAAAGAAAAATGGAAAAACAGTGAACGAAAAGAAAAAGACGTGTTTGCAAAAGGATGTCTGATATTTCATTAATCGATCTTGTTTGCAAAAAAAAGTACAGATGGCCCGATTACAAAATGAGTCTTGTCATCTTGGGCAAGATGCAAGACTTTGATGCATGCTTATGAAATACAGGAAATAATAATTACTCTGATCGAGTAACTCTTATAATTTCCTGGGAAGACCAGTTCGAGACACTGCTCCCCGGGATCTTTGGACGAATCCAGCTTTCCAGGTTGCGTTCCTCTTCCAGCTCGTCTTCCAGACAGTTGATAGTATCAGGGGTAAGCATCCCCCCACTCACAAAGTTGGGCTCTTTCGCAGCCGCTGCTTGATCTTGTTGAGTTGGTTTGTAACCCAACCCAAATTTGTCTTTCTTCTCCTCCACAGCTAAAACCTTGCCCCAGCCTAGGGCAGTTCCTTCCTCAACAACCTTCCGGGCTTGTTGATAAGAGGACATGGAGATCCCAGATACAGCAGATGCTTCATTCACATTCAAGGCTTCAAATCCTTGGCTCATCGTTTCATGGATCTCCCCATCCATTTCAATATACTTATAAGTAGCCAGATGGCTAACAAATATATCCTCCTCCCCACAGATTGTAACAACTTGGCCTTCCCACTCAAATTTTAACGTTTGGTGAAGGGTAGACGTTATTGCGCCGGCGGCGTGAATCCAGGGTCTACCCAACAAACAGCTGTAGGCGGGCTGAATGTCCATCACATAAAAGATAGTTTTAAAGGTCTGTGGGCCAATTGTCACAGGCAGCTCAATCTCTCCCAGAACCGATCTCTTAGAACCATCAAAGGCTCTTACCACCAGGTTGCTGGGTCTCAATGCCAATCCATCATATTCTAACTTCACCAGAGCCTTCTTTGGTAAAACATTAAGGGATGAACCTGTATCTACCAGCACATGAGAAAGGACAGCACCTTTGCATTCCATGGTTATGTGCAAGGCTTTGTTATGGTTGCGGCCTTCCGTTGTCAGATCAGTATTGGTGAACCCTAGTCCGTGACTAGCATTAACATTCCCCACTACAGCCTCCAGCTGATTGACAGTGATCTCTTCAGGCACGTAAGCTGCGTGCAAGACTTTGAGTAGTGCATTCCGATGGGCTTCGGAGCACATAAGCAATGATAGGATTGAGATCTTGGAAGGCGTCTGATGAAGCTGATCCACTATTTTATAATCACTCTTCTTGATGATTCGCATGAACTCATCAACCTCTTGATCGAAGGGTGTTTTCAAAGCTTCTTTAACAGCTTGATCTTCCTGCACAGGGCTTTTTCCTTTTGCCTTAGCAGCAGCTTCTGCTTCGGCAGTGGGTTTCTGAATTTGTGGGGCGAAGAGACGTCCGCTTCGAGTGAAGCCTCCGCCTCCTCCCACATTGTCAATTTGTGGTGCAGGGGTTGATGATTCAAAAGTGATTCTTTGTCCTTCACAGTACAGGTTGGAGCCGTAATGCCAGGGGATAGCATTGCTGCTTTCATAGGGTACCGGTCCAGGCACCGTGACAGTGACTGGACTGATTGCAGCTGTGGAAGGAACTGCGATAGTCTGCGGATCATAATAAATTGTGACTGGTGCTCTAGTGGGAGCAGCACTTTCTGAGTTGTAGGCAGAGTTGTTTTCTGGATCATAAAATATGGTGACAGTAGAGACATCTTCATGATTTGCTGCTGGAGTTGTAGGAGACATTGTTGGAAGAATGGATGTTGTTGTTGTAGGAGTTTCAAAATGGATTGGTGCTGGAGTTGTAGAAGGAACATTTGTTGATACCTGGTCAGTTGAAACGACAGATGAAGTACTTGTTGATGAAGCCGAAGAATTGTCAGGAACAATGGTTGCTGCAGTTGTAGGAGGTTCTGAAATCGTTGCTGATGAGATTGTTGGATTTGTTGGAAATGATGTGGTGATCTGAAGTTGGCCACTCCGAATAAGGCCATCTATGCCATTCCTCAAATTATCGCACCCATTTACCGAGATATTGCAGTAAGCACAGCCTAACTCACATCCCGGGAACATTTGACATTCCAAGAGCTGAGTTTTGATTTCTACCAATGGTGTCCTGATCTGTCCCACACTGGTTATTAAATAAGACGGCTTGTCTTCTTCAATAGCGTTAATTCGGGGACCACCGTGGTTTGGCATCGGATTTTTATTGACATTGGGTGGTGGTGCAAAATTCAGAGCTTTTGAGTCTACCAGGTCTTGTACCTTCATGTGCAAGGCTCTGCACTTTTCTGTACTATGGCCAGGTGCATTCGAATGAAAAGCACATCTGGCGTTGGAGTCGTAATTCCTGGGTAGACTGTTGGGATCTGGAGGTGCCAATGTCCTTAGCTCAACTAGGTTGAGTTTCAGGAGTTGTGGCAGCAATGTAGCATATGGCATAGGGATCGGATCGATCACCCTGTTGGCTTGAGATGGCCTCTGTTGGAATGGCCTTTGCTGGTTATTGTTGTTGGTGTTGCTGTTGTTGTAATTTCTCGGAGGATACTGATTTTGCTGGTGGTACTGAGGTTGTGGCTGATAGTTTTGTTGCGGAGGCTGATAAGCTGGTTGTGGATGAGCTGGAGCGGGAATAGTAACTGCTGCTACAGATCTATGAACATATTGGGGCCTGCCCCCGTTGGTGTGGATGGCATTGGTCTCACCAGTTCTTCTTGGGCCTGCAAAAGGCTTCCTTGTATTGCTGGATGAGCTGGCACCATTGTCAGAAATCTTGCCCATTTTTAACAGGCTCTCAATTCTTTCCCCAGCTATGACAACATCTGCAAAGCTAGTAGAAGAGAAAGCAGCCAGCCTGTCAATGTATGTTCCCTGAAGGGTGTTCATAAACATATCTGCCATTTCCCTCTCTGACATAGGTGGCTGAACAGCAGCAGCCAATTGCCTCCATCTCTGGGCATATTCTCGGAAACTTTCTCTTGACGACTGTGACATTCCCATTATGAGGGTCCTGTTGGGTGCCATATCTAAATTGTACTGATACTGTCTGATGAAGGCCTCTGCCAAGTCCTTCCAGCATCTAATAGTTGCCCTTGTCAAGTGAGAGTACCATTCTCTTGACGCTCCAGTTAAGCTGTCTTCGAAATAGAACATCCAGAGCTTCTCATCCATAGTATAGGCCTTCAGCCTTCCCAGAAATGACTGTAAGTGAGTCCGGGGGCATGAAGTCCCGTTGTATTTTTCAAAGCAAGGAGGCTTGAACTTATGGGGGATCCTGACCCCGTCTACCAAGCCCATGTCCATGACGTCGAAACCCAAAGAATTTTGAGATTCTAAAGACCTCAGCTTCTCAGCTATCTCATCCAACCTCCTATCATAAGCTTCTTCTCCAGCACCCATTACTGTAAATTGATCCTCTTGAGGGTCTTCTTGCAATACCCTGGCTGCAGCAGTTCCTGGTATATTAACTGGAATGTTGGCCTCTGGATGGAGGTGGGGTCCAAAAACTGGGGGATTGACATGAGGTTGTACCCTTTCATTGTTGCTTGTTCCGGCAGTCCCTACATGGGGTTCTTCTTGATTCTGCCTTTCTACCATGGCCCTTAATCTTTCCTGACTCTGAGCCATGTTGTTCATTACTTCCATAAACTGAGCTATCTGTGTTCTTATTTCCAACCTTTCATTTGCCATTTGAGTCCTGACCTCTGCAAGGTCCTGCTGCACCTGATCCATTTGAATTCCCGGAAGGTTGTTTCGGGTTGGATAACGGTGCGGACGGTTGAGGGGAAATACCCGGCGCCTAGCAATAGTTCCTGAACATCACAACAGAGTTAGTGGCAATAAAACAAAAACCTACAAAACAAACAAAGGGTTAGTATGCAATGCAGTTATGCTTATTTGATATCAAGGTATCCGGTTTGGCTTTCAGTTTTGACCCTTCCAGACCCTTGAAGATGCTGTTGTTGTTGCCTGAAGAAAACTCAGATGAAGCAAACTAACATAAATATATTACAGAAGGTGAAATAATACAACTTGTTCATTTTACAACACAAGCCCCCTAAGGGGTCAAAATACATCACAAAAAGGAAAAGTACATGGAATAGAAACAACAACAAGCAAATGGTCAAACACCAAGACCAAACTCATCCTCACAAACTTCCCTGAGAAGTGCTTCGGTCACAGGATCAGCTGGACGCTCCGTGAGATTCCTGATGAGGAGATTCCGGGTGGTAATAGCTGCTGCTAGCTTCTTGTGCTGAGTTTGGTCCTTGGACCTCTTCACCCCTGCTTTGATCTTCAGTTCTGATATCTCCCTCTGGGCTGCTGCCAAGGCTTCTTGTTGTTCTTTTGCACTAGCTTCCAGTTGCTCCATCTTGTCTTGAACTCTCTTGTCCTCCAGGGTACGAGCCTCGGTGATCCTGACCCACCGGGCTTGACTCTCTTTCAAATACAAATCTGTCCTGGCTCTTTGGAACTGGGCTTCTTTGCAAGCATTCTTCAGAATTTGTTCACCAGCCTTAGACTTTTTGATATAATCCCCAGACTTCTCAACCTTAACCAGATGCTCCACTCTCAACTTCTCCAATCTCTCAACCTCCCTCATACCCTCACTCCTCTCCCGGAGGGTCTTCTGCAAAGCCTGAGTTAACTTCTCATTCCTTTCCTTCAAGCTCTCAAACTCCTCCAAACTGATAGTGGCAGGGGGTGGTGCTGAAGGTGACTCAGGCATGTCTTCTATGGTAAAGGGCATCCCAGAGAATTGGGCCTTGGCACGGGACCATTCATAATATTGTGCTGATGCCACATTATTACACTTCCCCAGAATGGTCACTCCCTTGGTTTGAACATTATCCCAGGCCCAGGCAGCCTGCCTAACAATAGTCAAATTAATCTTGTTCTCACAATAGAGAGTCTCAACCAAGTCCTGTGCCCTAGGAGTGTGGACCAGTGCATAGCCCAGTTGTCTTTTGAACAGCAGAGGGTTGTAATTGATACTACCCTTAACTCCTATTAGGGGCACATTGGGAAAATGCCCACAGCTGGTGATGATATCCCTGCCCTTGGTGCTCTGAGTGCACCATCTGATGTCTGCTGAAGTTAGAACAGTGAGTCTCTTAGCCCAGTTGCTCTGCTGATGAGGGTTTAGAAATGCATCCGTCCTGGGTAGATGCCTGAGAAGCCAAGTATGGAATAATGGAGCACAACACCTTACTAACCTTCCCCTCTGCTTCTCATTCCTCTGATGCACTGAATAGTAAAGATCCCCCAACAAAGTTGGCACTGGATTCTTCAGCATGAATAGGTGGATTGCATTCTTGCTAATGAATCGGGGCTCATCCGCAAACAACACAATTCCATATACACTCAAGGCCAGTAAAGCACAGACAGCTTTCCACTCCCCCAGGGAGGCCTTCAGACTAGCTTGAGAAATTAGGAAATCCAGATGAAAACCAGAGATTCCTGCTTTAGAGGTCATATGATGTTCAATCAAAACAGGTTCCAGATGCAAAGCTCTTGCTACTTCTCCATTAGCAGGAAAGACCATCTCAGGGTTGAAAGGGATTCCAGCCCTGATAGGTATACCAACCAAAGATGAGTATTCTTCCAAGAGAGGGCCCAACTGAAAGTCTTGAAAGGTGAAACATCTTAATGGGGGGTCATAGAACTGAATGCAAGTGTGGATCAGGCTTCTTTGTGATGGATCCAGATCCATAACCATGTCAAGTATATCTCCATAACTCTCCCTGAACAAAGGTATGTGATCTGGAGTGATCAGGGTCTGAATCCTCCTGATGTGTGATAACTCTGGCTGGAAGAAGTGATAGGTGATGTTGCTCTTTTTAGGAGCCATGATGCTGAAGACTGAGTAGAGACAGGTGCTGATGCTGATGCTGAAGAAAAGGGTCACTGACTGGCTGGTGCTGGTGATAACTGAAGCAGATGCTGGTGAAGATAGGTCAATACAGAAGATGGGGTCAAAACCAAAACCAGATAAATGATGGATACCCTGAAACAAATAAGCAAATGTCAGCATGATGCAATGATTATGTATGCAAATGAAATGCAAGGGTCTGTGACTGAGCTGGATCTGATCAAACTGTCCTGATATAGGTCCAAGGGTGTTCAAGAATTCCAGATGAGGTCTATAAATCCAGTAACCGGGGTGGGGGACTCAAATAAAGAGCCACATGTCCAGGGTTTAGAATCACAAGAACTGTCCAACATGGAGTATTCTTAACAAACAAAGTAACAGGGTATTCTGAGGTCAAGGTACCTGCAAACCTGTAAACAACCCAACCCCCTCACAGGTGGTGTTCTAGAACAAGGATCCTCAGACTTGGATCAGTTATGAGAAGTGTAAACACTTCCAACCCGGAGGTACAGTGTTTACAATAACCATAACAGTTCCTCCTCTAATTCACCTCAGTTTCTGAAGGTCAATACTAAAGGTCATTCAGACTTAGCAGGCTTCCCAGATAGCCCTAGCATTGCAGGAAATCTGCAACACAGAGTTCTCAAGAAGAAACCCATATCTGAACCGTGTTTCATATTCCCGCACCAGACCGAAATGGAATGGGAAAGAATATGATTCACTCTAGCCTAGGTGTCACTCAGGTCCCAGGTATAGGACCTTAACTCTCAATAGAACCCCACCCACCAAAGGAAAACCAGATCCAGCCAGCAGTACAGTATGATATATACAAATGCAATGAAGAAAGTAGTAAAGCAACTGTACATAAAGCAAAAAAATAAAACATATACAAACACAAATAAGCACATAACACCCCAGTAAACACAAATCAAACAAGCGCTAGGAGGAACCCACAAAAAGAACCAGAAGCCCTGGTTGCTGCATAAAAGTCCCCAGCAGAGTCGCCAAGCTGTCGCTCCCGACAAATGAAAATGGATCAGATGAAGGTACAAGCGCGAACGGTCGGCGAGAAGAACAATGAGAACACACAGCCGTGAACTCACTGGAGATGAATAGAGTCGCCAGCTAGGCATTTTTATCCCGGAGGAAAGGCAATGCTGCATAGACCTAGAAAGACATGGATAAGACGGTTGCGAACCAGAGAGACTGAGAAAGGGGGTTGGTTACAACCTGGGAAGGTATTAGCACCCAGATTGTCCGTCGTACTCGACGGGATCCACGCTTAAAAGATTTGTGTTTTAAAGGGGTAGTGTCGGTGCAATTTGTGTATAAGAGAGGCTGGAAAAAGGATGTACAGGTGTCAGTGTAAAAGAAGTGAAGTGTAATAAGTGAAGTGTCAGTGTAAGGAAAGAGTATGCTCATGATCATGAGGCTAAGAGAATGATGCTGGAAGGAGGGGGAATATACAGAGACTTTTGTTCGATAACCGTTAAGTTATGCCTACGTATCCTCTCGTGCAATGAGGAAGTCAGAACACCGTAGTTCGACCCAAAGAGACTGAAAGATGAATTGACTTGTGAACTGCTTGCTTGTCAATGCTCAAGTGTATGATCTGTCTGGCACAGATGCAAACTGTCTTGCATTAGACGGGAGAAGCAAGTTCTCGTTTGTGAGTGAGGGTGATGAGAAAAGAATCCCGAAGGAGACGATTATTGTTTGTTTTTGGGTTTTCAGTCTTTTATTGCTTTTGAAAGTTTGTCATAAGTTAATGAGCTTAAGCCTAAACCAATGGATTTAGTAAACTCATCACATCTTCCCTCTGATTAGGGGTAATGAGAATTACCTTAAGTGTGAAGTCAGATTCTCACACTTAATTACCTTTGGGGTAGGGTTAAGATCATTAACCTACTTGTGATTATTTAGATGTTTTTGTTGTTTTTGTTTAGTGTTGAGTAATGAGGTTAAGCCATAATCAGGGATTAAACGGACTCATTACACCATCCTAATAGAAGGATAATAGATGAGAATGTTTAAGCTGAGGAAAGCTCCTCAACTTAATCCATGATTAGGGATTAAACTCATGACAAAACAAGCCTTTGATTAAGTGAATTTTATTTAATGATATGATGATGAAGTGATTTTTAGGGTTTGTAAGACCACTTGAGGGGGACTTGTCCATTAACACTAGGGTTAGTCCTTCTTAACCATTTAAGGAAGAATTAGAACCCTAATGCAAGGCCCAAGTTACAAGCTTGATGTCTTAGTGATTATTAGATGGATTGATTAAAGGATTTAAACACATTAAGGGTTTAACACTTAGGATTAAAGTTATACACTCCATCCTAAGAGAAGGATGCAGGCATAAGCTTAATCACAAAGCCTTAAAGCCTTTAGGGTTTAGTCCCTGATTATGAGATGAGAAGAGAAGACTCAAGGAGACACAAAGGTAAGACTAAGAGGGGAGACTAATCAAAACCCTAATCATTGTCATGCTTGGTTGTTCCTAAGGTTTGTGAGGTTTACAAGGACAATCCTCAGAGGAACCACCAGGAAGCAGATGAAAGGATCAAGAGAAACAAAGCAACTTGCTTCATTCAAGAAGTCAAGTCACTTGAAGAAAGAAAGTGGGAAGAACAAGAATGAGCAAGCTCAAACTCAAACACAAATAAAAATGCAGCAATGGATGCAAGAGAGATGAAAAGAAAAGTTATGAGAAGTGAAGGCAAATTCACTTCTCAAAATCACTTACCACCTGAAAAGGTTAGAAAAGAAATGCAATGCAATGCAAAATGAGATGCAATGACATGACGAGAGACAAAACCAGAAGCATGTTGATGATGCTAGTGATGTTATGAGATGCTACAAGCATGAGGCAGCACATGGAGATGTTCATACAAGATTATGAATGCAGATGATGCAAGCTAAGGAGCATGGATGCACATGAAAAGTTATGAAGTGCACATGGCATACAACATGGCAAACATATGATGCAATGATCAAACATGCTTTCTATATGTCTTAAGATGTCAAGTGAAACACAAGAATGCACAAAATGCAAAGACAAGTCATGTTATGCAAGAGGATGCAAGAAGGATGCAAATGAAAGCCCAAATTAGGGTTTATGAATCAAACAACAAATAAAAACCCAAAACAGAAGCAAACCCTAAGATAAAAAATGGAAAAGGCCACTCAAAGAAACCCTAACCCTATACTAAACCAAGGTCCAAAGGGGAGGTCTCAACTCTCAACCCATCTCAAGATATGAATTTTCTAAGTTATTAGGGTTTTTAGGGTTCCTAAACAAAAGAAATGCCAAACAAATTGAAAATGAGGAAGCAAATCATGGCCATTTAATCCTAGAAACTACATGCTAAACACAAAATAAAGCAAAAAGAATCAATGTCCAAACCTTCCTAGATAGGCAGAAATGAATTTTTGAATTTAGGATCAAATTAATGCATAAAAAATGATTTAATTCAATGAAAAATTCTTAAAATGCATCAAGATCAAAAAAGAAATTTGGTTTGAAGGTTGGACAATGTTTCTAAATGCCTTAGAACATTTCATGAATTTTTTTGTAATTTTTAAATACCCAAAAGTATTTTTAATTAATTAATTCCCATTAATCAATTAAAAATAATCTTTTAAATATTTAAAAATACTTTTTTAATGATAAAAAATAAAATAAAAATGTTTTTGTGTCATAAAAATTAATAAAACTTTTAGGAAAAAGTTTCATAATTTTTATGTACTTTTTGCTATTTTAAATTAATTATGCAAGTTAAATGAAATAAAAATGAATTAAAATCAAATAAAAACAAAAGTCAAAGGAAAGGATGGCTGAGATGCAATCTGGATTTGAACTGGTTGACTGGCGCGTGAATGGAGGGTGGGGATGCAATCTGACCAAATTAAGTTAATTATGAATTAATTAAAATTAATTAAGTGGATTAGGGCAAATGAAATGATCCTGACCATTCACTGGCGCGCGGGAAACACCATCCAAGGGCCCAGGTTTGAAGTTCACTAATTAATGACCATTAGCCCTAATCACTCTCAGGCTGCCGGAGAAGACTTCCGGTCGTCTTCTCCGGCCAGCTCCCTCCCTGAGGAACCTCAAACTCCCTAAAAACGTATCAAAAATGAAAACTAAAAACTGGGAAATGATCCTCACATCCTCACGAATCAAACCCCTATCCTAAAACAAATTTCTTCTTCCTAAACAAGCTGAATCGAAGAGAACAAGTTCTAGGGCACGCAGGTTTCAGAGACAAATTAAACTCTCAAATCAAAGCCATTTTCGAAACCAATGACATCAGGATGATCAGTGAATCACATAGAACAAGTTTGTAACAAGAAAAATGATTTCTGGAAAAAATAATTTCGAGCTACCTGAGATTTGGAGCTTTCAACTTGAGGACTTTCTGGCCACTTCTCCTTGTGCAATCTGCTCCACTTGATCCCCAGATGATGTTTGAATGCTCAATGAGAGTTTAAGTTGGCTGGATAATGAGATTCGACAGCTTCTGCTCAAGCTTGATCAGAAATGGCAATGGTGTTTCAGGCACTTTCAGGTCATGGTGAGGGGTTATTTGTGATCCTGAGGGTGAATGGAGAAGGTCTGTGGTGTTTGTTTGGATGTTTGCAAGCTGTGATGAGAGTTTCGAAGAGAAATGCAGGCTGAGGGTGGGCAATGGCTATGGAGTATTCTGGTTGTTTCAGGCTTGGGTTCTTGGTGCTTTGTGGTCTATGGAGCAAGGTGAGATGAATGATGAAGATGGTGTGAGTGTTTGGAGGCTGGGCAGAGAGATTCGAAAGCTTATGCAGCTTGGTGTGTTTTTGTGAATGTTGTGAATGAATGAGTTTCAGCCTTGCTAGATGAGTGTTATGGCCAGCATTTGGAAAGTATATTTTAATCCCATAGGTCAGATGATGTGACCTGGCCTATGGTGATTGGTAAGTTTGCTTTTGCTCAAAAGTCAAATTTGGTGTAAGAGAGGTATGGCTCATGATCTAGGCAAGTACAAGCATGGCTCTGGTGCAGCAAGATGAGGTGAGAGGCTAGCAAAGTGCAGTAACCAATGCAGCAAGTTGTAGGAAGCATGATCATGAGTTTTTGCAAGTTGTGGCTTTTGGTTCACATGTGACTATTTTGCTACACAAACCATAAACATGAGGGATTCTTAGTCCAAATCTGATCTTTAGTGTCTATGTGATGTTTGCATACTGGTTTGAAGTGAGCTAGAGGTCACAAGAGGCATTGGTTCATGATCTTGCAAAATTTCCATTTGAGGCATGCTTTGAAAATCAATGATTTTGGCCAACTTTGTCACACCATAACTTTTGATCTAAGAAGAGTTTGATCATGTTCTTGTACTTTTTGAAAAGGGAAAGATGAGATCTACAACTTTCATGACCAAAGTTTTTCCATTTGAAGCATTTTTGGATCAAAAATCAAGGCTTGAAAAATGACCTAAAATAAAGCATTCTTGAAAAGTCAACTATGCCCAAAAAGTCAACATTTGCAAAACTTCCAAATTCTTGATTTTTATGAACTTCAACCTTCTTCCATGATCAAATAAAGATCATATACACTCAAAATGATGAAGCTCAAACATTGGTTGGGTCATTGGGGGCCTCAGATGCCCTGATTTTGCACTGACTTGTCTGAAAAGTCAACCCTTGATCAGATGACTTCCCCATGGAATTTCTTCATAAAAATTGATATGCATACTCCCTATACCATATAGAGACCAATGGAAACAAGAATGACCAAAAAATTTGGAGTTATGGCCTCTGAAATCAAAACCCTAATTTTAGGTCAACTGCGCAGTCTAGCCTGGCTCTGCATCCACTCAAACCCCAGTTCTTGTGATTCCTTTGCATTTTTGGCTTTGGGAGGATGTACTATGATATAAGAACACATGTGGATCCCTTTTGAAGTGATTGGTTGCATTTGGGGTGGCTCAAGTAGCTCTTGGATTGCTCAGATCACAAATCCTAGGTGCAGATGACTTAGAAACTATCCAGTGAACAAAAATGGGATATGAGATGATATGATTGTGTTTATGCAAATGAGAATGATCACAAGCCATGGTGTGAATGGGTGAGGGCAAATTTGGGGTGTTTACAAAGACACACCCCAAAGGAGAAGGTCAGAAGCTAATCCTATTGAAAGTTAGGAATTTTCTAAGTTTGCTAGGGTTTTTGGGTGATTCTCAAAGGAAAATGCAAATCAAATTAAAACTTCAAGATAAATTCATCAGGAAAATAACCTATAAACTACATACAATATGTGAAACAATGCAAAAATAATCAAGTTCAAACTCTTCATGGTTAGGTAGAAATGTATTTTTCAAATTAGGGTTAGAAAATGTGATTTTAAAGAACCCTAATTCAAAGAAAATTGTGAAATTATGATCAAACCTAAAAATAAATTTGTATGAAGAGTTTTAAAATGTTTCTAAATGTATTGGAATGGTTCATGATTTTTTTGGTGATTTTTAGAAACCTAAATGTATTTTTAATTAATTAAAATCCATTAATTAATTAAAAATAACATTTAAATATTTTAAAAATGCTTTTTTAATACAAAAAATAAAATAAAAATCATTTTTGGGTTGAGAAAAATATTTGGATCAGAAATGAAAAATATTACATTTTTGTGATGTTCTTAACTATTTTAAATAAAATATGTGAAGAAATGAATAAAAATGAATTAAAAATGAAATTAAAATGGAAGTCAGCACATCCAATGGTCCAGATTTGAATAAAAAAGAGAGGGAATTGACTGGCGCGCGTTTGTGTGGCTAGGATTCAATCTGGCATTTTTAAAATTAATCCTAATTAATTAAAACTAATTAACTGATTAGGGTTTTAACAAGGCATCTGAGCCCTTCATCCACGCGCGAAATCCAAATCCTACGACCCAGATTCAAACTGACCCATAAACCCTAATTAAGAACCCTAATGATTCTCAGGTGACCGAAGCTAGCTCCGATCATCTTCTCCGGCAGGCACCTCACTCAATCTCTCTCAATACGCCATGAAAACGCATCAAACTTTCCAGAATCACTCAACTAACAACCCTAAACAATAATCCATCAACAAAAACCATTTATTTTTCATGAATCAAGAGAATCAAACAAGAACATGTTTCACGGGAAAAGTTTCAGAGCAAGCATACACACTCATTTCTCAATCATTTTCAAAAGTAAAGACATCAGCATGATCAGGGAAGCATGTAGAATCATTTAAGAACTTAAAAGAAGGTTTTTGGAAAAATTGTTCTTGATGATACCTGAGGTGAAGCTTTCTCAATCTGAGCTTTCTGGACTTATCCTTGATGCTAAACCACCCCAATGAACTCCCTGAAGCTTCTGAAATGCTTGAATGAGGCTTGTATGGCTTGGTTTTGAAGGTTCATTTCTGATGAAGGAGGAATCATGTTTTTGATTTAGGAGGTTTCAGGCCATTTTGAGGGTTGCTTTGTGTTCTATCAGTGGTGTTGAGATGATTGGTGAAGTTTGTTTTGAGGTTTGTAGCTTGTGTTGAGAGAATCGAAGAGATGAAGGTTTTGGTGGATTTTGTGCAATCTGACTTGTGTTGTGTTTCAGGCTCCAAGATGATATGAAATGAGGTCCATGAGGTATGTATGTGAAGTCTTGATTGGTCAGAAGAGTTGTTGTGGCTCAGCTTGATTAGTATGGGAGGTTTTTCCAAAAAATAAAATTTGTGTACTTTGAGGTATGGGCCATGGCAGAGCTGGCTTTTGGGGTGTCTGGCCTCATCAATATTCATGGAGAGCAATAGAATTGGTTTGATGCAACTGACACAAGTGGATGGAAGGATCCAAGGCATTTTGCAACTTTCACTCTTTGAACTTTCTTGAGAAATTGGCTATGAAAACTTGTGATGCAAGGCTCAATTCTGGTCTAGGCAAGGTGTATGTACATATTATGTCAAATTTGGGCACATTAAAAGTCATTTGAGTGCTTGGAAACCAAAAATGCACATTTGCCTCTTTGACATGAAACTTGAAATTATGTGATTTTTGCCAACTTTGAAAAGCCATATCTTGAGTTCTATGATGAATCAAGACATGTTATTGTACTATTTGAAAAGGTAAAGACCTAATCTACAACTTTCATGTCCAAAATTTTTTCATTTGAAGCATTTTTGGTTATGAAAGAGGAGGTTGAAAATCATTCCCAAAATGGAAAGTTTCCATTACAAGTCATTTCCAAAAATGGCAAGTTTGCAATTGGCTCAAAATTCTTCAACTTTGTGAACTTCCAACCACTTCTAAGATCAAATAAATATCATATAACCTCAATTTGATGAAAATGATGCTTTGGTTCCCTTGTTGGGGTCCTCAGATGCCCTGATTTTGACTTTACTTGCTCAAGAAGTTATCCAATGATCAGATGACTTCCACAATGAATTTCTTCATAAAACTTGGTACACATGATACTTATAACATATTAAGAACATTAGAAACAAGAATGACCAAAAAATTTGGAGTTAAGGCCTCTGAAACCAAAACCCTAATTTTGGCCATATGTGTAGGAAAACCCTAGCTCTACTTCCATGCCTTTTCCATTCTTTGTGGTCTCTTGACTTTCATGAACTTTGGGGAGCATAATATGATAATAGAACACACATGGACCATCTTGGAAAGCTTCAAGACCATTGGGATGGCTCGGATTGATTCTTGTATTGCTTAGATCACAAACCCTAGATGCAGATGAAAATGGAACTATGTAGTGAGACAAATATGCAATATGAGATGTAATTCTTATACTTAATTCAAAAATGAAAGATCACAAGCCATGGTGTGAGAAACAGTGAGGGCAAATTTGGGATGTTTACAGCTGTCCCTATTCAAGCATGAGTTAGTTGTGCAGGATGTAAGCGCCTGGCTTAACAGACAAACAAGATAACTTGTGGTTGAATACCAAAGACAGTCCGAAATTTGCACTCGCTGGGGAGAAGAAGAAAAGGGATATAAATTGTAAAAGATATTATAGTATGATTATCAAATGAAGGCGATGGAGGAAGAACATCGAACAGAGGATGACTGCTGGGGGTAAAAGGTAAGCAAAGCAATGATGGGGACGACCAAAGCGCTGGGGAAATAAAGAGCCCTTGACGGGGACAGCCATCAGGTAATAAAATAAAATTCTCCGGGGATTTAGACAAGCATAGATAGGGACGACCATCAGGCTTGGAAAGTAATGTAAACAATGATGGGGACGACCATCGGGTTAAAGAATAAATGAAATATTTGATGAGGGACGGTCATCAGAGGTGAAGGACAATCACCTAGCAGGGGACGGCTGCTGAAAATATCACAACATAGGACAAATGTTGGATAGAAAATATCAACGATGGGGACGACCATCGGATAAGCATGATGAAAGACGATCATCAGGAGGTGAAGGACGATCACCTAGCAGGGTACGACTGCTCTTGGGGAATATCACGACATAGGACGAATGTCGGATAACAAAATCAATGATGGGGATAGCCATCAGATAAATGATGAAAGAAGATCATCAAGAGGTGAAGGACGATCACCTAGTAGGGTACGGCTGCTCTTGGTTAATATCAAGCCAAAGGACGAATGTCGGATAACAAAATCAACGATGGGGACAACCATCGGATAAATGATGAGGGACAATCATCACGGGGTGAAGGACGATCACCTAGCATGGGACGGCTGCTCTTTATCATGACATAGGACGAATGTCGGATAGAAGATTTCAACAATGGAGATTCCATTGGGTAAAAGGATGAGGGACGGTCATCCAAAGGTGAAGGACGATCACCATGAAGGGGAAAGCTGCCGAAAGTATCACGACATAGGACGAATGTCAGATAGAGGAAAGTTGTTTTGTTGGCGATTTACTGGGGAATGGTAAACACTGATGAGTGCTTACGTTTCAAAAATAAAAGATATAAGTGTTTGACAGTGTGTAAGGATTAAAGATGCGAGCGAACATCCTTAAGACCATGATACGGATGTGTATCGATAAAAGCAAACGCTGACACGTGTTTAAGGATGATGATATGGACGAGTATCAATCGGTTAAGCAAGGAACATAGACGAGTGTTGAATCTGCTGAGGTGGTGATATACAAGATAGGGATGGGTATCAAAGGATTGTATATGTATGTATAAGTATTGATCTGTTGGTGAAGTATGGGCAAGACACGGACGAGTGTTTGACTTGCAGGGGAAGTATGACACGGACGAGAGCCAAAAAAAAATATGAACAAATATCTGTATTCGAGAGTACAAAAGGTATTCTAGCGGCCTGCGGGGGGATAAGATGACACAAACGAGTGTCGAGTAGAGCATGCTATGAATATAAATAGGCATCTGTGTTTTGAAAGTGCAAAGGGGATGCTTTGGCTTTCATCTGCATAGGATATGAGTTTTGTATATTGCTGATGAAATATGATGGTATTTGCAGGTGACTTGGCTCGAACCTGGCTTATGATCATGCAAATGTTTGATTTCTGCAGTGATGCTCCGTATTAGACGGAATTCTACACTTATTTTGGTGGATATGATGCAAATGATATGTTTATGAAAATGAGAAACTTGATCCGAGATTCGGATCCTGTGGATAAAGATCTCTGGATGATCTGTTTGGAGGGATAACCCAGCTAGGGAAAGAGATCATTGATAGATCTGTCCGGAGGGAGAACTCTGCTTGGGGACATAGATCATTGATAGATCTGTCCGGAGGGAGAATCCTCAATGAGGGTGTTTTAGCAACTCCGCTGGGGATATGTTTCAGGTATTGCTATTTTGGGGAGGCAACTCTGTGGGGAATCAATTCCACCAACTCTGCTGAGGATGAGAGAAATCCGGTATCTCTGGTGGGGAAAAGAAAGTTCTTTGACCTCTTTGTTGTGGAAGAGTTGTCAGGCATTATGCTGGGGATGCAATACTTGATATGCCCCATGTTGCAAAAGATTGTCTGTCTTGAGTACCTGCAACCTGTTAAGACAAAGGAAAATGCACAAGTGTCCCGAGGTTTCCTTAACCGAATTCCGTCATAGGAGTTAGTTTTGCTTAAGAATTCGTATTTCCTGCAAGAATTTTGTTTAAAAAATGGCTCATATGTTTTACGTAAACGTTGTATTATGAACATTGGACATTTTGCAAACGAAACAAAAATGTACAAAACAAAGTGTGACTGAAAGCTTTGATTTTATTAATTGGTGTGCCCTGAATTGGCAAGTACAGTCAAAGAAGCGAATCCCCTGGAAAGATGAGATTTCTATAAATTGAGAAAATAAAAATGTGTTGGCAATGTTGAAGATGACACTCCAGTGAGCTTCCATTGCTATGACCTGTATGACCTTGGCGTTCTTCTTATCTTGCTTTCTAAAGAAGGTTGATTCTGACCAACACTTTATCCTTTCGAAGCTTTCCATGTTGTGAATGATACAGACGAATTCAGAATGCAGTTGTTCGCTTATTCCCTAATTTTGCGTGGATCTCCCTTTCGGGTTTTCAATTCACTGGGATACCCATTTTTTCCTGAGCTATCCAATGCGGATTTTCAACTCAGCAGGTGTACACTTTTTTTCCCTTATTTTTTCCCGAGTCTTATATTCTATTTTTGACTCGCCGGGATGCCCTATTTTTGCCTGGACTTACATTCTGTTTTTATGTCCAGCGGGTCTTTTTATGCGAAGTATTTTTTAACTGCATTTGAATTCACAGGAGACGGGAAGTCTTCACCATCCATGGTTGCGAGCATCAGTGCTCCACCTGAGAAGACTTTAGTTATCACGTAGGGACCTTCATAGTTTGGTGTCCACTTGCCCCCGTGGTCTGTATGAGGAGGAAGGATTCTCTTCAGAACAAGCTCTCCTACTTGGTATTCCCGAGGTATGACTTTCTGATCGAAGGCTTTATTCATTCGCTTCTGATATAACTGCCCATGACAGATGACAGCTAATCTTTTCTCTTCAATCAAATTCAGGTTGTTGTACCGAGACCGGATCCATTCTGCTTCGTCCAGTTTCAAATCCATCATTACCCATAAGGAGGGTAGCTCAACTTCGATAGTTAGGACATCTTCCATACTGTACACAAGCTGATAAGGTGTTTCCCCAGTAGATGTTCTGATTGAGGTTCGGTACCCATGCAAGGAAACTGGTAACATCTCATGCCAATCTTTGTAGGTTACTACCATCTTTTGCACAATCTTCTTAATGTTCTTGTTAGCCGCCTCAACAGCGCCATTCCTCTTTGGAATGTAAGGAGAAGAGTTGTGATGTTGGATTTTGAAGTCCCGACAAAGTTCTACCATCATTTTATTGTTCAAATTGGAACCATTATCAGTAATGATTCGCTCGGGAACTCCATGTCGATAGATGATATTCCTTTTCAGAAATCTAGCTACCACTAGTCTGGTGACGTTTGCATACGAAGCTGCTTCCACCCATTTGGCGAAGTAATCATTGGCTACAAAAATGAATCTGTGACCATTTGAAGCAGTTGGTTCAATCTTTCCAATCATGTCAATGCCCCACATGGCAAAGGGCAAAGGTGAAGACATCACGTTCAAAGGATTTGGAGGCACATGCACTTTATCTGCATAGATCTGGAACTTGTGGCATTTTCTGGCATAGGCACAACAGTCTGCATCCATTGCGATCCAGTAGTAACCCGACCTTAATAACTTCTTTGCCATTGCATTTCCTCCGGCATGGGTACCGAAAGAACCTTCATGTACTTCGTGCATCGTGAGGTATGTTTCCTTCTTGTCAACACATCTGAGCAGGACCATGTCGAATTTCGCTTGTATAATGAACCATCAGCTTTGAGGAAGAAACTGCCGGCCAGCCTTCTTAATGTCTTCTTATCATTGGAAGATGCCCTAGGTGGGTATGTCTGATTCTCCAAGAAGCATTTGATGTCATGGTACCAAGGCTTGTCATCACAAGCTGTGTCCACAGAAAATACATATGTCGGTCTGTCCAGTCTGGATACCAAAATCCGAGGCACATAATTGGCAGCTTGAACTTTGATCATGGAGGAAATGGTAGCTAAAGCGTCTGCAAATTGATTCTCATCTCGAGGGATGTATTCAAGTTTGACTGTTGTGAAGAAAGTCAACAATCTCCTCGTATAGTCACGGTATGGAATCAGATGCTCCTGACGAGTGTACCACTTGTCGTTGGTCTGGTTGATTACCAAAGTCGAATCTCCGAATACATTCAAGGTTTTGATCCTGAGGTCAATGGCTTCCTCAAGACCCATAATACATGTTTCGTATTCTGCTTCGTTGTTAGTGCAGGCAAAGGTGAGTTTTGCCGAGAAAGGCATATGAACTCCTTTAGGTGTGATAAGCACTGCACCAACTCCACGACCGTTCATATTGATAGCCCCATCAAACATCATAGTCTATGTTTTTTCTGGATCAGGCCCTTCAGTGTGACCTGGCTCTTCACAATAGTTTTCTTTTAAGTACATGATGTCTTCATCAGGGAAGTCGAATCTCATGGGCTGGTAATCATCAATGGGTTGCTCAGCCAGATAATCAGACAATACACTGCCTTTGATGGCTTTTTGAGAAGTGTATTGAATGACATACTCTATTAGAATCATTTTCCATCTTGCAAACCTTCTGGTAAGTGCTGGCTTCTCAATTATGTACTTGATGGGGTCCATCTTTGAGATCAACAAGGTAGTGTGAGTCAGCATATACTGTCTTAGTCGGCGAGCAGCCCACGCTAAAGCACAACAAGTTTTCTCGAGCAGTGGATAATGTTGTTCACAGTTGGTAAACGTTTTGCTTAGGTAGTATATTGCATACTCTTTTCGACCAGACTCGCCATGATGGCCCAACATACACCCCATTGATCATTCTAATACTGTCAGGTACATGATTAGAGGTCTTCCTTTAATTGGAGGCATGAGAATTTGAGGTTCTTGCAGGTACTCCTTTATCTTGTCAAAAGCTTTTTGACAATCGTTGTTCCACCTTATTGTTTGTTCTTTCCTTAACAGTTTGAACATGGGTTCACAAGTTGCAGTGAGATGATATATCAACCTTGATATGTAGTTCAATCTACCTAGGAACCCTCGAACTTCTTTCTCAGTCCTAGGTGCAGGCATCTCCTGAATGGCTTTGATTTTGTCGGGATCAACCTCAATTCCCTTTTCACTTACGATAAAACCCAGCAGCTTAACAGAACACACCCCGAATGTGCACTTGTTGGGGTTCAACTTCAGCTTATACTTCCTCAGACGCTTAAACAATTTCAGCAGATTCACCGGATGATCTTCCTCAGTAAGGGACTTGAAAATCATATCATCCACATAGCATTCGATTTCTTTGTGGATCATATCGTGGAATAATGTTACCATAGCCCTTTGATACATTGCACCGGTGTTCTTCAGTCCAAACGGCATTACCTTGTAACAAAATGTGCCCCAAGGTGTGATGAAAGTTGTTTTCTCCATGTCTTCGGGTGACATCTTGATCTGATTGTATCCAGAAAATCCGTCCATGAAAGAGAATATCGAGAACTGAGTTACGTTGTCCACCAATACATCAATGTGAGGTAATGTGAAATCATCCTTCGGGCTAGCTTTGTTCAGGTCTCGGTAATCCACACACATATGCACCTTTCCATCCTTCTTAGGCATGGGTACAATGCTAGCAACCCACGGCAGGTAACTAGTTACAACAAGGAAATCGGCGTCCCACTGCTTTTGTACTTCTTCCTTTATCTTCATGGCCATATCTGGGAGAGTGTGGTGCAACTTCTGTTTAACTGGAGGGAAATCTTCTTTCAAAGGTAGCCTGTGCATGACAATATCCGTATCTAGACCTGGCATATCTTGATAGGACCAAGCAAAGACGTCGACATATTCCTGAAGCATGCTGATAAGTTGTTCCTTTACTGGAGCTTGCAGACTGGCCCCAATCTTCACTTCTTTCAAATCCTCCTCGGTACCAAGATTAACAGTTTCAATCTTCTCCTGATGCGGAGTAATCACTTTCTCTTCCTGCCTCAACAACCTGGCTAACTCTTCAGGCAACTCATAGTCTTCATCAACCCCTTCATCTGCTTGATTAATTGGATTGTCGAAGTCATACAAGGTCATAGCAGTGTTGTTGTCGGTGCAATCTGGAGGATAATCTCTGTAAGGGTTGAGATTTGTTCTTTTTAGTGATTAATTTTAATCTTGTTCAGAAAAAAATGAAGTTATTTATTTTGAAAACATTTCCATTTTAATGTTTTGTGCGAAAAATAACAAAAATGAAAAGATAGTGAGCGAAAAAGAAAACTGTTTGCAAAAGATGTCCATTGTTCATTGATATTCCATTTGCACAAAATACAAATATGGCCCTATTACAAAATGAGTCCTGACACCTTGGGCAAGATGCAGGACTTGATGCATGCTAAAGCAGGAAATAATAATTACTCTGCAGGAGTAACTCTTATAATTTCCTGGGAAGACATGTTAAGGACTTGTTGGCCCGGGATCCTTGGACGAATCCAACTCTCCAGG
This sequence comes from Lathyrus aphaca, assembly GCA_963966055.1. Classification (NCBI taxonomy): domain Eukaryota; kingdom Viridiplantae; phylum Streptophyta; class Magnoliopsida; order Fabales; family Fabaceae; genus Lathyrus; species Lathyrus aphaca. The sequence continues at coordinate 178,010,312 of OZ014522.1, forward strand.
TTGAGGTTGCTTTCAGCCTCGTCGTCTACGTTATTGACAACATCTGGGGTCAACATTCCCCCACTTATGAACTTGGGCTCCTTAGCAGCCTCTGCTTGATCTTGTCGGAATGGTTTGTAACCCAAACCGAATTTGTACTCCTTCTTCTCCACAGGTAGCAGCTTGCCCCAGCCTTGGGCGTTTCCATCTTCAACAACCTTCCGAGCTTGTTGGTAGGAGACAATTGAAGTACCCATCCTATCCTCATGGGATGCAGCAAATACTTTAGTTGTCGCTTTATTGACGTTCAGTGCTTCGAAACCTTGGCTCATGGTCTCGTGGATTTCACCATCCACCTCAGTGTATTTGTAGGTAGCCAAATGGCTAACAAAAATGCCTCTTCACCACAGATTGTGATAATTTTCCCTTCCCATTCGTATTTTAATTTCTGGTGAAGGGTCGACGTAATTGCGCCAGCAGCGTGAATCCATGATCGACCCAACAAATAGCTGCAGGCCGACTGAATTTCCATCACGTAGAAAGTAGTTTGAAAGACATGCGGGCCAATTATAACAAACAACTCCACTTCTCCAAGAACGGACCTCTTGGAACCATCAAAAGCTCTAACCACCAGATTGCTTGGTCGGAGAGCTATGCCATCATATTCAAGCTTAACAAGGGCTTTCTTTGGCAAGACATTGAGTGAGGACCCAGTGTCAACTAGAACATGTGAAAGCACAACCCCTTTACACTCCAGAGTGATGTGTAAAGCTTTATTGTGATGACGACCTTCCGTTGTCAAATCAGTGTTGGTGAAGCCTAGTCCATGACTAGTATTAACATTAGAAACCATTGTCTCTAGCTGATTCACCGTGATCTCCTTAGGCACGTAGGCTGCGTGTAGGACTTTAAGTAATGCATCTCGACGAGCTTCGGAACACAATAACAATGATAAAATGGAGATCTTGGAAGGAGTCTGGTGGAGCTGATCCACAACCTTATAATCGCTTCTCTTGATTATCCTCATAAATTCATCCACATCCTGATCAAAGGACGTCTTATGAGCTTCTTTTGAAACTGGTTCTTCAGGCACCACATTTTTGCCTTTAGCTTTGGTAGAAGCCTCTGCCTTAGTGTTAACTCTTGGAATTTGTGACGTGAAGAGGCGTCCGCTTCGAGTGAAGCCTCCGCCTCCCCTGACATTATCGATCTGTGGTATGTAAGCTGAAGAATCAAGAGAGACTTTTTCCCCGTTGCAGTAAAGGTGTGAACCATAGTGCCATGGTACAACATTATCTTTTTCATATGGAATGGGTCCAGGTACCATGATGGTGACTGGACAAAATGCGGCGGAAGTAGGAACTATTATCGTCTGTGGATCGTAGTATATGGTAACAGGACTTCTAACTAGTGGTGGTGGTGAAAGGTTGAAGCTGGGTTGTTGTTGAGATTGTTGCAGAAAATTGTTGGAATCAGGGACCATTGTTGGGTCGTAGTATATGGTGACTATGGAGATGTCGTTATTAATGGTTGTTGTAGTTGTACAAGCGGATGCGGTTGAACTAACATTTGTTAAAATGGTGGAAGAGATGATTGTTGAATTTGTAGCAGAGTCTGTTGGAAAAATAGTTTTTGAAGTTGTAGGAGGGGAGCTTGTTATTGTTGTAGGAGGAATTGTTGATGTTGTAGAAACCGTTGATGTTATCTGCAGGATACCTTCTCTGATAAGGCCATTAATTCCACTTCTTAAACTTGCACAACCATTGGCGGAAACTTTGCAAGATTCACAGCAGGCCTCACAACCTAGGAACACCTGGGATTTTAAAAGTTGGGCTTTAACCTCTGCCAGAGGTGTATGAATGCTTGCAGTATCTTCAATTAGGTTTACTGGTTGATCTTCCTCAATTGTATTTATCTGGGGCCCACAATGGCTAGGCATAGGATTCTTTGTGACGTTAGGAGGAGGTGCAAAATTTAAGGCCTTTGAATCAACTAGATCCTGGACCTTCATGTGCAAAGCTCTGACTTTTTTGTGGTATGGCCAGGTGCATTAGAATGGAAGGCACATCTGGCATTGACGTCGTAATTTCTCGGAAGGTTTTGAGGATCTGGTGGAGCCAGAGTCCTTAATTCAACAAGATTAAGCTTTAAAAGGTGTGGTAGCAAAGTGGCATAGGGCATCGGTATAGGATCGATTACCATGTTGACTTGAGATGGCCTTTGCTGGAAAGGACGTTTTTGTTGGTTGTTGTTGTTGTAGGACCTTTGTTGAGGAAAATGTTGTTGCTGAGGGAAATGTTGTGGTTGTCGAGTGTATTGTTGTTGAGCTGGTGGAGTGGGAATTGTGACAGCGGAAATTGATCTTGGTATATACTGGGGCCTTCCTCTTCCCATGTGTACTGAATTAGTTTCACCCGACCTTCGAGGCCCTGCAAAAGGTTTCCTTGTGCCACTTGAGCTGGCACCATTATCAGAAATCTTACCCATCTTTAACAAGCTCTCAATTCTTTCTTCTGCTATGACCATGTCAGCAAAGCTAGTGGAAGAGAAAGCAGCCAACCTATCAATGTATGTCCCCTGTAGGGTGTTCATAAACATATCTGCCATTTCTCATTCTGACATTGGAGGTTGAACGGCAGCAGCTAATTGTCTCCATCTCTGAGCATACTCTCTAAAGCTTTCCCTAGAGGATTGTGACATACCCATTAGAAGAGTTCTGTTAGGAGCCATGTCTAAATTGTATTGATATTGGCGAATGAAAGTGTTGTACCCCAAAATTTGCCCTCCCACAATCAAGACAACCTCTATCAAGACTTATAAATGATCATAAGGTCCTCAAGACTCCCAATTGGTCAAGAAGTATGGAAGTTTCCTCAGACAATGCCTTCTCAAGTGAGCTTCATAACATCCCACATGTATTCAAGAATCCCCATGTCAAGTTTCAAAGCTTTCCTTATACGTTTTCCCAGTCAGATGATCAAATATGCAAAAATCAGTCAAAGCAGTTAAAAAGTCAAACTGAGGTCAACTGTGGTCAAATTAAAGTCAAACTTCAAGATTTTTTGCCAACATCAAGTTTATAAAGTAAAATTTATCATTTGATCCAGGGTTGATCATGATTCATCAAGAAAGTTTCAGATCATCAAGAATCAGGAGTTTCTAAATTAGGGTTTTCTTAAGAAAAGTCAATTGGACTTTGACCAGCCATAACTTTCACATGCTTCATCAAAAAATTCCCATCCAAAAGCGAAAAAATGTACACCCGGCAAGTCAAAAACTTGAAAAGGTGGCTTGGGCAAAAAAGGGTATCCCGTTGGATTGAAAACATGAAAGGGAAATCCAGGCAAAAGTTAGGGATTAAAGCGTATGACTATGTCTCGTTAGATCACCCATGCAACCTCTACTAGTTGTGTTATCTACGTCAAGTTCAACAGATACCGATCAGTCCAATCGTTTCCTCTACAATAGCTGAAGATGAGATAATTGAAGATAATGGCAATAGCAAAGTTGAAATTCAATAGGGTCATGTACACATAACTATTTTTCCTTGTAAAAATTTCTTTGTGGAATTCCTCTTACTAGGATTTTCGTCTCCGTATTAAAACATGTCTAGTTATAGGTCTATTTCTAAGAATAATAAAAAATTCCATTTTTATATTCCGCTTTACTTTTCCTCCTTTATTCAGCTTTACTTTTCCCTCTTTATTCAGCTTTACTTTTCCCCTTTTACTAAAGCGAAAAACGTCCATTGATTATGTTTGAATGAATATATGCTTTTAAATATGATTGATGTTTATCAGAAATGCATAAAATACAATAATAGCATTTACAAAGAACGAACGGAAGTAGGAATTCAACGAAGCTTCGCCGGTTTATCCCCACAGGGTAATCTTTACAGATATCCAGACAGAATACTTCAAGTAATATCTTATACTTCCCACTCTACAAAGTCTCCAAGCAGCTTCATATCCTCCAAAGAATTGATACTTAACCGTATAGGTCTCCCAGATCTATGTCCATCTCTTTTATCCTCAGTCAGGATATTCAGGAACTTAATCCTTCAATAAAAACATCAATCAAGACAACCTCCATCAAGAATTCTAAATGATCATAAGGTCCTCAAGACTCCCAATTGGTCAAGAAGTATGGAAGTTTCCTCAGACAATGCCTTCTCTTAAGCCAAGTGTCCAAAACTAGGGTTTTGTGTTTCCTCAGGTTAAAATGAGTTTCAAGGCCTCAAGTGAGCTTCATAACATCCCACATGTATTCAAGAATCCCCATGTCAAGTTTCAAGGCTTTCCCAATATGTTTGCCCAGTCATATGGTCAGATATGCAAATATCAGTCAAAGTAGTTAAAAAGTCAAACTGAGGTCAACTATGGTCAAACTAAAGTCAAACATCAAGATTTTTTGCCAACATCAATTTTATGAATTAAAATGCATCATTTCATCAAGGTTTGATCATGATTCATCAAGAAAGTTTCAGATCATCAAGAATCAGGAGTTTCAAAATTAGGAGTTTCTTAAGAAAAGTCAACTGAACTTTGACCAGCCATAACTTTCACATGCTTCATCAAAAAATTCCCATCCAAAGCTCATTTTGAAGGAAATTGAATTCTCTACAACTTTGTGTCTCACAAGCCAAGCCTAAAAATTCTTCATTTAGAAGTTATGAGCTAAAATATTATAGGTCATTTCAAAAGTCAACAAAAAGTCAACATCTTCCAAAGGGCATAATTTGAAAATAATAAAGGATATGGACATGAGACCAAAGAGGTTGGTTAGAGGACTCTTTGATCTTACCAAAATGTCCAAGAACACCTTCATAGCTTTAAAATTTATGGATTTATGCCTTTGCAAAGTTGGGAAATATTTTAGGGGTATATTGAACAAATAAGGTCTTAAAACCAAAATTTTCCAAATGGGCTTGCAATTTTGTAATCCAATCCCTACAATGACATCATGCACGACCCAATGATTATTTTTTCAGATTTTTATAGTTTATTTTATATTTATTTGGATTTTATTCATTAAAATTCAATTTAAATATATATAAAATATGAAAAGTCAAATGAAGCATGAAATCTTTGATTGAAAATCATTTGAATTATATTTAGAATGATTGGAAATCAACTAAAGTCAGATTGAACCAAAAATAGAAAGGTTAGATGAGATTTTTTTGAATATTTGAAAGTGAGGAAACTTCATGATCAAGCAATCTTCACAAGCCCATATATCCACATGTTTATGACCTAAATTGGATCACTACATATACACAAATATAAGCATACACTAGGACACAAATTTGCTGCCTCCAAGAACACAAAAGCAATTCCAAAATTTTCATCAAATTTCAATTTTCGGTTTTGGTAATTTAGCCATATTCAGAGACTTTTATGCATTGTAATTGCTTTATTAATGTTCATTGAACATATTTCAATCATCATACACATTAAAACCATGCTAAATTGCATAAACTGATTGTGTTTTTGTTCTTAGTTTCTTGAATTTTGATTTCAGTTATATGATTATTTTTTATCCAATTTGAGTATGTAATATTTTTTATTATGATGTTTAGAATATTTCTGGGCTGGTTGATTGAGTTTCTTGCGCAGGTTTATGGATATGCCATTTTTAGGGTTCTTGAAATTGAAATCAGGAACTTCTTTAAGAGGCGATTTAAGAACAAATTAATGACTCAATGATGCTCCTGGGATGTCCTTGAACTGATTTACATTGTTGGTTTTAATTTATATTGCCTCTATGCTGTTTTGTGAATCGCAGGACTTGTAGCTACGAAAACAATCTATCACTATACCCTTTAGTGACGAAAAATCATTACTAAAAGCTATCTGGACGGCCAGAGCTTGAAGATGAAGCTTGGCGCGTTTTTAAAATTTGAATTTTGTTTTTAAATATATTATTTGTTTCAGGGAAGATGGCAGTGAGATGCTAGTGGTTCAGTTGGCAAGAACGCGCGTGTTAGAGCTCTTTGGCCTGAGTTTGATTCCCAGGTTTTGCATTTTTTGTTTTTATTTCATTATTTTTTCCAGGGTTAATGTTTGTTGATTATTTCTTATATATTCTTCACTAGCATGCGCTAGACCAGTGGCAAGATCTTTGTTCTTGTAAGGGGGAGGTCCTGGGATCAAAACCAGGCCTCCCCACTTTTATTTTTGTTATATATTTTGTTTCTTTTCTATTTTTATATATATATAATTATTAATAATTAATTAATTTGTTTAATTTAAAACCAATAATGTTTTTTATAAATAATTAAACTTTATATTTTTTAACTTCATAATTTTTTATTATTATTTATTTTAATTAATCTTATAATTTTTTTGTACATAATTTTTATTTTTATAAATAAAAACTTAATTATTTTAATTTTAATTAATTATGTTAAAAAAACCCTAATTATTTTCTAAATCCTAATTCTTTTACTAACCTTAAAAATTTAACCGAATTTTTCTTAACCCTAAATATTTATTTTATAATAATTTTTTTTATTTTGTAATATATTATCCTTTTATTATTAAATCCTTTAAACTTATATTATTCTTATAAACCCTAAAATTCTAACTTATTTAATTTCTTTACAAAATTCTAACTTTTCTCTATTTCTTCATTATTATTTTCTTTCTTTTTTAATTCTAATATTTATTGCTTTATTATTATTATTGCTCTATTTATTTTCTTTATTATTATTATTATTATACAATTATATTGTAAATATCCCAAAGCCATATAATAATTCTAGATTTATTTTCCGTCTTTATTTTATTATAAATATTTTATTGTGTGGTTAGTAAATAGGGTGTGGAAACTTATTTGTATTTAATTTAATTTAGATAATTAATTTAAAAAGATAAATATTTGAAAATAAACACTCACACACGTAAGTCGATCTTTGATCGCCATCTTGCACTTCCTAGGGTATTCCTCTTGGTTGCCTTTAATATGGTCAAGTCCCTCGAATATAGGGGTGTCTTAAGCAAAGTCCTTTCAAGTATAAATCATCATAGTCTCTACAGTTTGAAAGATCAAGCCCTTCGAGGTTGCCTACGAAATAATGATCTTGTCCCTTCGTATAAATGATGATAGTCCCAACGAATTGCTAAAGACATCCCTTAAGTTGCTTTTTATGACCATACGATGACCCTACGCTTGTCCCTTAAATACATCCAAGGTAATGACTAGCTATTCCTTAATAATAAGGATAGTCTTACTCTAGAAAGAACATACGAGAACATGAAAGACTTAGTCTAGGGTAGGTACCTCCTAGTTACTTGCTCACTTCTTAAAATTACTTTTTACATCTCACTTCCTTAAATACATTTTTCAAAATGAGGCTTTATATACATCCATACGAGGATCATTACAAAGTACTTAGAAAAATTTCTAATCACACACTACACTCTTCAAAAGCAATTTAAGTGAGCTAAGTAACTAAGATCACATGGATAACCAAGGATATAAAGGGTGCTAACACCTTCCCTTTATATAACCTACCCCCCGAACCCAAGTCTTTTAAAATAGGTCTTTCCCGTTCTTTTATGTCCTTTCCATTTGGATAAAATAAAATTCGGTGGCGACTCTTGCTATCCGCAACATGAATAAAAGTCAGTTCTCCCACCGTGTTACAGAACTGGCGACTCTGCTGGGGAGTTACTATGTAAAAGAGGGGTACCCTTAGGAATTAGATCACTTAAATTGTTTGTCTTGTTTGCTTTACTTTTCTGTTGGGCATTTTGTGTGAAAGATCCTAACCCGGATCTAGTGTACCCTAGGTAAATGGCAATAGAATAAGGAAACTGTACAGCGTATACCGATATGGTTGATCTGGTGGCCATAGTTAGTGTGACTTCTTGGTTGGTGCTTATGTTCCTTAAGTAAGTTAAGGATAATATGGGGCTGCCATATGTTGTCAATACACTAACTGACCTTTAGAACCCTAGTTATCCCATCTTGGCCTTTAGAAAGTAGTGAGATAGCCGGCTTCGGTGAAGACTGAAGTTTGTTGATACTCAATACTACACTCATTGAGATCCTAAACTTGGAGGGTTTTGGTTGGCAAGTAAGTTTCCTACTGAACAACCACCCTTGGGAAGGATCAGTGATATTGAGATCCCTTAGAACCTGGTTACTTTTGTAGGACAGGATGAACCAACTAAACTTCAGGGGAGGGTACTTACCTTTAAACCTCATGCAAGCCTTCAAACCTAGGGCAATTGTGTGACTTGTTTGTGTGTGCCACATGGTTGTGATTGAGCATAACATCATGACATCATGCATCATAAGCATAGCATTTTCACTAACCATTTCAAGGACCAAAGGATTTATCTTTGTTCTTTGTTGCAGGTCATGGCTTCTGCTCATAGGAATACAATCCGGATCAACTTTGTAGGGATACCTTCTAAGCTTAAGGAATTGGTTTCTCAAGTTTCTGAAAACTCCCAGTTCATCAAGAAGCATGGTCACCTACTGGATTTAGTTACTTCAGGGTTCAATGAAGACATGATGAGTGTCCTATTTCAGTTCTTTGATCCTAAACATCATTGCTTCACATTCCCCGACTATCAGCTGGTTCCTACAATGGAAGAATTCTCCAAACTATTGGGTATACCTATCCTTGATCAGAGACTCTTCACATGCTTAGAAAAAGAGCCTAAACCTAAAGTCATTGTTGCAGCCCTACATCTGAAGAAATCAGACATTGTCCTAGAAACGAGAAGCGGAGTTAAGGGTATTCTTGCTAAGGTATTGATGGAGAAAGCTCAAGTGTTCCTGAAGGCTATGAGTTATGATGCTTTTGAGGAGATCCTAGCCCTATTAATCTATGGCTTAATGTTGTTCCCTAATCCAGACCAATTCATAGACGTACACGCCATCAATATATTTCTGACTCATAATCCAGTGCCTACATTACTTGGAGATATCTTACATTCTCTTCACACTCCTACTACGAAGGCGAGAGGGACTCTGATGTGCTGCATACCTTTATTGTCTAGGTGGTTTATTTCTCACCGTCCTCGATCAGTGATGAAGAATGAACAAGGGTTAAGGTGGTCTACGAGAATTATGTCACTTTCTCATTCAGACATTCATTGGTGCTCTCGATCTATGGAGAATGTTACTATCATTGACCATTGTGGGGAGTTCCATAATGTGCCACTCCTAGGTATAATAGGGGGCATTACCTACAACCCTTCTTTAGCACTACGTCAGTTTGGTTATGCTCGAAGTAATGGTCCTCATGACATGCGTATTCAGGGTATTGTGTTCGACTACGACAACAATCTTCAGGGTTACCATCAAAAGTTTATACGATCTTGGAACAAGGTGAACAGGATTGACAGCAACACATTGGAGCCAAAGTATTCTATTCCTATGGAGCCTTATCTCAGATCGGTTCGATCTCGTGCTCAAACTCTTATGATGCCATATCCTGCTGTTCTACCAGTCACTATGGAGCCTGTTGCTGAAGGAGATGTTCCTTATACCATCCTTTATCCAGACATGCCTACTGATTTGGAAGAGTTGCAGAAGTCCTGGATTCAGTTGAAGGAGCAAAGGGATACTTTTGAGACTCATTTCAGAGCTGGTCAAGAAAGAATTCTGGAGCTAACAAGGCAACTTCACGAGGAGAAAAACCTCAACAAGTACCTCCACCTAAATAGGAAGCGTCCATGGGAGACTTAAAACCCCGTACATTTATCTTTTGTATCTTATTGTTATTTCTTTGTAAGCCCAAGGGGCAAAACTTATATTAGGTAGTTACTAATAAAATTTTGTTTTTGTTTTTCATTTAAAAAAATTTAAATCCCGCGGTCCTTGAAAACATTGCATATGCATCTACATACCATATCATTGCATCACAGGTTTCTTATGAACATGTATCTTATCTTCTCGCTATTTATTTACGCAGAAATGGCTCTCGAACAAACGATTAAGGATCTCCAGACTCAGAATGCACAATTTCAAGAAATGATTCTGAACTTGTCCAAGGGACACGATGAGCTGAAGAGACTTCTGACTAAGAGAAAGAAGAAGACTAGAAAATCAGTGGGCCTCATCAACCTGGGTAGAAGATTAAGAGGTCCTGTCAAGATAGAACAAGAGGTTGAGAATCTTGAGTCTGAAAATTCTGAGAGAGAAGGAGGCAGTCTCCATGACACTATGGAAGATTCTAATTCTGAGGAGAACTATTATCATGATACTGCTAGTGAGGAGAAGTGTAAGATGCTGGTAGACAGAATGAATGCTATGGAACTACAGAAGAATTATGGGTTTGACTTTGAAGATTTGAGTTTGATTTCAGGAGTCTACATCCCTATGGGTTTCAAAGTTCCTACTTTTGTGGTGTATGATGGTGTGTCTTTTCCAAAACTGCATCTAAGGTCTTATGTCATAAGAATTCAACCCCATACTCCTGATAAGAAGTTATGGATACATTTCTTTCAAGAGAGTTTGTCTGGATCCCAACTGGAATGGTATTATCAACTGGAGAGTACTAATATTCGTAGCTGGAATGATCTTGCTGAAGCTTTCTATAAGCAATACCAATACAATTCTGATTTAGCACCAACTCGCATGTAACTCCAAAGCATGTCCATGGATGCCAAAGAAAGTTTCAAGGAGTATACTCAGAAATGGAGAGATCTGGCAAGTAGAGTTCAACCCCCTTTGACTGACAGGGAATTAGTTGATATGTTCATGAGTACGTTGACTGGTCCTTTTTACAGTCATCTCATTGGAAGCTCATCATTTGGCTTCACTGAGCTGATAATGACTGGAGAACGTGTGGAAAGTGGGATACGAAGTGGAAAGATTCAAATAGTTGCTTCTTCAAGAATTGCCAAGAATCCCTCTCCTAGGAATAAGGAATCCAATGCTGTGTATAGCCAGCGTGGCCGTAATGATCGTAACCAATCTGTGGGAGCTATTTTGATTTCTAATCCTACACCTCCACCACAAGAGAAACAACAGAATAATCATCCCAAGCCTAGGAGGAAGTTTACCAAGCTCAATATATCATTGGCTCAGGCTTTGCAGCATATGTTGAAAGGAGAGTTGATTATTTTTTCAGATTTGTATAGTTTATTTTATATTTATTTGGATTTTATTCATTAAAATTCAATTTAAATATATATAAAATATGAAAAGTCAAATGAAGCATGAAATCTTTGATTGAAAATCATTTGAATTATATTTAGAATGATTGGAAATCAACTAAAGTCAGATTGAACCAAAAATAGAAAGGTTAGATGAGATTTTTTTGAATATTTGAAAGTGAGGAAACTTCATGATCAAGCAATCTTCACAAGCCCATATATCCACATGTTTATGACCTAAATTGGATCACTACATATACACAAATATAAGCATACACTAGGACACGAATTTGCTGCCTCCAAGAACACAAAAGCAATTCCAAAATTTTCATCAAATTTCAATTTTCGGTTTTGGTAATTTAGCCATATTCAGAGACTTTTATGCATTGTAATTGCTTTATTAATGTTCATTGAACATATTTCAATCATCATACACATTAAAACCATGCTAAATTGCATAAACTGATTGTGTTTTTGTTCTTAGTTTCTTGAATTTTGATTTCAGTTATATGATTATTTTTTATCCAATTTGAGTATGTAATATTTTTTTATTATGATGTTTAGAATGTTTCTGGGCTGGTTGATTGAGTTTCTTGCGCAGGTTTATGGATATGCCATTTTTAGGGTTCTTGAAATTGAAATCAGGAACATCTTTAAGAGGCGATTTAAGAACAAATTAATGACTCAATGATGCTCCTGGGATGTCCTTGAACTGATTTACATTGTTGGTTTTAATTTATATTGCCTCTATGCTGTTTTGTGAATCGCAGGACTTGTAGCTACGAAAACAATCTATCACTATACCCTTTAGTGACGAAAAATCATTACTAAAAGCTATCTGGACGGCCAGAGCTTGAAGATGAAGCTTGGCGCGTTTTTAAAATTTGAATTTTGTTTTTAAATATATTATTTGTTTCAGGGAAGATGGCAGTGAGATGCTAGTGGTTCAGTTGGCAAGAACGCGCGTGTTAGAGCTCTTTGGCCTGAGTTTGATTCCCAGGTTTTGCATTTTTTGTTTTTATTTCATTATTTTTTCCAGGGTTAATGTTTGTTGATTATTTCTTATATATTCTTCACTAGCATGCGCTAGACCAGTGGCAAGATCTTTGTTCTGGTAAGGGGGAGGTCCTGGGATCAAAACCAGGCCTCCCCACTTTTATTTTTGTTATATATTTTGTTTCTTTTCTATTTTTATATATATATAATTATTAATAATTAATTAATTTGTTTAATTTAAAACCAATAATGTTTTTTATAAATAATTAAACTTTATATTTTTTAACTTCATAATTTTTTATTATTATTTATTTTAATTAATCTTATAATTTTTTTGTACATAATTTTTATTTTTATAAATAAAAACTTAATTATTTTAATTTTAATTAATTATGTTAAAAAAACCCTAATTATTTTCTAAATCCTAATTTTTTCACTAACCTTAAAAATTTAACCGAATTTTTCTTAACCCTAAATATTTATTTTATAATAATTTTTTTTATTTTGTAATATATTATCCTTTTATTATTAAATCCTTTAAACTTATATTATTCTTATAAACCCTAAAATTCTAACTTATTTAATTTCTTTACAAAATTCTAACTTTTCTCTATTTCTTCATTATTATTTTCTTTCTTTTTTAATTCTAATATTTATTGCTTTATTATTATTATTGCTCTATTTATTTTCTTTATTATTATTATTATACAATTATATTGTAACTATCCCAAAGCCATATAATAATTCTAGATTTATTTTCCGTCTTTATTTTATTATAAATATTTTATTGTGTGGTTAGTAAATAGGGTGTGGAAACTTATTTGTATTTAATTTAATTTAGATAATTAATTTAAAAAGATAAATATTTGAAAATAAACACTCACACACGTAAGTCGATCTTTGATCGCCATCTTGCACTTCCTAGGGTATTCCTCTTGGTTGCCTTTAATATGGTCAAGTCCCTCGAATATAGGGGTGTCTTAAGCAAAGTCCTTTCAAGTATAAATCATCATAGTCTCTACAGTTTGAAAGATCAAGCCCTTCGAGGTTGCCTACGAAATAATGATCTTGTCCCTTCGAATAAATGATGATAGTCCCAACGAATTGCTAAAGACATCCCTTAAGTTGCTTTCTATGACCATACGATGACCCTACGCTTGTCCCTTAAATACATCCAAGGTAATGACTAGCTATTCCTTAATAATAAGGATAGTCTTACTCTAGAAAGAACATACGAGAACATGAAAGACTTAGTCTAGGGTAGGTACCTCCTAGTTACTTGCTCACTTCTTAAAATTACTTTTTACATCTCACTTCCTTAAATACATTTTTCAAAATGAGGCTTTATATACATCCATACGAGGATCATTACAAAGTACTTAGAAAAATTTCTAATCACACACTACACTCTTCAAAAACAATTTAAGTGAACTAAGTAACTAAGATCACATGGATAACCAAGGATATAAAGGGTGCTAACACCTTCCCTTTATATAACCTACCCCCCGAACCCAAGTCTTTTAAAATAGGTCTTTCCCGTTCTTTTATGTCCTTTCCATTTGGATAAAATAAAATTCGGTGGCGACTCTTGCTATCCGCAACATGAATAAAAGTCAGTTCTCCCACCGTGTTACAGAACTGGCGACTCTGCTGGGGAGTTACTATGTAAAAGAGGGGTACCCTTAGGAATTAGATCACTTAAATTGTTTGTCTTGTTTGCTTTACTTTTCTGTTGGGCATTTTGTGTGAAAGATCCTAACCCGGATCTAGTGTACCCTAGGTAAATGGCAATAGAATAAGGAAACTGTACAGCGTATACCGATATGGTTGATCTGGTGGCCATAGTTAGTGTGACTTCTTGGTTGGTGCTTATGTTCCTTAAGTAAGTTAAGGATAATATGGGGCTGCCATATGTTGTCAATACACTAACTGACCTTTAGAACCCTAGTTATCCCATCTTGGCCTTTAGAAAGTAGTGAGATAGCCGGCTTCGGTGAAGACTGAAGTTTGTTGATACTCGATACTACACTCATTGAGATCCTAAACTTGGATGGTTTTGGTTGGCAAGTAAGTTTCCTACTGAACAACCACCCTTGGGAAGGATCAGTGATATTGAGATCCCTTAGAACCTGGTTACTTTTGTAGGACAGGATGAACCAACTAAACTTCAGGGGAGGGTACTTACCTTTAAACCTCATGCAAGCCTTCAAACCTAGGGCTATTGTGTGACTTGTTTGTGTGTGCCACATGGTTGTGATTGAGCATAACATCATGACATCATGCATCATAAGCATAGCATTTTCACTAACCATTTCAAGGACCAAAGGATTTATCTTTGTTCTTTGTTGCAGGTCATGGCTTCTGCTCATAGGAATACAATCCGGATCAACTTTGTAGGGATACCTTCTAAGCTTAAGGAATTGGTTTCTCAATTTTCTGAAAACTCCCAGTTCATCAAGAAGCATGGTCACCTACTGGATTTAGTTACTTCAGGGTTCAATGAAGACATGATGAGTGTCCTATTTCAGTTCTTTGATCCTAAACATCATTGCTTCACATTCCCCGACTATCAGTTGGTTCCTACAATGGAAGAATTCTCCAAACTATTGGGTATACCTATCCTTGATCAGAGACTCTTCACATGCTTAGAAAACGAGCCTAAACCTAAAGTCATTGTTGCAGCCCTACATCTGAAGAAATCAGACATTGTCCTAGAAACGAGAAGCGGAGTTAAGGGTATTCTTGCTAAGGTATTGATGGAGAAAGCTCAAGTGTTCCTGAAGGCTATGAGTTATGATGCTTTTGAGGAGATCCTAGCCCTATTAATCTATGGCTTAATGTTGTTCCCTAATCCAGACCAATTCATAGACGTACACGCCATCAATATATTTCTGACTCATAATCCAGTGCCTACATTACTTGGAGATATCTTACATTCTCTTCACACTCCTACTACGAAGGCGAGAGGGACTCTGATGTGCTGCATACCTTTATTGTCTAGGTGGTTTATTTCTCACCGTCCTCGATCAGTGATGAAGAATGAACAAGGGTTAAGGTGGTCTACGAGAATTATGTCACTTTCTCATTCAGACATTCATTGGTGCTCTCGATCTATGGAGAATGTTACTATCATTGACCATTGTGGGGAGTTCCCTAATGTGCCACTCCTAGGTATAATAGGGGGCATTACCTACAACCCTTCTTTAGCACTACGTCAGTTTGGTTATGCTCGAAGTAATGGTCCTCATGACATGCGTATTCAGGGTATTGTGTTCGACTACGACAACAATCTTCAGGGTTACCATCAAAAGTTTATACGATCTTGGAACAAGGTGAACAGGATTGACAGCAACACTTTGGAGCCAAAGTATTCTATTCCTATGGAGCCTTATCTCAGATCGGTTCGATCTCGTGCTCAAACTCTTATGATGCCATATCCTGCTGTTCTACCAGTCACTATGGAGCTTGTTGCTGAAGGAGATGTTCCTTATACCATCCTTTATCCAGACATGCCTACTGATTTGGAAGAGTTGCAGAAGTCCTGGATTCAGTTGAAGGAGCAAAGGGATACTTTTGAGACTCATTTCAGAATTGGTCAAGAAAGAATTTTGGAGCTAACAAGGCAACTTCACGAGGAGAAAAACCTCAATAAGTACCTCCACCTAAATAGGAAGCGTCCATGGGAGACTTAAAACCCCGTACATTTATCTTTTGTATCTTATTGTTATTTCTTTGTAAGCCCAAGGGGCAAAACTTATATTAGGTAGTTACTAATAAAATTTTGTTTTTGTTTTTCATTTAAAAAAATTTAAATCCCGCGGTCCTTGAAAACATTGCATATGCATCTACATACCATATCATTGCATCACAGGTTTCTTATGAACATGTATCTTATCTTCTCGCTATTTATTTACGCAGAAATGGCTCTCGAACAAACGATTAAGGATCTCCAGACTCAGAATGCACAATTTCAAGAAATGATTCTGAACTTGTCCAAGGGACACGATGAGCTGAAGAGACTTCTGACTAAGAGAAAGAAGAAGACTAGAAAATCAGTGGGCCTCATCAACCTGGGTAGAAGATTCAGAGGTCCTGTCAAGATAGAACAAGAGGTTGAGAATCTTGAGTCTGAAAATTCTGAGAGAGAAGGAGGCAGTCTCCATGACACTATGGAAGATTCTAATTCTGAGGAGAACTATTATCATGATACTGCTAGTGAGGAGAAGTATAAGATGCTGGTAGACAGAATGAATGCTATGGAACTACAGAAGAATAATGGGTTTGACTTTGAAGATTTGAGTTTGATTTCAGGAGTCTACATCCCTATGGGTTTCAAAGTTCCTACTTTTGTGGTGTATGATGGTGTGTCTTGTCCAAAACTGCATCTAAGGTCTTATGTCATAAGAATTCAACCCCATACTCCTGATAAGAAGTTATGGATACATTTCTTTCAAGAGAGTTTGTCTGGATCCCAACTGGAATGGTATTATCAACTGGAGAGTACCAATATTCGTAGCTGGAATGATCTTGCTGAAGCTTTCTATAAGCAGTACCAATACAATTCTGATTTAGCACCAACTCGCATGTAACTCCAAAGCATGTCCATGGATGCCAAAGAAAGTTTCAAGGAGTATACTCAGAAATGGAGAGATCTGGCAAGTAGAGTTCAACCCCCTTTGACTGACAAGGAATTAGTTGATATGTTCATGAGTACGTTGACTGGTCCTTTTTACAGTCATCTCATTGGAAGCTCATCATTTGGCTTCACTGAGCTGATAATGACTGGAGAACGTGTGGAAAGTGGGATACGAAGTGGAAAGATTCAAATAGTTGCTTCTTCAAGAATTGCCAAGAAGCCCTCTCCTAGGAATAAGGAATCCAATGCTGTGTATAGCCAGCGTGGCCGTAATGATCGTAACCAATCTGTGGGAGCTGTTTTGATTTCTAATCCTACACCTCCACCACAAGAGAAACAACAGAATAATCATCCCAAGCCTAGGAGGAAGTTTACCAAGCTCAATATATCATTGGCTCAGGCTTTGCAGCATATGTTGAAAGGAGAGTTGATTATTTTTTCAGATTTGTATAGTTTATTTTATATTTATTTGGATTTTATTCATTAAAATTCAATTTAAATATATATAAAATATGAAAAGTCAAATGAAGCATGAAATCTTTGATTGAAAATCATTTGAATTATATTTAGAATGATTAGAAATCAACTAAAGTCAGATTGAACCAAAAATAGAAAGGTTAGATGAGATTTTTTTGAATATTTGAAAGTGAGGAAACTTCATGATCAAGCAATCTTCACAAGCCCATATATCCACATGTTTATGACCTAAATTGGATCACTACATATACACAAATATAAGCATACACTAGGACACGAATTTGCTGCCTCCAAGAACACAAAAGCAATTCCAAAATTTTCATCAAATTTCAATTTTCGGTTTTGGTAATTTAGCCATATTCAGAGACTTTTATGCATTGTAATTGCTTTATTAATGTTCATTGAACATATTTCAATCATCATACACATTAAAACCATGCTAAATTGCATAAACTGATTGTGTTTTTGTTCTTAGTTTCTTGAATTTTGATTTCAGTTATATGATTATTTTTTATCCAATTTGAGTATGTAATATTATTTATTATGATGTTTAGAATGTTTCTGGGCTGGTTGATTGAGTTTCTTGCGCAGGTTTATGGATATGCCATTTTTAGGGTTCTTGAAATTGAAATCAGGAACTTCTTTAAGAGGCGATTTAAGAACAAATTAATGACTCAATGATGCTCCTGGGATGTCCTTGAACTGATTTACATTGTTGGTTTTAATTTATATTGCCTCTATGCTGTTTTGTGAATCGCAGGACTTGTAGCTACGAAAACAATCTATCACTATACCCTTTAGTGACGAAAAATCATTACTAAAAGCTATCTGGACGGCCAGAGCTTGAAGATGAAGCTTGGCGCGTTTTTAAAATTTGAATTTTGTTTTTAAATATATTATTTGTTTCAGGAAAGATGGCAGTGAGATGCTAGTGGTTCAGTTGGCAAGAACGCGCGTGTTAGAGCTCTTTGGCCTGAGTTTGATTCCCAGGTTTTGCATTTTTTGTTTTTATTTCATTATTTTTTCCAGGGTTAATGTTTGTTGATTATTTCTTATATATTCTTCACTAGCATGCGCTAGACCAGTGGCAAGATCTTTGTTCTGGTAAGGGGGAGGTCCTGGGATCAAAACCAGGCCTCCCCACTTTTATTTTTGTTATATATTTTGTTTCTTTTCTATTTTTATATATATATAATTATTAATAATTAATTAATTTGTTTAATTTAAAACCAATAATGTTTTTTATAAATAATTAAACTTTATATTTTTTAACTTCATAATTTTTTATTATTATTTATTTTAATTAATCTTATAATTTTTTTGTACATAATTTTTATTTTTATAAATAAAAACTTAATTATTTTAATTTTAATTAATTATGTTAAAAAAACCCTAATTATTTTCTAAATCCTAATTTTTTCACTAACCTTAAAAATTTAACCGAATTTTTCTTAACCCTAAATATTTATTTTATAATAATTTTTTTAATTTTGTAATATATTATCCTTTTATTATTAAATCCTTTAAACTTATATTATTCTTATAAACCCTAAAATTCTAACTTATTTAATTTCTTTACAAAATTCTAACTTTTCTCTATTTCTTCATTATTATTTTCTTTCTTTTTTAATTCTAATATTTATTGCTTTATTATTATTATTGCTCTATTTATTTTCTTTATTATTATTATTATACAATTATATTGTAACTATCCCAAAGCCATATAATAATTCTAGATTTATTTTCCGTCTTTATTTTATTATAAATATTTTATTGTGTGGTTAGTAAATAGGGTGTGGAAACTTATTTGTATTTAATTTAATTTAGATAATTAATTTAAAAAGATAAATATTTGAAAATAAACACTCACACACGTAAGTCGATCTTTGATCGCCATCTTGCACTTCCTAGGGTATTCCTCTTGGTTGCCTTTAATATGGTCAAGTCCCTCGAATATAGGGGTGTCTTAAGCAAAGTCCCTTCAAGTATAAATCATCATAGTCTCTACAGTTTGAAAGATCAAGCCCTTCGAGGTTGCCTATGAAATAATGATCTTGTCCCTTCGAATAAATGATGATAGTCCCAACGAATTGCTAAAGACATCCCTTAAGTTGCTTTCTATGACCATACGATGACCCTACGCTTGTCCCTTAAATACATCCAAGGTAATGACTACCTATTCCTTAATAATAGGGATAGTCTTACTCTAGAAAGAACATACGAGAACATGAAAGACTTAGTCTAGGGTAGGTACCTCCTAGTTACTTGCTCACTTCTTAAAATTACTTTTTACATCTCACTTCCTTAAATACATTTTTCAAAATGAGGCTTTATATACATCCATACGAGGATCATTACAAAGTACTTAGAAAAATTTCTAATCACACACTACATTCTTCAAAAACAATTTAAGTGAGCCTAGTAACTAAGAGCACATGGATAACCAAGGATATAAAGGGTGCTAACACCTTCCCTTTATATAACCTACCCCCCGAACACAAGTCTTTTAAAATAGGTCTTTCCTGTTCTTTTATGTCCTTTCCATTTGGATAAAATAAAATTTGGTGGCGACTCTTGCTATCCGCAACATGAATAAAAGTCAGTTCTCCCACCGTGTTATAGAACTGGCGACTCTGCTGGGGAGTTACTATGTAAAAGAGGGGTACCCTTAGGAATTAGATCACTTAAATTGTTTGTCTTGTTTGCTTTACTTTTCTGTTGGGCTTTTTGTGTGAAAGATCCTAACCCGGATCTAGTGTACCCTAGGTAAATGGCAATAGACCAAGGAAACTGTACAGCGTATACCGATATGGTTGATCTGGTGGCCATAGTTAGTGTGACTTCTTGGTTGGTGCTTATGTTCCTTAAGTAAGTTAAGGATAATATGGGGCTGCCATATGTTGTCAATACACTAACTGACCTTTAGAACCCTAGTTATCCCATCTTGGCCTTTAGAAAGTAGTGAGATAGCCGGCTTCGGTGAAGACTGAAGTTTGTTGATACTCGATACTACACTCATTGAGATCCTAAACTTGGAGGGTTTTGGTTGGCAAGTAAGTTGCCTACTGAACAACCACCCTTGGGAAGGATCAGTGATATTGATATCCCTTAGAACCTGGTTACTTTTGTAGGACAGGATGAACCAACTAAACTTCAGGGGAGGGTACTTACCTTTAAACCTCATGCAAGCCTTCAAACCTAGGGCTATTGTGTGACTTGTTTGTGTGTTCCACATGGTTGTGATTGAGCATAACATCATGACATCATGCATCATAAGCATAGCATTTTCACTAACCATTTCAAGGACCAAAGGATTTATCTTTGTTCTTGGTTGCAGGTCATGGCTTCTGCTCATAGGAATACAATCCGGATCAACTTTATAGGGATACCTTCTAAGCTTAAGGAATTGGTTTCTCAAGTTTCTGAAAACTCCCAGTTCATCAAGAAGCATGGTCACCTACTGGATTTAGTTACTTCAGGGTTCAATGAAGACATGATGAGTGTCCTATTTCAGTTCTTTGATCCTAAACATCATTGCTTCACATTCCCCGACTATCAGCTGTTTCCTACAATGGAAGAATTCTCCAAACTATTGGGTATACCTATCCTTGATCAGAGACTCTTCACATGCTTAGAAAAAGAGCCTAAACCTAAAGTCATTGCTGCAGCCCTACATCTGAAGAAATCAGACATTGTCCTAGAAACGAGAAGCGGAGTTAAGGGTATTCTTGCTAAGGTATTGATGGAGAAAGCTCAAGTGTTCCTGAAGGCTATGAGTTATGATGCTTTTGAGGAGATCCTAGCCCTATTAATATATGGCTTAATGTTGTTCCCTAATCCATACCAGTTCATAGACGTACACGCCATCAACATATTTCTGACTCATAATCCAGTGCCTACATTACTTGGAGATATCTTACATTCTCTTCACACTCATACTACGAAGGCGAGAGGGACTCTGATGTGCTGCATACCTTTATTGTCTAGGTGGTTTATTTCTCACCGTCCTCGATCAGTGATGAAGAATGAACAAGGGTTAAGGTGGTCTACGAGAATTATGTCACTTTCTCATTCAGACATTCATTGGTGCTCTCGATCTATGGAGAATGTTACTATCATTGACCATTGTGGGGAGTTCCCTAATGTGCCACTCCTAGGTATAATAGGGGGCATTACCTACAACCCTTCTTTAGCACTACGTCAGTTTGGTTATGCTCGAAGTAATGGTCCTCATGACATGCGTATTCAGGGTATTGTGTTCGACTACGACAACAATCTTCAGGGTTACCATCAAAAGTTTATACGATCTTGGAACAAGGTGAACAGGATTGACAGCAACACTTTGGAGCCAAAGTATTCTATTCCTATGGAGCCTTATCTCAGATCGGTTCGATCTCGTGCTCAAACTCTTATGATGCCATATCCTGCTGTTCTACCAGTCACTATGGAGCCTGTTGCCGAAGGAGATGTTCCTTATACCATCCTTTATCCAGACATGCCTACTGATTTGGAAGAGTTGCAGAAGTCCTGGATTCAGTTGAAGGAGCAAAGGGATACTTTTGAGACTCATTTCAGAGCTGGTCAAGAAAGAATTTTGGAGCTAACAAGGCAACTTCACGAGGAGAAAAACCTCAACAAGTACATCCACGCAAAGAGGAAGCGTCCATGGGAGACTTAAAACCCAGTACATTTATCTTTTGTATCTTATTGTTATTTCTTTGTAAGCCCAAGGGGCAAAACTTATATTAGGTAGTTACTAATAAAATTTTGTTTTTGTTTTTCATTTAAAAATATTTAAATCCCGCGGTCCTTGAAAACATTGAATATGCATCTACATACCATATCATTGCATCACAGGTTTCTTATGAACATGTATCTTATCTTCTCGCTATTTATTTACGCAGAAATGGCTCTCGAACAAACGGTTAAGGATATCCAGACTCAGAATGCACAATTTCAAGAAATGATTATGAACTTGTCCAAGGGACACGATGAGCTGAAGAGACTTCTGACTAAGAGAAAGAAGAAGACTAGAAAATCAGTGGGCCTCATCAACCTGGGTAGAATATTCAGAGGTCCTGTCAAGATAGAAGAAGAGGTTGAGAATCTTGAGTCTGAAAATTCTGAGAGAGAAGGAGGCATTCTCCATGACACTATGGAAGATTCTAATTCTGAGGAGAACTATTATCTTGATACTGCTAGTGAGGAGAAGTATAAGATGCTGGTAGACAGAATGAATGCTATGGAACTACAGAAGAATTATGGGTTTGACTTTGAAGATTTGAGTTTGATTTCAGGAGTCTACATCCCTATGGGTTTCAAAGTTCCTACTTTTGTGGTGTATGATGGTGTGTCTTGTCCAAAACTGCATCTAAGGTCTTATGTCATAAGAATTCAACCTCATACTCCTGATAAGAATTTATTTCAAGAGAGTTTGTCTGGATCCCAACTGGAATGGTATTATCAACTGGAGAGTACCAATATTCGTAGCTGGAATGATCTTGCTGAAGCTTTCTATAAGCAGTACCAATACAATTCTGATTTAGCACCAACTCGCATGCAACTCCAAAGCATGTCCATGGATGCCAAAGAAAGTTTCAAGGAGTATACTCAGAAATGGAGAGATCTGGCAAGTAGAGTTCAACCCCCTTTGACTGACAGGGAATTAGTTGATATGTTCATGAGTACGTTGACTGGTCCTTTTTACAGTCATCTCATTGGAAGCTCATCATTTGGCTTCACTGAGCTGATAATGACTGGAGAACGTGTGGAAAGTGGGATACGAAGTGGAAAGATTCAAATAGTTGCTTCTTCAAGAATTGCCAAGAAGCCCTCTCCTAGGAATAAGGAATCCAATGCTGTGTATAGCCAGCGTGGCCGTAATGATCGTAACCAATCTATGGGAGCTGTTTTGATTTCTAATCCTACACCTCCACCACAAGAGAAACAACAGAATAATCATCCCAAGCCTAGGAGGAAGTTTACCAAACTCAATATATCATTGGCTCAAGCTTTGCAGCATATGTTGAAAGGAGAATTGATTACTTTGAAGGACCCACCACATAATATCAATACTTCCTCTTCTCGTTACAATCCCAATGCAAGGTGTGCATACAATTCTAATAGCCCTGGCCATGATACTAACAGTTGCTGGTCATTGAAGAACAAAATCCAGGATATGATTGAGAATGGAGAAATTGAGTTTGACCCTCTGGAAACTCCTAATGTGATTACTGCTCCTATGCCCAAACATGAGAAGACCGGTAATGCTGTTGATGAGGTTGTTTATGTTCATACTGTGGCTGAAATAATTACTCCTCTAGCTATTGTAAAGAAGAAACTTGTGCAATCCGGTTTATTTCTGGGTTGCAGGGAAGATTGCTTTTACTGTGCCTATAAACCTGATAGTTGTTGGAGGTTGAGGTCAGGTATTCAATGCCTGATAGATAACTATACTATACTATTTGAGAGGACTTCTTCCATAGAGAGTCTGTGTGGAGGTTTGGCTCAAGATTTGAAATTTGAATATGTGGCTATGGTTAACAAGATTCTTGTGAAGATTACTTACAGTGGTCTAGTAAGGATCACTTCTAAGGGTCCTGTGAAGATTACTGCTGAGCCAAAGGTGGCTCCAATGATTATTACTACTCCTGGTACTATCCCATACACTTCTGAAAAAGCTATACCCTGGAATTATGGTTCTGATGTTTATATCCATGGTGACAAACAAGAACCTTTGACTGATGCACCTGTTACTGATGTTAATCTTGATGTGGACAATATTGTTGGATCTAGTAAGGTTACCAGGAGTGGAAGAATTTTCTCTCCAGAAGACACCTCAAAAGTTGCTGCTACTCCAGTTCATATCTCTAACTCTGGGCCAAATACTGAGGCTCGGGGCAAAGGACCATTGATTGAACCTATTCAAGCTGAGGCACCAATTAATGAAGATCTCTCTAAGCAGATGGAAGAAATACTAAAGATCATCCGCAAGAGTGATTATGATATTGTTGACCAATTGGGGCATACTCCCTCCAAAATCTCCATGTTATCTCTGCTATTATGTTCTGAAGTCCACGCCAAGGCTTTAATCAAATTCCTGAAGACTGCTCATGTGCCACATGAAATCTCTGTGGACCAAATTGAAAATTGTGTTGCTCATCTAACTAGTGATAATGACTTGGGTTTTAATGATGCTGATTTGACTCCTGCCGGCAGAAACCATAATAGAGCTCTGCACGTCTCCGTTGAGTGTAGGGGCACTACTTTGTCTCATGTATTGGTGGATAATGGTTCTTCATTAAATGTATTACCTAAGGAGGTTCTAGAAAAACTTAATTTGAATGATGTAGAGTTAAGACCAAGTAATGTGGTGGTGAAGGCCTTTGATGGTTCAAGAATAATGGTGCATCGAGAGGTGGATCTTCCAGTCAAAGTAGGCTCTCAAGTTTTTTATTCCACTTTCTATGTGATGGATATTCGTCCTGCGTACTCCTGTTTGCTTGGATGCCCCTGGATCCATGGGGCAGGTGCTGTGACTTCCACTTTACATCAGAAGTTGAAATATCCGGTGAAAGGAAAGGTTGTCATTGTTTATGGTGAAGAAGAATACATGGTCAGTCATGTGAACACTTTTAAATATGTTGAGATGGAAGGTGAATTTGTTGAGACTCCTTCCCAGATATTTGAAGTAGTTCCTTGGGTCGTTCCTGCTACTGAAGCTCCCCCTGTAGTCAAAAGAGTTCCTGTGATTACTAGAGTGCCTCCTACAATGGCCTCCCTCAAATATGCTAGAGCTGTGGTTGAAGAAAGTGGTTGTACTATTTGGGGACAGCTTCCTGACATTCCTTACAAGTCTGACAAGTTTGGTTTGGGTTTTACTGCAGAATCTCATAAGGGAGTTCGTCGTGCTTGTGTTGCTCGTATCACTCATGGAGGGGTCATAAAAGACCAAGTCAATGTTGTGGAAGATTATGATGAAGGTTACAACCTGGACGATTGGATTTTTCCTACCATGGGGGATGGACTCAACAATTGGAAAGCTGAAGACGTTATTCCTATCTCCTTTAGTCAGGAGTAAATGCTATTTCATTTTTCTAAATTTATTTTTATAACTTTGAACAACTAAATTATTTTAAGCCTTGTGCCTTGCCCGGGGAACAATGGTATGCTTATTAGGGTTGTCATTTCATTTGCATATTTTCATTCAATAAAATCAATGGACGTTTCTTGCTTTCGTAAATATTGTGCTCTTTGTCTTTCTTTTATTTTTTCTTTTATCAAAAAAAAAAGCTATGCGTTCTTACACACACCTACATCACTAAATGCAGATATTCATCCACTCTGGATCCTATTGATAACAATTCTGCTATTGCCAATTATGACTTCGAAAATCCGATCTATCAAGCCGAGGATGGAAAAGAGGAATATTGTGAGTACCTATAGAGTTGGCTAGATTACTACAACAAGAAGAGAAAACTATACAACCACATGAGGAACCAATTGAAGTCATGAACTTAGGAACCGAGGAAAACAGGAAAGAAATCAAGATAGGTGCTAAACTAGAAGATGGTATCAAGAGCAGGTTGATTCAGATGTTACATGACTATGTGGAAGGTTTTGCTTGGTCTTATGAAGATATGTTGGGGTTGGATACAAATATAGTGGTTCACCGTCTACCAGTAAAAGAGGATTGTCGTCCGATAAAGCAGAAAGTTCGTCGTATGCGTCCTGATATGTCAGAAAAGATTAAGGCAGAGGTGATGAAACAATTCAATGCAGGATTTTTAGCTGTTACTTTTTATCCAAAATGGGTTACAAACGTGGTGCCGGTGCCTAAGAAAGATGGTATAGTACGCATGTGTGTAGATTACAGGGATTTAAATATAGCCAGCCCTAAAGATGATTTTCCACTTCCCCATATTGATGTTCTGGTAGACAAAACTGCTCAACATAAGGTATTCTCTTTTATGGATGGTTTCTCTAGGTATAATCAGATCAAGATGGAACCTGAAGACATGGAGAAGACTACATTTGTTACACAATGGGGCACTTTCTGCTATAAGGTAATGTCATTTGGTTTGTAGAATGTTGGGGTAACATATCAGCGTGTTATGGTAGCTTTGTTCCATGATATGATTCACCATGAGATAGAGGTATATGTGGATGATATGATAGCCAGATCTCAAACTGAAGAAGAGCACCTTGATCACCTACACAAGTTATTTGAGAGGTTGAAGAAATACAAGTTGAGGTTAAATCCAAACAAATGCATTTTCGGAGTTAGATCTGGTAAACTTCTGGGTTTTATTGTTAATGGTAAAGGTATTGAAGTAGATCCAGCAAAGGTAAAAGCTATACAAGAGATGCCTGCTCCTCATACCGAGAAAGAAGTTAGAGGTTTCCTGGGACGACTGAATTACATTGCAAGATTTATTTTCCAGTTGACTGCTACTTGTGAACCAATTTTCAAGTTGTTGAAAAAAAATCAAGTATTAGAATGGAATGATGAATGCCAGATATCTTTTGATGAAATTAAAAGGTACTTACAGGAACCTCCCATATTGATGCCACCAGTTGAAGGAAGACCCTTGATTATGTACTTGACAATATTGGATAACTTAATGGGGTGTGTGCTGGGGCAACATGACGAGTCTGGTCGAAAAGAGCAGGCAATATACTACCTTAGCAAAACGTTTACCGACTGTGAAACAAGATACTCACTGCTCGAGAAAACTTGTTGCGCTTTGGCATGGGCTGCTTGCCGACTAAGACAGTATATGTTGACTCATACCACTTTATTGATTTCAAAAATGGATCAAATCAAGTATATATTTGAGAAACCTGTTCTCTCCGAACGAATAGCAAGATGGAAAATGATCTTGACAGAATATGATATACAATATACTACTCAGAAAACAATCAAAGGAAGTGTAGTAGCTGACAATTTGGTTCATCAAGAAGTGGATGATTATCAATCTATTAATTTTGAATTTCCAGATGAGGATATTATGATTGTTATTAAAGAACCTAGACAATATGAAGGACCTGGACAAGGATTCCGATGGACTATGGTTTTTGATGGAGCTTCTAATGCGCTTGGTAATGGTGTTGGTGTTGTGATTATCTCTCCTAAAGGTTGTTATACACTAGTTACTGCAAAGCTTTGTTTTAAATGTACCAATAATATGGCTGAGTATAAAGCGTGCATCATGGGTATCAATGTTGCTATTGAAATGAAGATTCAATTTTTGGATGTGTATGGAGATTCAGCCTTAGTAGTCAGTCAGGTTAAAGGAGATTGGGATACCAGACATCCTAATCTCATCCCTTACAAAGAGCATGTGTTGTCTTTGACCCCGTACTTTGAAGATATTACCTTTGGACATATTCCACGAGAAGAGAATCAATTGGCAGATGCATTAGTTACCATGGCATCTATGTTTGAAATCAGTTGGGATGATGAAGCTCCGAAAATTACTATTGATCGATTTGATAAACCTGCATATTGCAATGTAGTGGGTACTGAAGGAGTAGAAGAAAAGCCTTGGTTCCATGAAGTGAAGAGGTATCTTGAAACCCAGGAGTTCCCTGAAGGGGCATCTGTCAATGATAAGAAGTTTCTAAGGAGGTTTTCTGCTAAATTCTTCCTGAGTAATGGAATTCTGTACAAGCGCAACCATAATTCAACTTTGCTTCGTTGTGTGGATAAGAAAGAAGCAGTGGAGATTATGGAAGACATGCATGATGGGATCTTTGGTACTCATTCTAGTGGGCATATAATGGCTAAGAAGATTCTGAGAGCAGGGTATTATTGGTCTACCATGGAAACTGACTACTATTAACACTCCAAAACTTGTAACAAATGCCAAATTTATGCTGATAAGGTTCACGTGCCTCCAGTTCCGTTGAATGTTCTAACTACTCTATGGCCTTTTGCCATGTGGGGCATTGATATGATTGGTGAAATCAAACCTACTGCCTCTAACGGACATCATTTCATCCTTGTAGCTATTGATTACTTCATAAAATGGGTAGAGGCAGCTTCATTTGCTTCTGTTACTAAGAATGTTGTGGCTCGATTCATCAAATATAATCTTATATGCAGATATGGCATCCCTGAAAGGATTATCACAAATAATGGTACTAATTTGAACAACACTATGATTACTGATCTCTGCACGCAGTTCAAGATTAAACATCACAATTCTTCTCCATATCGTCCAAAGATGAACGATGCAGTGGAAGCCGCCAACAAGAATATTAAGACGATTTTGCAAAAGATGACAGTTACATATAAGGATTGGCATGAGATGTTACCATTTGCTCTTCACGGTTATCGTACTACCATGCGTACTTCAACAGGGGCAACCCCATTTTCCCTTGTCTATGGTATGGAAGCAGTTTTACCCATTGAAGTTCAGATTCCCTCTTTGAGAATTATGAAGGATGCAGGCTTAAATGAAGATGAATGGATTCAGACTCGACTTGACCAGATAAACTTGATTGATGAGAAAAGACTAGCAGCTTTTTGTCATTGTCAGATGTATCAGAAACGCATGATTAAAGCCTTCAATAAAAAAGTTAAGCAGCAGGTGTATCAGACTGGTGATTTGGTAATCAAGCGTATTATATTACCATAGGATGATCCCAGGGGCAAATGGACCCCTACATATGAAGGGCCATTTGTTGTTAAGAGAATATTTTCTGGAGGTGTCATGATGCTTACTACTATGGATGGTGAAGATTTCCCACAGCCTGTGAACGCAGACATAGTTAAAAAATACTACGCATGAAAAGAGACCCGCTAGGTCGACTGGCCAAGGAAAAAATAAGGGCATCCCGGCGAACCAAAAAGGTTCGAGCAAAAATTAGGGATATATATATAAAAATAATGTACACCCGGCAAGTCGAAAACCTGAAAAGGCGGCTTGGGAAAAAAAGGGTATCCCGTTGGATTGAAAACCTGAAAGGGCAATCCAGGCAAAAGTTAGGGATTAAAGCGTATGACTATGTCTCGTTAGATCACCCATGTAACCTCTACTAGTTGTGTTATCTACGTCAAGTTCAACAGATACCGATCAGTCCAATTGTTTCCTCTCCAATAGCTGAAGATGAGATAGTTGAAGATAATGGCAATAGCAAAGTTGAAATTCAATAGGGTCATGTACACATAGCTATTTTTCCTTGTAAAAAATTCTTTGATGAATTCCTCTTACTAGGATTTTCGTCTCCGTATTAAAACATGTCTAGTTATAGGTCTATTTCTAAGAATAAGAAAAAATTCTATTTTTATATTCAGCTTTACTTTTCCTCCTTTATTCAGCTTTACTTTTCCCTCTTTATTCAGCTTTACTTTTCCCCTTTTACTAAAGCGAAAAACGTCCATTGATTTTGTTTGAATGAATATATGCTTTTGAATATGATTGATGTTTACCAGAAATACATAAAATACAATAGTATTATTTACTAAGAACGAACGGAGGTAGGAATTCAACGAAGCTTCGCCGGTTCATCACCACAGGGTAATCTTTATAGATATCCAGCCAAAATACTTCAAGTAATATCTTATACTTCCCACTCTACAAAGTCTCCAAGAAGCTTCATATCCTCCAAAGAATTGATACTTAACCGAATAGGTCTCCCAGATCTATGTCCATCTCTTTTATCCTCAGTCAGGATATTCAGGAACTTAATCCTTCAATAAAAATTACGACGAATGAAAATGGGAAGTTCCTAAGTACGATATTCTTAAACAAGACGAGAACGAAGTCTTCATGCTCCTCAGCAAAAAATTGGGATTTATTTTCCCCAGCCAGCAGTTGTTATATGAAGCAACTGATCAGCTTCCCGACATAATTCATTCGTACATACATCATATCATATCATATCATATCATATCATATCATATCATATCATATCATACGCATTCTCATAAAATATTATCATGCAAGTTGTTATATATATCGTTATACTTGCACACAACTAACCTTGTTTTTCAGGTAAATTCTCCAGCAGAAAAACTTCATCAACAACTTACCTTGGGTCGTCGTTTATTCTTCCCAATGGTTATCAACTTACCTTGGGCCGCCGTTTATTCTTCCCGATGGTTATCTTGTTACCTCGGGCCGTCGTTTATTCTTCCCGCAGGTTATCTCATTTTTGGGCCGTCGTTTATTCTTCCCAAAAGTCAACTTACCTTGGGCCGTCGTTTATTCTTGCCAATGGTTATCTTGTTACCTCGGACCGTCTATTATTCTTCCCGCAGGTTATCTCATTTTTGGGTCGTTGTTTATTCTTCCCAAAAGTCAACTTACCTTGGATCGTCGTTTATTCTTCCCAATGGTTATCATGTTACCTCGGGCCGTCGTTTATTATTCTCGCAGGTTATCTCATTTTTGGGCCGTCGTTTATTCTTCCCAAAAGTCAACTTACCTTGGGTCGTCGTTTATTCTTCCCAATGGTTATCTTGTTACCTCGGGTCGTCGTTTATTCTTCCCGTAGGTTATCTCATTTTTGGGATGTCGTTTATTCTTCCCAGAAATCAACTTACCTTGGGCCGCCGTTTATTCTTCCCAATGGTTATCTTGTTACCCCGGGCCGTCATTTATTCTTCTCGCAGGTTATCTCATTTTTGGACCGTTGTTTATTCTTCCCAAAAGTCAACTTACCTTGGGCTGTCGTTTATTCTTCCCAATGGTTATCTTGTTACCTCGAACTGTCGTTTATTCTTCCCACAGGTTATCTCATTTTTGGTTCGTCGTTTATTCTTCCCAAAAGTCAACTTACCTTGGGTCGTTGTTTATTCTTCCCAATGGTTATCTTGTTACCTCGGGCCGTCATTTATTCTTCCCGCAGGTTATCTCATTTTTGGGCCTTCGTTTATTCTTCCTAAAAGTCAACTTATCTTGGGCCGTCGTTTATTCTTCCCAATGGTTATCTTGTTACCTCGGGCCGTTGTTTATTCTTCCCGCAGGTTATCTCATTTTTGGGCCGTCGTTTATTCTTCCCAAAAATGTCATCTTCATATTTAAGAAGCATATCAGAAGACTCTTTATTCAAATGGCATCTTTAAGCCCATTCAAGCATCACAATCAACCAACAGTATCATTCTACATACCAGCAAGTGCAAATTTTTGGGTTTTTGTGTTCAATCCTCTTCAATCTTCAAGTCACGAATGGCGTACATGCCAATCTAAATCCTTAGATTCCAGAAAATTGAACAAGGGGCAGCTATTGTACCCCAAAATTTTCCCTCCCACAATTAAGATAACCTCTATCAATACTTCTAAATGATCATAAGGTCCTCAAGACTCCCAATTGGTCAAGAAGTATGGAAGTTTCCTCAGACAATGCCTTTTCCTAAGCCAAGTGTCCAAAACTTGGGTTTTGTGTTTTCTCAGGTTAAAATGAGTTTCAAGGCCTCAATTGAGCTTAATACCGGAATGGGAAAGTAAAACAAAACCCTTGAGGATAAAAGGAACACATCATTGCATACATATCATTTGCATTTCTTTTTTTTGCAGGTTTCTCCAAGTTACTTAACTTATCTGCATTTCAGGAAAAGATTGCGAGAGCTGCCAGGACCCGTCATCTCAGACAGAGCATTCCTCACCGGTACACTACACGCAATAATCAAAGAAATATCATGGACGCTGTGTAGACAAAACTCAACGAATTCAGCTCCCAAATGGGAGAGTTTATGGTTATGATGCAGGGCATGGCCCAAGGGCAGCAAGATTTGAGGAATGCCATGCAGAGGCTTACCCCTCCCCAAACTAACCCTCTAGTGGTTACTCCAGAGAATCCACCCAACAACAATGGAGGAGGTGGACCTCCAGGACCAGAGACTGGCACGCCTGCTTTTATCACTGTGTAAGACCGTCAAGAGGATCAGTTCCCTCCCATTAATGATGACATGGGATTTGGCATGAGAGGAAACTTTCAAGACTTTCAGTTGCTGGCTGAGAAGGTTAAGGCCCTTGAATGTAGAGACACTCTTGGGATAGATGTATCTTGTATGTGCTTGTTTCCCGTAGTGGTCATTCCTCCCAAATTCAGACCACCAAGCTTTAATAAGTACAATGGCTACTCTTGCCCCAAGATACATCTACAAGCTTTCTACCGAAAGATAACTACACACACTAGAGACGAGAAACTCTGGATGTACTATTTCCAGGACAACCTCTCTGGGGGCTCACTGGAAGGGTATATGAAGCTAGAAAGGAACTCTGTCTGAAACTGGAAAGACCTTGGGGAGGCCTTCCTTAAGCAGTATCAGTACAACATTAATATGGAGCCTAGCCGTACTCAACTCTAGAGTTTGTCGCAGAAGAATTCAGAAAGCTTTAAAGATTATGCTCAAAGATGCTGTGAGGTTGCTGCCAGAGTACAACCACCTTTGCTGGAGAGAGAAATGGTGGATCTCTTCATGGACATCCTTCCCGGGCATTTCATGGAGAGGTTAGTAGGTTGTTCATCAAGTGAATTTTCAGACATTATCTTAACAGGTGGGAGAATAAAAAGCTGGATAAAGCAAGGAAAAATCTAGAATAGTGGAGCGTCAACCTCCAATGTGAAAAACCATTTGTGAAACGCCGAGATGGAGAAACAGGGGCTGTGTACACTCAGAGAAGAAGGCATAATCAAAATATGTATCATTAAGCAGCTCCGGTTACCATTGCTGCTATAGCAAACCATCCACCAGTTCAATAACAAAAACGTCAACCAAACTATCAACAACAAAGGGCTTCTCGACCATAATATCCTCCCCGACAGAAGGATAGGCAATTTGAGACACCTTCAATGTCATACTCACAATTACTACAGAATCTCCTCCAATTGCAAATGGTACAGTTAAGGACTCTGCATTCTCCTAGGCCAAGTCAGCTTCCCCCAAGTTATGACACCAACGCCCATTGTGAATTCCATTATGGAGCTCCTGGGCACAGTACTGAAAATTGTCAAGCTTTGAAGCACATTGTTCAGGATCTAATAGATTCGAAAGCAATCAATTTCGCTCCTACTCCGAACGTAATCCAAAATCCTATGCCTCCTCATGGGAGAACCGTAGGGGCTATTGATAGTGGTGAAGGCTTAAATTTGATATCCGATGTCAATAACTTGAAGACTCCACTGATGTCAATAAAAGCTTGCTTGGCTAAGAAAGATTTATTTCCGGGTTGTGAAGAGAATTGCCCAGATTGTTCTAGTTCCCTTGATGGTTGTGATCAACTGAGATCGGAGATACAGAGGATGATTAACAAAGGCAGCATACATTTTGATAAAGTTGTAAAAAGCAAGGACATATCAACTGTTACCATCTATTACAACCCATCACAGGTTCCTGCTGCAGCAAGAGTAGCGCCCATAACCATTACCATTGCTGGTCCTATCTCGTACCAAACTGACAGAGCTATTCCTTGGGATTATTGGGGCGAAGTGTTCTATAATGGCCATAAACAGGACTTGACTGCATCCACTTCTTCTCCATGCCAAATTGAAAATTTCGGAGTTGGAGGGTTTACCCAAAGCAGCTGGTTATTTGCTCTAGAAACTCTGAGGGGTAGTACGGTGCCACCAAAAAATACTGCCAAAGCTCAAGCAAAAGCCAGGGGGAAACAGCCCATGACCAATGATGCACCTGCACCTTCAGCAGAGCTTGACATCACATTTGATAAGGAGGCAGAGGAATTCTTAAGAATTATTAAGAAAAGTGACTACAAGATTGTAGACCACTTACAACAGACTCCCTCATAGATCTCAATCCTATCCTTGTTAATATGCTCAGATACCCATAGGAAGACCCTGCTAAAAATCCTGAACATTGCTTATGTACCACATAACATATCGGTGAATTAGTTGGAAACTGTGGTGTCGAGTGTAAACTCTAGCCACGGTTTGGGCTTCACAGATATGGATTTAACATCAAAAGGACATAGTCACAACCGCGCCTTGCATGTCTCCATGGAGTGCAAGGGTGTTGTACTATCCCACGTGCTGGTTGACACAGGATCATCGCTGAATGTAATTCCAAAGAAAGCCCTCATGAAGCTGAATTATGATAGGGTCGTGCTGAGGCCAAGCGACTTGGTTGTACGAGCATTTGATGGCTCAAGGAGGTAAGTGTTCGGAGAGGGTGAGTTGCCTATCAAGGTGGGAACACAAGTCTTCAATGCTACTTTCTAAGTAATGGACATTCACCCTGCTTATAGTTGCTTGTTGGGGAGACCATAGATTCATTCAGCGGGGGAAGTATCCTCCACTCTCCATCAGAAACTAAAGTTCGTATGTGAAGGGAAAATTGTGACAGTATCAGGAGAAGAAGACATCATTATCAGCCACCTAGCCTTATTCAAATACTTGGAAATGGATGGAGAGATCGTTGAGACTCCTTGTCAAACTTTTGATCCCGTCAAATCTGAGATTTCATCAGCTGCTTCATCTGAAAACTCAAAGAAGGGAGCTTCTATAGCTTCTTACAAGCAGGCCTTGGAAATACCAGGTGTGAAACAAGGCTGGGGCAGGACAATTGAAATCCCAAGAAAGAAATATATGTATGGGGTTGGTTATCAACCAGGTCTGTCAACACCTGAACAAAATGCTAGTGGTCGAAAAAGCCTAATCACATTCACCAATGCTAGTTAGATTAATCCTGGCAATGTCTGTGCTGCGCAAGAGGATATAACTGACAGTGACTGCGATATGGATGAGTGGGTCAAACCTTGTGCTCCAGGGACGCAACTAAACAATTGGTAGTCGGAAAAGCTCATCTCTGTCACTTTCCTTGAAGAGTAATAGTTTTTTTGTTTTTGTTTTCCTGTATTCAAGTCCTATGTCTTACCCGGGGCATAAAGACTCATTGCAAAGGTTCTTTTATTCATAATGTGATTTCATAATCATCAATAAAGCAGATGTATTTGCATTCATGACATGTTGTTCCCCGTTTTTCATTTTTGTTTTTGTTTTCAAAATAAAATGGCAATGTTTTCACATCTCAAATAACTTCTAAATCTAGAATGAATCATCATTCATGCAGATGCTCATCCTCGGGTCTCATCAACGACGACCTTGCTATGGCTCAGTGTGACTTCAACAATCCAATTTACCTAGCCGGCGAGGAAGGTAAAGAAGATTGC
Source organism: Lathyrus aphaca (assembly GCA_963966055.1). Classification (NCBI taxonomy): domain Eukaryota; kingdom Viridiplantae; phylum Streptophyta; class Magnoliopsida; order Fabales; family Fabaceae; genus Lathyrus; species Lathyrus aphaca. The sequence goes on from OZ014522.1 coordinate 178,045,654, forward strand.
AAATTTCCCGAAGAGCTAGCCAAATTTCTTAAACAATAGGAGAAGATGATTCAGCCACATGAAGAGGATATTAAAGTGATAAATCTGGGTACCGAGGAAGACAAGAGAGAAGTAAATATCGGGGCTACGTTAGAAGGATCTATCAAGATTCGTCTAATTTCCATGCTTCGAGAATATGTTGATGTCTTCGCCTGCTCTTATAAAGACATGCCTGGATTGGACACTGACATCGTGGTGCACAAACTACCTCTCAAGGAAGAGTGCCCACCTGTAAAGCAAAGGTTGATACGCACATGTCCTGACATGGCCATTAAAATTAAAGAGGAGGTACAAAAACAGTTTGATGCCAGATTCTTGGTCGTAACAAGTTATCCCCCATGGGTTGCAAATATTGTACAAGTCCCTAAAAAGGATGGTAAGGTTAGGATGTGCGTGGATTATAGGGATTTGAATCGGGTCAGCCCTAAAGATGATTTCCCTCTACCTCATATTGACGTGCTAGTTGATAACACCACTCAGGTTTTTGTATTCTCTTTCATTGATGGATTCTCGGGCTATAATCAGATTAAAATGGCGCCAGAGGACATGGAAAAGACTACGTTTATTACGCCTTAGGGCACCTTCTGTTATAAAGTTATGATGTTTGGTTTGAAGAATGCTGGAGCAACTTACCAACGGGCAATGGTTACACTATTTCATGACATGATTCATCACGAGATTGAGGTCTATGTTGATGATATGATCGCAAAGTCACAAACAGAAGAAGAGCATCTAGTCAACCTAGCCAAGTTGTTTGACAGGCTTCAGAAATTCAGACTAAAGTTGAATCCGAACAAATGCACCTTCGGGGTACGTTCTGGTAAGCTGCTAGGCTTCATTGTTAGTGAACGGGGAATCGAAGTCGACCCGGCAAAGGTAAAAGCCATCCAAGAGATGCATGCACCAAGAAGTGAGAAAGAAGTACGCAGTTTCTTAGGGAGGTTGAACTACATTGCACAGTTCATCTCGCACCTAACAACCACGTGTTAGCCTATTTTCAAGCTTCTGAGGAAGAATCAGGCTATCAAGTGGAATGATGACTGCCAACAGGCCTTTGACCGAATCAAGGAGTACTTTCTATAACCTCCGATTCTCATGCCTCCATTGTCTGGGAGACCCTTAATCATGTACCTCACCGTACTCAAAGGATCAATGGGATGTGTGATGGGTCATTAGGACGAGTCTGGTTGAACAGAGCATGCCATTTATTACCTTAGCAAAAATTTTACCGATTGTGAGACACGATTCTCACTACTCGAGAAAACATGATGCGCTTTGGCATGGGCTGCTCTCCGACTAAGACAATACATGTTGACTCACACCACTTTCCTAATTTCCAAGATGGATCCTGTAAAGTACATTTTCGAGAAGCCAGCTCTAACAGGAAGGGTAGCCCAATGGAAGATGATTTTGACAGAATATGATATCCAGTACAATTTTCAAAAAGCAATCAAAGGGAGTGTATTGTCCAAGTATCTGGCTCAGTAGCCAATCAATGATTATCAGCCCATGAAATTCGAGTTTCCGAATGAGGAAATCATGTTCCTCAAGTTGAAAGACTGTGAAGAACCACTTCCGGAGGAGGGGCCAGACCCCGAATCCAAATGGAAATTGATGTTTGACGGAGCTGTGAATGTAAACGGAAGCAGAGTAGGTGTTGTCATTATCTCACCAGAAGGGGTCCATATACCTTTAACTGCTCAGCTAACATTCGAATGTACCAACAAAGAAGCAGAGTACGAATCTTGCATCATGGGGATTGAGGAGGCAATCAACTTGCGAATCAAGAACCTAGAGATCTTCGGAGATTCTGCCCTAGTGGTGAACCAAGTCAATGGCAAGTGGTTAGTTCATCAACCTCACCTGGTTCCTTACAGGGACTATACTAGGAGGTTGCTAACTTTCTTCACCATGGTCAAGCTGAGTTATATCCCACGAGATGAAAATCAGTTTATTGATGCTCTGGCCACTTTATCATCCATGATCAAAGTTTGTCAAGAGAACTACGTGCCTCGAATCATGGTTTCTTATCTTGAAAGACTTGATTATGTCTCCGCAGTTCACAGTGGTGAGGATAGTAAACCTTGGTATCATGATATCAAGCAATTCCTGAAGTCTCAAGAGTACCCAACTGGGGCATCCAATAAAGACAAGAAGACTCTCAGAAGGCTTGAAGGTGGATTCTTCTTGAATCAAGACGATGTGTTATACAAGCGAAACTTCGACACGGTCCTGCTCAGATGCGCGGATAGACACGAAGCAGACCTGCTGATGCAAGAGGTTCATGAAGGCTCCTTCGGTACCCATGCTGGAGGGAATTCTTTGGCAAAGAAACTTCTCAGATCGGGGTATTATTGGATCACCATGGAATTTGATTGCTGTAAAAATTCCTGCAAGTGCCACAAGTGCCTGATCTATGTTAATAAGGTCCATGTGCCTCCAAATCCATTGAGCATCATGTCTTCACCTTGGCCGTTCTCCATGTGGGGAATTGATATCATTGGCAAGACTGAGCCTACAGCTTCCAACAACCACCGCTTCATCCTAGTTGCTATAGATTACTTCACAAAGTGGGTCGAAGCGGCATCTTATGCTAATGTTACGAATCAAGTGGTCACCCGGTTTATCAAAAGAGATATCATTTGCTGGTATGAAATTCCCGAGAGGATCACTACTGATAATGGTTCTAACCTCAATAACAAGATGATGGCTGACTTGTGTCGGGATTTCAAAATAGAGCATCACAACTCTTCACCGTATCGCTCGAAGATTGGCGCCGTCGAGGCGGCCAACAAGAATATCAAGAAAATCGTTCAGAAGATGGCCGTGACATATAAATATTGGCATGAGATGCTACTGTTTGCACTACATGGGTACTGAACATCTGTGCGCACCTCGCCTGGGGAAACCCCGTTCTCACTAGTGTAAGGTAAGGAGGCAGTCCTACCAGTCGAAGTTGAGATCCCCTCATTGAGAATAATGATGGATGTCAAGCTAAATGAAGCTGAATGGCTCCGGTCCAGGTACAATCAACTGAGCCTCATTGAAGAGAAATTCCTAACAGCTGTATGCCATGGACAATTGTACCAACAACGAATGAAAGGGTATCCCGGTGGATTGAAAACCTGAAAGGGCGATCCACGCAAAAGAGGGACTAACACGAACGACTACGGTTTACGAAATTTGTGATCCATTTGCAACTAAGGGCTTTCCAAGGGTTGAGGACCGATTCAACCACCTTTCTCAAGGGCAAAGCAAGTGGAGAGTCATGAAGATATACAAGTCATAGCCGAGTCGAAACTTGATGAGATCTATTTTTCACATTGCGAATAGGATAGTTTGTTTTCCTTCTGAGCGATTTCCTCTTTCCAGGGATTGCTTCCTGATGTAATGCCAATTCAGGGCCTTTCACAAATTAATAAAAATCAATTTCAGTCAAACCTGTAACCATTTGTTTTTATTTTTTCATCTAACATTGATTGATTGCCAAAACTTCCAACAAATTGTGTTTTGAAGTTGTATTATGTAGGAGGACAAAAACATTTAATGCAACTCTAAAAAGCGTTAAGTGATCGGGATGGTGACTTATGCCATAAACCCGGGGCATACAGGCCAAACTAACTCTCCATGTTGCAGGCACTATCAGTTGTGTTTATACAGGTGAAGGTGCAGGCGTTGCTAGTAGAGCTAGAGCAGACTTCCAGGAGGTATCTCTCAACATATTCTTGAACATATTTCTCCAACAAGCGTTTTCTCGTATGTCTTCTATTATCCCTAGTAGAATGAAAGTTAAAGCCTTCCCTAGAAGTGGTGAAAGAAGATTGATGGTTTCCCCAAACAGAGACTTCCCGTCAATACAGGGGCAATCCCCAGTAGTACAAGGATTTTCTTTCCTCCCCAGCAGGTTGCTACCTCAGCAGAGTACCAACGCATCTGTGTCCTCAGCCGAGTCAGAAGGATATCATTTCCCTAACGGAGTCCAACGGGTAGCGTACCTCGCAAGAAGAGTCCATCCCCAACAGGATCATGGCTCTCCTATCTCAAAGTCCAATTTATTTTTTGCAATGGCGGAAGTTCAGAGCCGGTGTATCATTAATAATATTCCCTGCAAAGTTTTTTTCTCCTCACAATGATTAACCAGATCAAGGCAGTGATCATCATTTCTCCCCAGTCAAGCCACCTGAGATTCGTTGTTATTTTCTCATCAAGAGATCTCCTCGCATTTGCATATGCATAATCATCATTGCATCTTCATCCTCAAACACGTAGCATTTCCATCATCATGGAGCATTACGCCATAAATCCAAACATACGCATGTCAGTATGGGTCGGTTTTGGGAATATTGCATGAAAACCCACAATATCTTCTAAACCTGAAGTCTCCCATAGATCATCTAGTTCAAGTTTTCCAATGTCGAGCCCCAAGTTCGTCATTGATTTGAACCCCAAGTTCACGTTTCCGTTGCCGAACCCCAAGTTTGCCAACATTTTGAACCCCAAGTTCAACCTGCTTGCAAACCCCAAGTTTGTCAAGTTTTCCAATGTCAAGCCCCAAGTTTGTTATTGTTGTGAACCCCAAGTTCACGTTTCTGATTTCGAGCCCCAAGTTTGTCATTGTCGTGAACCCCAAGTTCACGTTTCCGGTGTCGAGCCCCAAGTTCGTCATTGTTGTAAACCCCAAGTTCATGTTTCCGTTGCCGAACCCCAAGTTCGCCAACATTTTGAACCCCAAGTTCAACCTGCTTGCAAACCCCAAGTTTGTCATGTTTTCTAATGTCGAGCCCCAAGTTTGTCATTTTTGTGAACCCCAAGTTCACATTTCTGATGTCGAGCCCCAAGTTTGTCATTATTGTGACCCCAAGTTCATGTTTCCGGTGTCAAGCCCTAAGTTTGTCATTGTTGTGAACCCCAAGTTCACATTTCCGTTGTCGAACCCCAAGTTCACGTTTTCATTGCCGAACCCCAAGTTCGCCAACATTTTGAACCCCAAGTTTAACCTGCTTGCAAACCCCAAGTTTGTCAAGTTATCCAATGTCGAGCCCCAAGTTCGTCATTGTTGTGAACCCCAAGTTCACGTTTCCAGTGTCGAGCCCCAAGTTCGTCATTATTATGAGCCCTAAGTTTAACCTGCTTGCAAACCCAAAGTTTGTTAAGTTTTCCAATGTCGACCCCCATGTTCGTCATTGTTGTGAACTCCAAGTTCACGTTTCCGGTGCCGATCCCCAAGTTCGTCATTATTATGAGCCCCAAGTTCACTTTTCCGTTGCCGAACCCCAAGTTCTCCAACTTTTTATTCCTTACAAACCCCAAGTTTGTCAGGTTTTCTTTTGCCGAACCCCAAGTTCGTCATTTTTAGGTTTTCTTTTGCCGAACCCTAAGTTCGTCTTTTTCAGGTTTTATTTTTCTGAACCCCAAGTTCGTCATTTTCAAATTTTCTTTTTGCCGAATCCCAAGTTTGTCAATTTTATTGTACCAACCATTTTCAATTCCCATAGAGTTCAAATTTTCAGGTCTATCTGAGTATTCAATCACTCCATACCTTGAAAGTCTAAAAGCAGTCGCTATTATTCATTCAGGTTTGCAGATGATTGAATATGGGTAGCTGTAATACCCCAAAATTTTCCTTCTCATTTTGCATAACATCTAGCATATCAATTGCATACCCAAATTCATGTCATGACCTAAAACATTGCATCATATTCATCATAGCTGAGGTATAGGTTTGTGATCAGTGATTGAAGCAATTGAAGGCCATAAAAAGAAACCCAAAGGGTCACAAAGCTTCTAAACCTTGTGCAAAGGGTTCACAACATCCCACAAGTCTTTATTTGAGGCCACAAGTCCTAGAAAGAAGTTAATTAATCAAAGGATGTAAGCAGTGCAACATCTCCTGATGAAGAGGGTCAAATTAGGGTTTCCAGTCTGGGCTTCTCAGTGAAATTTTGAGACAAACTTGATTTCATTGTTTTCTACATGATGTCAAGTATCTAGGCTTGAGATTTCATCCATGGAATCATTTTGAAAGGGCTTCAACTGATTAGTTGACTAAATTTCAGGGAATTTGGGAAAAGTCAACCAGGCTGAGTAAAATGTCAACTCCTGACTTTTTGAGATCAAAATCATGAAATTAGGGTTACAAGGATCCTATGGTTCAAATTTTATCATGAAATCATGGAGGAACCATGAAGAATCAAGAAACCTAAAACTTACCATTTTTGGAAAATTAGGGTTTCCAAAAATGGCAAGTTTTGGCCATTTTTGCAGCCACTTCAAGAGAGGCATTCTCCCAAAATAAGAGAGAAATGAAAATTCTACCTTGAGCCAATTAAAGAGGGAATCTTGAGTTTCAAATCCATATGTGGAACTCACCCATAGCATTAAAATTGAGAGAGATATGATCATGCAAAGATTGAACAAAACAAGGCAAGAATCATGCCATGGGCGAGTATCAAAGTATCATTTTGGTATCAACATCAAAGATGTTCTGCACATCATTCTCTTTAATTTGAGTCCAAGAACCATGTGCATTGGTTTCTTGGACATCAAGAAAACTCCCATGGAATGTCCTTACATCCAACTGTTTGCTTATGCAGCAAGGCATTACAAACTTCACCTCAGATCAGCTTCATTGGCATCACTCATTGTGATCAATGCAAACTGCATTGGAGGATTGATTCAGTGGCTACATCACCACACCAGCTGCCATACAACTTCATGAAGCATTCAAGCCAATGAACATTGATCAAGTATATTGCATTACTTCAGCCTGCATCATAATGCATCTCACCATAAGGAACATGGACCTTTTTATTGTAGATTCATTGGCATCTGACCCTAAACTCATTGCACAAGCAGGCTGCACTTGAGTAACTGTAGGATTATACACCTTTCCATGCATCTCACGATCAAGCAAGCAAATGGCATTGCACTTCAAGCTGAAATCATTGGATCAAGTCATGTGCATTGCATTTCATTAATCCCCATCATAAGTGTCATGGATACTACATCATGGGATTGAGCTCGAGCTAGAAAGTTCTGGAACTCTAGCTAGCATAACCAACTTAACAAACTCCACTCATTTAACTTACCTCACTCAGTTAACCAGGGCTAGTTAACCCTGGTTATAACTACTAACTAGAGGTCCAATACACTATAAAAGCATGTGATCCACTAGAGTGCAGAGTTAGCTTAACATTTTGCTTGAGTTACACCAAAATCCTCCAAACTTTGCTCTACATTCTCTCTGCAAAATCACTGCAACATTGGTTGATTAAGCTTCGGCTTCCATTGATGCTACTCAGGCTTCATATGTTCATCATAATCATCATCATCATCACCATGAGCACCATTTTCATGGCAATATTGAAGTGAATGATCCATATTACACCAAGGCACCTTTCTGCATTTTGCTTCAATCTTTGTTGATCCTCATCTCTAGTATTGCAACTATCCACAGGTCATCATCAACATCATGATTTGCAGCATCTTCATGGAGTTAATGGATTGAAGCACCAAGATAATACCTCTGCAAATTCTCTGCATCTTCACCAATTCTTCAATATTCTTCATCAATAGAGTGTTTATTTCACTCTAGAAGGCATCAAGATCAAGCATAGAGTGTGATAGGAGCAGGATCTCTGGATTCTTCAACTTAGAGTACCTCTGCAATTCAGGTTTCCTCTTAACTTTTATATGCACGATTTCGATTTATCTTGGTGGATATGTGTTGATATGAGCTTGATAGAAGCATTTCAACATCTGTTTAGTTGATAGACATCTTAGATGCTTAGATGCAGTTTCATAGGTTAAAATGTTTGGCTTCGATTTGTGCAATACATGAATCCTAAGGAAAAACTAAGGTTAGATTAGTGATCAATGTGAGGAGACGAATCTATCCATGGCCTCATTTCTCATTTTGATGAAGGTTTCACCCAAGCCCTAACCAAGGTCACTGGAGAAGGTGACCGAAAGTCCCCTCCGGTGACCTGAATAGTTGCCCTAAATGTTTTGAAACTTTAAGTTGTGATCGTTTGATCGTTTCCATCCAAGGTTTCAAATCTTGCCAGCACATTAAAAATCACATGCCATGCACATGCCATAATTTGTGAACAAATTACTCTGCTTCTCTTCGCACCCCATGCGCGTGTGTATAAGCCCATTTCAGTTAATTTTTCCACGTCTTACACCCCTCAGGCCCATCTGATTTTATTTCTTTTATTTTTTATTTCAATTCTATTTTCATTTCCATTTTCAATTTTATAAAATACCAAATCTCATCCAAAAATCCTAAATAAATTCACACGTGTTCTTCATCATTTTTATTAAATTTCCACATTTTTTAGTTCCATTGTTATTTTATTTTTGAAACAGAATTAATTTTTCAATTAATTTCTTCCACTTTATCTTATTTCTTGACCAATCCTTTTGTCTATTTTTGTTCTCCCAAACCATAATTGATAAAATGTTCATTCTTTTTTCCATATCCAGAGGACTCATCAAACTTCCCAAAAAATATTTTTTGTTGAATTTTAGGTCATGTTGGTATGCTTTTGAGTCATTTCTTTTGCATTGATCCCTATGAACCATAATTCAAATCTAGAATCCATTTGACTAGGCAAAAATATGAGTTTTTAGACATGAATCATCTTTTGGATTGTGATCTTCAGTGTTAAATTTCATAATTTTTCTAGGGCATTTGATATTTCTAAGTGTCTTGCACCATAAGTCATATTTTTGGTCATTTCTCTCACTTCTTCCTATCCAATTTGAGTCAGGCATTTATGGCATTCCTTTGAGGTCTTAATTTTGAGTCTTGTAAATCATGTTATATGTCCTTAAGTGTCATGTACTCCTTTTAGGTCTTTACCTTTTGATTTTGAGGGTTACCTAAACAGTAAGTCACATATATCCCAATTTGACCTAATTTCACTTATTCTTTCATCTTAATCTCTCAAAATTCATTTTATAATCATGTTAGCCTTGCAATGTCTTTTATTTGGATCTCATAAGTGTCTTGTGATCATCTCCATGTGTTTATTTCAATCTTTGAGTCTTTGTATCCCTTTTGGTACCATTTGTCATCTTAAGGTCTTAAAACCCTAATTTTTGGTCCTTAACCATAATGAACTTCTCACCATTTCACTTGTGAATACTTTGTGAACTTAATTTCCATTTTAACTTGTCATTAAACCACTGGCTTTTGTATGATAAGTTAAAACTTCTTTGGTCATATTTGGTTTTTCTTCCTAAGTCATTTCCATACCTTGAAAACCATGTTTCCATGTTCATTCTTTCTTCTTTCAATCCCATGTTTGAATCTCTATGACTTTAATCTCTTCCTTCCCATTTAATTTAATGTCATTAAACACTTCCACCATTGACCTTAGGCATCTTTATCATGCTTAGACACTTAAATTTCCCTTATAACGTCTCCTTAGCTTTCATTAGGGTTTGGTATTACCTTAGGGTATAGTTTGAGTTTGGTTTACTTCATAACTTTAGACCATTGTGATTTGACTTAGCTCCTGCCCTTAGAAGCTAGCTAGCATGTAATATACCTTGGTGCTTGAATTTAGGCCTATAAGTTCATTATTACTTTTATTAGCTAGTGTGAGTTCTTCTTGGAATTTTACCATGCTATAATTATTCAAAATGCTTCATCATGCTAACATTTGTTTTGTAGGGGGGAAGATTGAGGTAAGTGTTACTTCATTATCATATCTTATGCATTTTAATTGTGTGCCTTAGCATCTTATGTTTTGAACATATGCTTTCCCCTCTTGTTCTCTTAGAAACAACTTATCTTCCTCAGGATGTAAGTTGAGTTCTAAGTATCTCTTCTTATTAGGTTTAGAATACCTCACTAACCATAGGATATCTTTTGAATGTATAACTTAGGGTTGTGTCTTAGCCCCCCTTAGTTTTGTCCTTTCTCCATTTGAGTCTTCTTCTCTCATCTTCAAACAAAATCCAAAAGACATTTAATAAAGGCACGAAGGAGTCTCTTGTCTATAGCCTCATTCCATGGGGCACTCATATTCATTCCATCTTTTAATAGTATGGGCTTTTCTACAATGATGCACAAGTCTAATCATGAGACTATCTTCACAAAGAAAACATAAAAGACATTTTTTCACAAGCTACAAAAAAAAAGTTATAAGTTCATCAAGCTAGTGAACTTAAACCTTAATCCTTGGAAACATGTCTTGGATAAATTCTCCTTACTTGGTGTGCTTGTTCTACTATTCCATCTTGGAATGTAGTAGCAAGTACACATTCCATGGAAAAGAGTTTGAATTCATTTCCTTGTGCCAAGTTCATAAAAAAAACTCTTAAGAAGCGAATAACAAACAATATGCAACTTTCCTGCGGGAATTCTCTTCTCACCTCATTCACTCTCAACGCAAACTTGTGACGACTTGTCTCGCATGAAAGATGGTAAACGCACTCGTTCAAGGCAAGTTTACAACACCTGAGCATAGACATACGCAGTTCCAGCACATAAAAACACAAACAGAGTTCCCGCCTGGTTAGGTGAACTACGTCGACTATGATCCTCATTTTCCTGATGAGGTACGTAGGAAGCGGGGTAGGGCCCTACATTTCTCCTTTTCCTCTTCGATCTCTTTTATTCAGTTCCTTTCTCATTTCTCATTTCTATTCCAGTCAGCAGTTTTATTCAGCAGCACTCGTATTTTCTCACCCTTTGAAGCAAACAAACAAGTGTGGATCCCGTCGGGTACGACATACAGTTTGGGGTGCTAATACCTTCCCAAGTCGTAACCGACTCCTGAACCTAGATCTTTGGTTCGCAGGACCTTGTCCTTTCCTTCTTCCTCAGATTTGTGCAGCATTACCTTTCCCATTCCTTCAGGATAAAAATGCCTGACTAGCGATTCTATCTTTTCCGCACCACTTTCGCTTTTGTACTAGGATGAAAATCCCAGGAGCGACAGTGGGCATTTGGGAAAGATGGGCCGATCGGGTGTCTTTATTCCAGCAACAAGAAAGAAGAAGAACGAAATGAAGTAAGAGGCCATAGAATAGGGAAAAGAGTCGAGTCGATAAAGCTCGACAACCGGGATAAGCAAAACAAAATTAGGATTTGGCCAAAAAAGAAGCAACGCTATGGGTACCATGACCGATCACCATCGATAAAGAAGAATCTTTCTAATTCACTTCGGGTCAGTGGGGCCTTCAAGCATCCGAAATACGTCGGGGCTGTAAATGACATAGCGTTCCTGATAGAAAATTACGACTCCTTCAAAAAAACTAAGTTTTTAAAGTTATTTTTCCCTAATAAGTCCCAAACTTGACTCTAACAACTAAGTAAACTACCTTGATTGGGAATAAATTAATGGAAGAAAACCAGCGACAACTTCCACGGAGCCATCTCTATATCCTCCTATCAGTGAGTTGATTGCTCTCCAGGGCCTTTATCGAAAATATTCATCGCTTGGATTTATCTTGTGGATGTAGCCCCGAAACAGAGTAATAAGGATGCTGAGATTAGAAAAGAGAGATAGACATCACGGGTGAAACCAGTAGGACATAAGCCATTGGTCCGTCCTAACTAACGATATGGAAAATAGGCCAAGGCCTTTTCTTCCTTGAGGACCCGATCTTCGAAGTTGAAACCCAAAAGTGATGTTTGATTTGCTTCTTTCTTTGCTAAGAGAGTGAAAGCTACTCAGAAAGGTCTTGCTTTTCCTATTACCAAATTTACTGCTAACAGTCGACCTTACCTTAAGTGCGTTACAAACTATTGTTCTTGACAGGTTCACCCCTACACGTTATTGGTCCAACCCATACTTTAAGAGGAAAGCACAAATCCCTTTTTCGTTTAGCCAATGTCTCTTGAAGTATTTTTTTAAATCCTGCGGTAAACCAATCTTCCTTATTTTGCTGCCTAGTTTCAAGCTTCTTAGATCTACCTCGCTTCATTCCCTATCGGAATGGTTATTGGGAAAGGAAGCACAACAATAACGCCTTTTTCCTCTTTTCACCCAATTAGAAGAAAGACATGTTAGGGTTGTATCCGAAACATTTTTGAACTTCTGGCCCGACAACCAAGCCTATAACCGGAAATAAGAGGTCAAGTTGAGTCATACAAAGGCGCCAGTGAAGAGCTTAAAATCAGTACAAGGGCTGCTATTGAAGGGATGAAATCTCCCAATCAAGGACTGCTTAGGTCCTTTCTAGTCCTTCCTATATTTGAGTATGATCGATAGTATTTTATCTATATGGGCATATGTTCGATTCCTGATCAAGGGAATCCTCCACAAATTCTTTTATGTAAATATATATATTCCCTACTTTTCATACCCATGGGAAATCCACTCAGACGAAGACATAGATGATAGGATTATTTGAGATTAGAGTCGTGCCTTACATATTCTACAAAACTTTATCTTAGTTTTTACTTTATTTTTTTTATATATATAAGCATTCATCAATGGATTCAACTTAAAATGCATTAGTGCTGATTACAAACTAATTATCCTCATCCAAAAACCCCTTACAAAGAAAGGTAGGCGTGCAATAAGAGAAAGCTTACCTTGCCCCGAGAGAGACCATAGGATAAAGTAAACGTGCAATAGCTAGAGAATTTCAGGGTATAGTGAGAGATCTGGTGCAAGCTTTTAGAGTATGCCTATCATCCCCAAGTTTAAGCTAATCACTCGTAACAGAAGATCCAACAGGATAATCATTCTCTGTATCCAAATGCTATAGTATGATAAGAGTAAGCTAACCTTATCCAACCTTTGTATCTGTAAATCCCTATATAGCCTACCAGCGTGTTACCCTTTTGCGAGCAAGTCAGACTCTATTTATTAAACCCTTTCTAGAGTCACCAACTAATCCTAAAATCCCAGGTGCGTAAGCAAGCTACCCTTTAGTAGTCAGCAACCCTCCTAAGCCTTGTTTTTAGGAGTAACCTGGGATCTTTTTATGCTCTTTATAGGAAGATGCGTTATATGAGTAATCTATCTTAGTAGACATTATACTAGGAAGCTCCTGAGTCAACCTCTAATCTATAAGCCAGTCAGTGGGATAGATGAATATGAACTTCGTCAAGAGAACATTTCAATGGGCTTAATTGAATTCTGTTATCTGGTCAAATTAGATATTCTCTAAGATTGTATAAGATAGACCTAAATAACTGGATTTCTAGCAGTGATCACACCCGATGATGTGAACCAGCTTTTGGGATCATATCACATGTTATCAATGGGAGTTAAGTTTGCATATCCATTAACATAAAAGTGAAAGGAGCCCACTAACTACTGAACTTCCTAATGTGATATTGAGTTTTGCCTAAACTAGCCCACCCATACTCTTAACTTTTCGCTTAAGCTCTCAGACTAGAGTTATTCTCACTAAATTGAAAATTATAATATACCCCTTTCTCCTCTCTCCTCAGTAGCTAAATACAAAATCTAACCTTAAATGGGTTAAAGACCAAGCCAGAACAGAAGCTTAGCCTCAATCTTAGATAGGAGATTCCCCATAACAACTCAACTAAGTCGATCCTTGCCTTGAACAAGCCAAACAACCTCAATCCTAGGAATTGATTTCAGGTGAAGCTTACCCATCTTGTTCTCATCTTAAGGGAAGGCCCTGACACAGAAGGAAGACCCTTTGATCGGGTAGTTCCTGTTCGCAGTCATCTTAGGTGCGGTTGGCCAATTAATTACTTAAATTTATAGTGCAAGCCCCACTCATACAAGTAGGGGAAAACTTTAGTTCAACTATTTTTTTATTCAGATTCAGAATTGGCTGGGGCCTTAACTGTATCTTTAGGGCCAAAAGCCTATCTATGGCCTTTTGGTTGGGTGTAACTATGGATATGATAGTTTCCTCAAAAAAAGGAGCGGAAGCCCCGACTTTCCAATAAGGCCCGGGGGAATGCAAACACTAAACCGATGGAGGGATGAATGAATAGCAGCTCTATGCGATCAATATGGATATCCAGTTGCAACTGAGAAGGAACAACTCTACCCGCACATAGCTAAATATCTCCCTTTCACGCTGCCCAGTTGGTGAGCTCCGCCCTTAAGGGAGCCCATTCATTGGTCATCCAATATTTGATAGTCAACTAGCGCACAAGGTAACTCGAATATCAAATATAAGAATAGCAGCCCCGGTCTAAAAAACACGCATGGAAACAACAATCAATCAGAAAGATAAGTTGAAGTTAGCTTTCAGCTGTTCAACCACTAAAGATTAAAGTTGGTGAAACATAGTTTCGTCCATCCCTCTGGCTTTCAACGCGGGATAAAGTTATCACTACGTGCGATACTAACTCTTTTGTTTTGACTTATTTCTTATACCTATATAGATCTATTCCTACCATATTTCGTTACTTTATCCTGAAAAAAGGGAGCTGATGGGCTCCTTCCTATTTTATTAGCATCAAACCCACTCAACAAGATATTCAATAAGCACTCCGGAAGGTATAATGTGAAGGAAAGTAGGTCCCTTACATGAGAGTTTGTGAACACGGGGGGCTTATGCCATGTTGCTCATATTGAACAGGTTGGCCCTCAAAGGAACGGGCAAAAGGGCTGCTTGCCGGAACAATAGATCGAGCAGCCTATTATTTATTACATTTTTGCCCCAACTATTACCTTGAGTCCCAGTCTCCTAGTGGTGGGATTGTAAAGGGAAATGTCTGGTTCTAAACAAGAGATGTATAGTTTTTCTCCGCCCCCCTTCTTGTTGGTTGGCACAAACCCTTATAGTAGTCAGCCTTTCCTCCTCGACAGTCTACACCAGGTATGAACTCAATTTAAATGGGGATCAGAGAAAAAAAGGCCCTTTTCCTTTTCTACTATGCTTTGATTCGCTTCTAGGAATGGTAAGACTTGCCTTTTCCCTTACTCTATTAATAACGAAATTCCCTGGTGTTCACTCTAGTTCCTAACTCATTTACGTTGTAGGCATAGAGCTATGGGAATGCATAGGCTAGGGGGATAACTCTTAATTAAGTAACTAAGCCCCAAGACTATTAAAGGAAAAGGAAGTTACATTAGGACTACAACTCCTAAGTCGAGGGTAAGAATTTGAATCGAATAGATTGAAATAGAAATGCACTAAGAGAAAGGCAGAATAATTGGAAGTAGGAAGAAGGGCTTTAGTTAGGTTAGGCAGCGAATCTTCATTGAAGTAATATTAGCTAGGTCCTATGCTTGAGCCAGTCTTGAAGCAGGCAGGAAGTCTTTTACCTGGATACCCGCTTGAAAATGACGTAGAGAGAGTGTTCAAGAACGTCTTTGTTCAGTTTATCGGTTCCAAGTAGAGATGAAAGTAAAACCATTAGCACAACATGCAAACGTTGTTGTCGTGTTTGATATTTTGGCAAACTAGCTCCTGAGACTATAGAATATAGTCTTTGGTTGTGAACATGATCGGGACCAGGCTAGTTGGATCAGCAACATAGTTGTTTGGTAACTGGAAATCACAAGGTAGTGGGGGATTAGAAAGCTCATCTTATCTTTGAGATCATATAGGCGGACACTTGATGCTGGTATAAAAAGGGAATATTCGAGTGCCTTGCCGCCAACATCGATCTTCTCTTTGAATAGAAGCAACATTGTAGGGAGGAGAGCTTGACGTTCAAGCGAAGGGATCCATACGATGAATTTCAGGGGGGATGCTTTTAAAACTTACTGGTATTTAAGAAAAAGACGTGTTGAATTCATTTTCATGATGATTCATTCAATTCATTCACCGAGAAGTGCAAGCTTTGTGAACCAAAAAATTTTGCCAATGAAATTTGTTCCCTCGTACTTCCATTAATGGCAGATACATTAGTAGAGGCCGGCCAAGCATGATCATGGCAGGTGAGCCCTTCCCACTAACCAAAGGCATAAATTTAGATATACTTGGACCCGAAAGAACTGGACCCATGGAAACATAGTGAAAATTCCCGCTCTGACCCGGGTAGACAACACCTGAGTTAACACTACACAACTGAACATAGAATGGGTCATAACACCCATATTGGGCGACAACGTGGACCTTTACCCGAAGCGCAAAGCTGATTCTATGATGCTTCCAAGCCCACAAAGGCAAACAGAATAACATATATAGATAGATATAGTAACTGTACAAAAACTTGTTCGGTGATCCGACGGTTCCGAGTAGAAGGGCTCTCGCCCAATAGAAATTCTTTAGGTGTTTCGTGAGAGAGGCCCTGGATGGAATTGGGTTCGAGTCCCATAGCCCCAATGTGTCAAAATATCATGATTCGCTCGACCAAACCAGGCCTGGATCTTTTTTATTTTTTCCGTTATGCCGCTCCCCGATAATGGAGCGAAAGAACCAAATGGTTTGTGGTAATGTTAGAATTTGCACCTATTTGTATCTATTTAGAGATCAGTCTACTAGTTTCTTTGATCTTACTCGGTCTTCCTCGATTGTTCGACATTTTCTTTTCGTTCCTAATAATTATTCCTTTACTTGGCATGTTCTATTATCTTTGTATGAAACTCGGCTCGATAGATTTATTTCATTCTCTACTATTTAAAATAGGTTTATCTCTTGGTAGTCGAGTCATATCCTATCCTTTATTCAAATTAGGCCTCGCGGGGGGACTTGCCTGGGTTTTTTTATTTGTTTTATAGGCACTATTAAGTACCGTTAGAGGGGTCTCCATCGGGAATGGCATGATGTAACACCCAAATTACCCCACAAAATTAATGAGAAAAATCAGAGTAATTTTAATTGCACTTAAAATATTGAGTGTCACAATTCAACAAAAACCACGACTTAATAGATATGTGTTACAAAAATATTTCATCTCATAGCGGAAAACTTTTAAAACAAGCAACAATTGTCGTCCCTGTAATACCTCAAAACTTGCCCTCATATTGAATACCCTAACTGGTTTTTCGCTTTGCATTCATCTGCATTCCTCCTATTAGGCCATAACAATCATAATCATACATTTGCATAGAATTCCTTGGCCATGAGTTCAATGCTCTGAAGAACCAGTTTATTTCATGGGTTTGTGGTTTCTATTTCACCGGAGTTTTGTTTCGTGGATAACAGAATTAGGGTTCCAACTTATGGTCATCTAATAAATTCAAAATCTTGGTTACGTGGCCATCAATAACTTCACCCACTCATGCTCTTGCTACTTGGTTAGGGTTTATTTTCCCTTATTAAGTAGTCTTCAAGAAACTTACTTGCAACGACTGTTCTTTGGTTCATCGAGCTGATCATCAAGGTTGATTAGGGTTTATTTCCCATAGTAGGGATTTCAAGAGGTTTCTCTGGGAAGCTTTATCGTCATCACATTTTGCCATGCAAAGAACTTCAACCGTTAAGAAAATTTAAGTTATTGAGGAGATCTTGTTGTGTTTGCGGCAATTAGGGTTGTGCATCTTTGAAGAATAAGTACTCAGTTTTCATACAAGAACTTGATATAAAATTTACGTATGGAGGACTGTTGTTTAAGTTTAAGGCACACATTCTTGTGTCAATACTCGATCAATGGGTTGAGGTGGATTTAATAGAGTATTTGTTTTTATGGTGGTGAAGTTTCAAAACCAAATATTTCTTGTGATTAAAAGTATTAGGTCTTCAAGTGTGATTAAATGGACCAGTGATATGAGCTAAGATATGAGTTAACAATTATTCAGTTCCATGTTAAAATTGAATTCAAACACAAGAATAGAAATACATTGACAGCTCGTTTCACACAGAAAAGAGCCAGTATCATTTTGCAGAAGCCAATGATTTGTGTGGAATTAGTCTCATTATCATGTGTTATTTTCACAAATCCAGTGTAACTCCTATCCTCAATTTCTTTCCACTGATAGTTGGAATTTTCCATCCCTTTGGAATAGAATATGTATCCCCTGGCCATATGATAGTCTTAAGATTATTTTCAGAACCATGATATGTACAATTGTTTCTGTTTTTTGTGTCCAAAGTTCTAACCAAACCCTTATTTGGTGTCCAAAATCCAACCACCTTTTCACCGTTACCAATCACATTAATGATCTCATATGTTGATGCTTGTAATTTCCCTTCGGAAACATTGAAATCACCAATAAGACCATTAAATCTAGTGTTTGTCAAAGCTTCATTCAAGTTTTCACCATTTTCTGCAATACCAAAATTTTCAAATTCAAGTATGTAATAATTGTTTGATGTGTTTCTCTTGTTGTATGCAAACCAAATTTGCAGTAAAAAAGAGAGAATCACATTATAGGAGAAAATTCAGCCATTACCAAAAATAGAACAAATTACGAAGAAAGAAAAAAACAAAAATTCAAGGCCTCGAAGCAAATACGGTGAATTGCATTTATAAGTTTCTATTTTATCTGAACTTCATGGGTATACATTGTCGACTTCATAGCATTGCAGCCCCTGGAATTCTTGTCCGGTCCGTTGATGATTCTTCAGTAAAAAGCCACAAAATCTCGTACGGTCCTGCATAAAAGAAGAACGCACTGAATTCAATATTTACTTTCGGATTCGTAGCAGATAGAGGAGTTCAATAACAAAGCCAATAGGAGAATTCAGACTCGTATCGACAAACAGAATACCGGAAAGAATTCGCACGAGATTCCAATGAAAAGTTC
The DNA here is from genome assembly GCA_963966055.1 of Lathyrus aphaca. Classification (NCBI taxonomy): domain Eukaryota; kingdom Viridiplantae; phylum Streptophyta; class Magnoliopsida; order Fabales; family Fabaceae; genus Lathyrus; species Lathyrus aphaca. Next base: position 178,064,289 of record OZ014522.1, read on the forward strand.
ACTACATAAATTCAGAAAAAAGAAGAGATCAAAAAATCCTAGAGTTACCTTGAAGCAACGTAAGATTCCGTATTCGGTGATAATTGTCATTTCTCTAAGGCGAGTATGGGATCAATCCATCATCGATCTGCACCTTCCCACTTCAATGTATTCAGAAGCCTTTGATCGCTTTCAATTCTCAAGCTCCCTATAATAACAGAAGAGAAGGGAAGCAGAGAATTACAATTTAAAAAAATCAGTTGTAAAAGAAACATAACAAACACAACAAACTTCTAACTGACTCTAACAGAACTTCTAACCGAATTTCACCTGAGAACTTTCCGGATCAAGCCTTGATCTATTTTCTATAAATCTAAAACAGACTTGGTTCACCCTTTTTTTCTTGAACCTTTTTCTCGAATTTCTTCTTTACAGCTTCATTTTTCGTTCATCGTTTTTCCTCATAGCTCCTTCAACTCTCCATCACCATTCTTCTTCTTTTTCAATCTTCTCACAACCTTTTCTTCTCCTACAACTTCAACTCTCCTTCAATCTTCTTCCACCGTTCTTCTTTAATCTCTCTCTCTTCGCGTTTCTTTTGCCCTCCATTTTTTCGTAACCTTCATCAATTTCTCAATAACTGAGTCAACAAACAAGAAAAAAAGAAGAAGTTTAACCGAATCAATATCAATAGCCAAGCTGCAATAACGAATTGCACAGAGAATCAAAAAGTGACATTACCTTGCAAGAAGATGCATCTTCATCACCATTATCTTCATCGTAAACGCAGAATCAAGCACATCTCCGTGTCAGTCATCGTCCGAAGCATCACCTTCATCTCGTAGCTTCATCGCAGAGCCTCGTCATCGATCGTCATTATCACCTACATCGCGCAAGCGTTCATAACAACCAGCAAAGCCACAAGGATTAATGACCAGGGTGTAAACGAGTCAAATCGCGTCAAAGAGGGGAGTAAAGAACCAAACACGTAACTTTGATGGTCGTTTTCACCGGTTTTGATTGTTAACGAACCATCAACAAAACACATCACTCTGATTCAAGGTACGAGCTCAAGCCATTTAAGTACGTGAGGTTGTAGCGGTGTTTTAGGTTTTGTTCCTTGATTCATGAGTAGACGGTAGAGGCTTTATAGAAAGGAGAGTTAGCTAGGGTTAAGTTATTAGTTTGAGTGCGATGGAATGCGATGGTGGTTTGGGGTGAAGATGATGAAGGTGACGGCGGAAAGAGGGGAAGAGGAAGAGTTTAGGGTTTTCACGAAGGTCTTTCATATTGTGGCCTTGCATTTTTTATCGTTTGTTTTAATTATAAAAGCATTCAGTTTTTTTGTTTTTTTGGAAAGGTTAAGCAGCGATTAACGTAAGTTATTCGGAGTTAAAAGGAATTAAGAGAAGTTAATTCACATTAAAACCCCAATTAAGCCAACCGTTCCAATTTCCTTAAAGATAAGATCAGATTTTGAGAGATCCCCTTAGCCACACCAGCGGTGAAACTTGTCACCGTCCGGTAGGCTATCCTGTCGGCCAATCCCACGTGTGTGGCCCACCATCGACTTTCATGCGCCTGCATCTAGGAACCGTTTGATTAGAATACAAAAAAAGAAGACTAGATCAACGATCCATAATGAGTCAATGATTTTGACTGAGTTGCATGTGATGGACCTTCAAGAGCCCAGTGCGTGTGGGCCTAGGATTCTGCTTTTCACACCCCTTTGTTTCAAGCCCATTGACAGATTAACTAGTAAAAATGATATTTGCACTCCTTTCCTTTTTCATTTAGAATTTAAATTTTTTGTTTTAGTATTGTTTGAAATAAATCCATTAGAAATAGTAAAAATCATAATAAAATTATACAAACATTCCAGTAAGTTTATATTTCAATTTGGAAATTTGTGACATTTTTACTTTCTGAATTTTGGCTTTTTTCGATTTAATTTCGATTTTCCATTTAATTAGAATTATATTGATTTCTTTTAGTTACACATAATTTTGTACATTTTATTTTTCCACCTCCGGTATTATTTTTAGCCCATTCTTTTTGCTATGATTAGAGGAATGATAATAGGACCTAGGATATTTTTTGGTAGATTTTTAGGCCATTTTATCCACTGTTTTGGTAGCTTAGTTCATGTAAAATTGTGATTAGTTCTTAGATGAATTTAAGTGACTTTTAGGCATAGTTAGGTTCTGAATTTTTAGGATATTGTTTAACACAATACTTTAGTCAGGTTAAGGACCTTAGAGAATTAATTTCATATTTTTTCCAGGACTTTTACTATTTTTAGTGCATTAATTTTTAGTCCATTGTTACATTGTAAATCCACCTAGTTTAGCTTAGGATCTTATGGTTCATTAAGGATTAGCTTAATTAGGTTTAATCTTAGGATTTTAGAATGATTTAGTATAGTTTAGCTACTAATTTTAGAATAATGATATTAAATAAATTCCTTTTAGTTTTAGGACTTAGGCTTAGAATTTTCATTAAGTATGTTTAGATGAGGTTTAGGTTTATTTTAGTGTTATGCTTTAACATGCAATTTTCGGAATTAATTTTTTCTTTCAATTTTAATGCTTTTGCCTTAAAATTAGTATTTTCTACTTGTATAGGCTTCCCCATGTTTCTTAGAATCAACTTAACTTCCTTAGGAAGTAAGTTGAATTCTAGTAGGTTTTAGTTCCCTTTTATTCATTAGGATTAGAAAACCCCACAAACCATTAGGACCACTTTTGAATAATAACTAAAATTAGGATTGAGTCTTAGTCCCCTTAGTTTTTGCCTTTTGCAACTTGAGTCCTTCTTTCTCCCCTCCTAAAGAAAATAATAAAAATACTTAATAAAAATCGAACGTTCTTATACGACATGAGACTTTGTTGCGGAGTACTTATACGCGTCCTATTTCGGGGTGAGGTGTAAGTATTTACCATGATGGATAGGTCTTAGTATGGAAATGTTCACAAACAAATTCAAAACATTTCTCATAAAAAACAAAAACAAACAATAAGCGACTATCATGCGGGAGCTACTTTTCTCATCTTATTCACTTTAAACGCGAACTTGCGACGACTTGTCTCGCATGCAAGACGGTAAATGCACTCATACCAGACGAGCCTGCAACACCTGAGCATAAACATATACAGTTCCAGCATAAAAAACACAAACAAATAGTTCCCGCCTTAGTTAGACGAACTACGGCGAATTTGATCCTCATTTTCTCTATGAGGTACGTAGGCAGTGGGGTAGGGCCCATTCTATCACATTCTTTATTTTCCCTAAATTTCCCCCTCTTTCCTTTCATTCTCTTTTCCAGTTCCATTTCTCATTTTAGTTCCAGTTCCAGTAACAGTTTTATTCAGTAGCACTTTTTTTCGCACCCTTTGAAACAAACAAACAAGCGTGGATCACATCGGGTACGACAGACGATCTGGGGTGCTAATACCTTCTCAGGTCGTAACCGATTCCCGAACCCAGATCTTTGGTTCGCAGGACCTTGTCCTTTCCTTCTTCCTTAGGTTTGTACAACATTACATTTCCCATTCATTCGGGATAAAAATGCCTGGCTGGTGACTCTACCTTTTCTGCTCCACTTTCGCGTTTGTACTAGGATGGAAATCTCGGGAGCGACAGCTGGCGACTCTGCTGGGGATCGAACCCATAATCTCTGGTTTCCCTTGTAGAGTCAATCCTAGCGCCTATTTGGTTTTGTTTCTTTGGGTGTTTATCTGTTTGTTTTTGTGTGCTTTAGTTTAGCTTTACTGTTTTTATTTACATTTTTTACTTTACAGCTTTACTTTACAGTATTTATTTATTGCTTTCAGTATTTATTTTCATGCATCATATTATACTGGACTGTCTGGATGTGCTGGTTTTCATTTTTCTGTGGGATGAGAGTTACTGTAAGATAAGCCAAATAACCGACTTGAGTTTACTATAGGATTAGCGTGGACACGTTGTACTCGCATGGTTATATGATGAGTGGCGATGTGTTCCACACCCAGACTGCGACCGTTTTGGGAATATTCGGTGTGGGGGTTCTTCCCCACTTCAGGGTACGACCTTGATAGTTATGTGCATCTTGTGAACGATCTTCGAGAACCTTAATGGAAACACCCCTCTCCAGTGATGATAGTGGCAGACCACATTTGTTGGCAAACCCACTCGCATCCGAGGGTCCATTGGGAACTCGCATAGGATGGTTTGGTTCTCTCATAGGAATCCAGTTAAAGCAAATTGTTCGTATAACGGTAGTATTGTACCCTTCAGGATGAATGTACTATTTTTTCTCGATTCAGTGCTTGAAGCTAGGGACTTATGAGGGATGCTTGTTTTTCCGGACTCAGGTGAGGCCTCCCTGAGTAGTACATAATGCCAAACTGATTCCCTGATTTGGTCATGAGCCATTTCTTGGAAATGGTGAACGTAATATTGCTATTCGGCTTTAAGAGTCCATGATGTTGACCCGAGTAGCACACCCGTGAGATTGGGAGGGGTTTACAGGTTTGCAGGAACCCTAAGACCTTCAGCATACCTATTTTGCCATTGATTCAGTTTTGTGATCTGGTTCTCTTGTACTTTGGTTCTAAGATATGGATCCCGGATCAGAGGGGTTGTTATTGTGATATGTTGATATTGTGACCTTGCACCGACACTTGATTATATGATTGGCACATCACAGACACTTCACTGATCACATGCCTCGCCTTGCATAAGCATCATAACATCATTAATCATTTGTGTTTCTTTTATTCTCAGGGTTTCCATTACTCCCGGTTCCTGGTCATATCATTACTTCAGAATGGAAGGCGTCATAAAAAGGATTGTGCACTACAAATGTTTTGATACCAAAGTGGACACGATCAACCAAATGGTGTCTCTTATTACCTCGGGTCATCTGGGATACTTCAAGGAAAAGTATGGCAATATTCTGGACTTGGTATTCAACTTGGATAGCTCTCAAAGAAGCGCCATTCACACTTTGTTGCAGTATTACAATCCACGGCTCAGGTGTTTCACTTTTCATGACTTTCAGTTGGGTCCTTTACTGGAATAGTATGCTGAGATTATGGGAGTTTCAATCAAGGATCAAATTCCTTTCAACTCAGAGATGACAAGACCGACCCATGCTGACATCGCTAAAGCTCTTTATTTGAGCTCATCTGAAGTATCTGCAAATTTGTCTACCACCAAAGCAAAAGTACTTGGTTTCACTCTGGAGTATCTGGTTAGAAGGGCTGGAGAACTTGCAGTGATAAATCAGTGGGATTCTGTTTGCGCCATCTTAGCATTATCCATTTATGGGATCATCCTGTTCGCTGATATGGACAAATTTGTGGACATAAATGCTATTCATTTATTTGTGTTAAAGAATCTGGTGCCCACTCTCCTGGGTGACTTGTATTATTCAGTGCACTATAAAAATGATAAGAAGCGAGGAGGTCTAGTTAGATGTTGTGCTCCCTTATTCTACAGGTGGTTTATGAGACATTTTCCTACCACTGAGAGTTTCACTGATCCTAATAATACTTGGGCCCAGAAGCTAAGTACATTATCTGCCAGAGATATTAGATGGTTTACTTTGAGGTTGAAAGGAAAGAGTTTCATTACCAGTTGTGGGAATTACCTCAACATGTCTTTATTAGGAGTATCAGGGGGTATCAACTACAACCCCATTCTCTTAAGAAGACAGCTGGGGTACGCACTCAAAGAGATTCCCGATGAATCCGAGTTATTCTAAACTTTCTACTTCTCAGTAAGAGATAATCTTCCGTTGGTCAAAAAAGTTGCAGGCTCTTGGAAAGTGATCAAAAGAAAAGACACGGCATGTCTAGGCAAGAGCAATAATCGGATGTTCCATGAATTCGAAGCTTGGATAAAGGAGGAGGTTCAAACGGCTCTAGTCCCTTTTTTTAAACCAAATTCACCTCCAGCAATTGTGCCTTTAGAGGATTACCAAAAATTGGAGGCTGCGGTCAAGCAGCTTAGAGTTGAAAATCAGGAGGATCACAACTCTTGTCAGAAATTGATGATTCAGAACTAGCAGTTAGAAGATAGAGCTCTCCGAGATGAAGAGATAGTTCGGCTTATACAGAAGGACTTTGATGAAAGAGAAATATACTTTAGGAAGAGAGGATTGGCTGAGATCCACAAGGTGAGTCAGCGCCGGAGGGATAAGAAAGAACTAAATAAGGCTAATGAAGCCATCACACTTTGGCAGGAGAAGTGGAGCCATCATTAGAAAAAGAAAAAGGAGGTAGAGGCTGAATTCCAGTTGAAGATCAAAAACCTTCAGGATGCCCTTGTTGAGCAAGGAAAGTTAGTTCAGAAGGCCCAAGAACAACAGAGAGAATACCTTCATCAGATGACAAATAGTCAACAAATAGCTGAAGATGTCCAGAAAGAAGTTAAAGAGCTGAAGCTTCGAGCTGATGTGAAGAAGTCAAAGGCCGAGCTGGGTCCGAGCAAAGAAAATAAGAAGGCTTTCTTGCAGAAGATTGAAGAGTTACATGCTTCCTTTGATCTAAGGGATATCCTCATCCAGAGACACATCTAGGAGCCCGATCATCCGGATATAGCTCAGTTGTTCCAGAATGTCAAGCACCTTAGTTGGAGGTTGCAGGACTTAGAGCTCCTTAGAGTTTAGTTTCATGCTATTGTACTTGGATTACCCACAGGCTTGTTGTGGGATTCCTTTTATTGATATACATTGTTGTTCTTTTAATTGGCACCCTTCGGGACTTTGTTGTTTCAAACTTCAGTTTATGTAATTGACTTGCTTTGAATCTCTTTTTTGTTATCTGTTGCACCGACACGGGGTAATAAGAACCAATTCTCCTCGGCCGTCACGTTATTTGAACATCATATGGGTCTTCTTCCCAATTATTATTCTCCTAATATCAGGACGGGAAAAGGGAAAAACTTTGAGGATAAAAGGAACACATTGCATTGCATACACATCGTTTGCATTTTCTTCTTTGTTTTTGCAGGTTTTCTGCAGGATGCTTAACTTATCTGTATTTCAGGAAAATATTGCGAGAGCTGGCAAGACCCGGCATCTCCGACAAAATTTCCCACATTGCTACACAACTCATAGCAACCGGAGGACAGTCATGGATGCTATGCAAACTGAGCTTAATGAGTTTCGCACCAGAATGGGAGAATTCATGGTCATGATGCAAGGGATGGCTCAGGGACAACAAGAGTTGAGAAATGCAATTCAGGGGCTCAACCCTCCTCAAACTAATCCTCCTGTAACCACTTCTGACGTGCAAGTGACTCCTCCCAACACCAACAATGGCCCAGGTGGACCTCAAGTTCTAGAACATGGCACAACAACTTTCATTCCGGTACAAGACAGGCATGAGGATTAGTTCTCTCCTTTTAACAACGACATGGGGTTCGGAGGAGAAGGAAATCTTCAAGACTTTTTTATGCTTGTTGAGAAAGTCAAACCCCTCGAGTGTAGAGACACTTTGGGGATAGATGTGTATGACATGGGCCTAGTCCATGGGGTGGTTATTCCTCACAAATTCAGGCCACCTACTTTTGACAAGTATTACGGCAGCTCCTGCCCTAAAACTCACTTGCAGGCATTCTACCGAAAAATTGATGCCCATACTAGAGATAAAAATCTCTGGATGTACTACTTCCCGGATAGTCTCTCTGGAGGATCCTTGGAATGGTATATGAAGTTAGAGAGAAGCTCTGTGAGAAACTGGAAGGAATTGGGAGAAGAATTCCTCAAGCAGTATCAGTATAATATCGACATGGCTCCCAATCACATTCAACTTCAGAGTCTGGCTCAGAAAAACTCTGAGAGCTTTAAAGATTATGCACAAAGGTGGCGTGAATTGGCCGCTAGAGTGCAACCGCCTTTGTTGGATAGAGAAATGGTGGACCTGTTCCTGGATACCCTCCCTGGGAATTTCATGGAGAGGCTAGCTGGATGTTCCTCAAGTGGATTTTCAGATATCATCTTAACTGGCGAGAGGATAGAAAGTTGGATCAAGCAAGAGAAGATTCAGAACAGGGGCGCTTCAAATTCTGGTATCAAGAAACCCTTCGTGAAGAGGAGGAAGTAACAAAGGTTTTTATCAGCAAATGGCCCCTGTCACTATCTCAGCTCAACCTGTTCAGCAACAAGTCCAACCACTGCAGTCTCAACGCCAACAAGGGTATCAACAAAGAGGTCTTCGTCCATACTATTCTCAGAGGACCAGAGAAAGGCAGTTTGAAACTCCACCTATATCCTATTCACAACTTCTGAAGAATCTCCTCCAACTCCAACTGGTTCAGCTCAGAACTTTGCAACCCCCGAAGCCGGGGCAACTTCCTGAAGGTTACGATACAAACGCTAGATGTAAATTTCATTCCGGAGCCCTCGGACATACCACGGAAAACTGCAAAGCCTTGAAGTATGTAGTCCAAGACCTAGTAGATTCCAAAGCAATCAACTTTGCTCCTACTCCTAATGTAATTCAGAACCCCATGCCTCCTCACGGAGGTACGGTTGGGACAATTGATGAAGGGGAGAATCTAAACTTGGTGCATGATGTCAACGACCTACATACTCCGTTGAATGTTGTTAAAGTTTTCTTGTCACAGAGGGGTGTTTTTCCTGGGTGTGAAGTTAATTGTCATGGGTGTGCTAAAGCCCCAGATGGTTGTGAGCAGTTGAAAGAGGGGATCCTTAGCATGATTAATGAAGGGGTTATACAGTTTGACAAAGTTGTAAAAGATAGCAAAGTCTCTACAATAACCATTTTCTATGATCCATCTCAAGTTCCTCCGCAGGCCAGAGTGGCACCGATAACTACCACCACTGCAGGACCAGTAATGTATCAGAGCGATAAAGCCATTCCCTGGAATTATGGTGGCGAAGTGTATTGTAACGGCCAGAAGCAAGAGTTGGCCACGTCTAGAACGACCCCAACTCAAGTAGAAAACGTTGGAGTAGGGGGCTTTACTAGCAGTGGGAGATTATTCGCGTCGGAAACACTATGAAATAGTGTGATACCACCTAGGGACACTGTAGAAGCCCAGGCTAGAGCAAGAGGGATACAACTGGTGGTTCCCAATGAGCCCACACCAGTGACTGATCCAGAAATTATCTTTGATAAAGAAGTTGAAGAATTTTTTAGAATTATCAAAAAGAGCGATTACAAGATTGTGGACCATCTGCAGCAGACTCAGTCAAAGATTTCCATCTTGTCTTTGCTAATGTGTTCTGACTCCCACAGGAAGGCTCTCTTGAATATTCTGAACAAGGCTTATGTGCCTCAGGATATATCGGTACATTAGTTAGAAGCGGTGGTATCTAGTGTCAATGCCAGTCATGGATTGGGTTTCCCAGACATGGATCTAACATCTGAGGGGCGTGCTCATAATCGGGTGTTGCATATCTCTTTAGAATGTAAAGGTGCAGTACTTTCTCACGTGTTGGTAGATACCGGATCATCGTTAAATGTTCTTCCCAAGAAGTAATTGATGAAGTTGGACTATGATGGAGTGGTTTTAAAGCCCAACGACCTAGTGGTTAGAGCATTTGATGGGTCGAGGAGATCAGTGTTCGGGGAGGTGGATTTACCAATTAAAGTAGGTCCACAAATCTTCAATACCACATTCTACGTAATGGATATACAACCTGCATATAGTTGTTTGCTGGGAAGGCCTTGGATACATTCAGGAGGAGCGATATCATCCACACTTCATCAAAAGTTGAAGTTCGTATGGGAGGGCCAAATTGTAACAGTCAGTGGAAGAGGACATTTTTGTCAGTCATCTAGGTTCATTCAAGTATCTGGAGATGGATGGTGAGATAGTTGAAACTCCATGTCAGGCTTATGAGCCCCTGAAAACTGAACAAGCATCTGCATTGGCAGCTTCTTCTGAAGAACCAAAGAAGGGGGTTTCCGTGGCCTCTTATAAGCAAGCTCTTGAGTTGGTAGATTCGGGGATGCAAGAAGGCTAGGGCAGGCCAGTAGAAGTGTCAGAAAAGAAATATATTTGTGTGATTGGTTACCATCCTAGGCGGTCATCATCTGGACCGAGTGCTAGAGGTCGTCAAAGCCCGATCACTTTCACAAGTGCGGGAGTGGTGGATTATGGAAGCATCAGTGTCGTGCAGGATGACGCAGTTGATAGGGACTGTGACTTAGATGAGTGGATCAGGCCTTCTGTTCCAGGGACTCAACTTAGCAATTGGACATCTGAAAGGTTTATCTCAGTCACCTCCTTCGAAGAGTAATAATCTTTGTTTTTGTCTTTCCTGTACTCAAGCACTATGTCTTGCCCGGGGCATAGTAGCTTTTTGTAAGGGTTCTTTTGTTCCTAACACAATTCATAATCATAAATAAAGCTGAAGTTTCACATTCATCCATGTTGTTCTTTGCCTTTCATTTTTTGCTTTTGTTTTTCAAAAAGAAAGAAAAGTTTTAAAATGGCAATGTTTCTCATTTTCTCAAGCTTTTTCTAAAGCCTTGCATGAATCACCATTCATGCAGGTGCTCATCACCGGATCTTATCAATGACGACCCTGTTATAGCTAAGTATAACTTTGAAAATCTAATTTATCAAGCTGATGAGGAAGGTGAAGAAGATTGCGAACTACCTGAAGAATTGACCAGACTGTTTAAACAGGAGGAGAAGATGATTCAGCCGCATGAAGAGGCCGTCGAAGTGATAAAACTGGGTACCGAAGAAGACAAGAAAGAAGTTAAGATCGGGGCCGCATTAGAAGAATCTATCAAGACTCGTTTAATTACTATGCTTCGAGAGTATGTTGATGTCTTTGCATGGTCTTAACAGGATATGTCTGGTTTAGACACTGACATTGTGGTACACAAGTTGCCTCTGAGAGAAGATTGCCCTCCAGTGAAGCAGAAATTGAGGCACACACGCCCTGATATGGAAATCAAGATCAAATAGGAAGTACAAAAGACGATAAAGTCAGGATGTGTGTAGATTATAGGGATTTGAACATGGCCATCCCTAAAGATGATTTCCCTCTGCCTCACATAGATGTGCTTGTTGATAATACTGCTCAGTTTTCTGTGTTCTCTTTCATGGACGGGTTTTCAGGTTATAACCAGATTAAGATGTCTCCCGATGATATGGAAAAGAAAACTTTCATCACGCCTTGGGGCACTTTCTGTTACAAGGTCATGCCGTTTGGTCTGAAGAATGTTGGGGCCACTTACCAACGGGAGATGGTGACGTTATTTCACGACATGATTCATCATGAAATTGAGGTTTATGTTGATGATATGATAGCAAAATCCCAAACAGAAGAAGAGAACTTGGTCAATCTAGCAAAGTTGTTTGACAGACTCCAGAAGTTCATATTGAGGTTGAATCCGAATAAGTGCACCTTCGGGGTCCGTTCCGGCAAGCTACTTGGCTTCATTGTTAGTGAGCGGGGAATTGAGGTTGATCCAGACAAAGTAAAAGCCATCCAAGAGATTCCTGAGCCAAAGACTGAAAAGCAAGTGTGTGGTTTCTTAGGGAGACTAAATTACATTGCACGGTTTATCTCTCACCAAACGGCCACGTGTGAACCTATCTTTAAGCTTCTGAGGAAAAATCAGGAAATTAAATGGAATGAAGACTGTCAGCAAGCCTTTGAGTGAATCAAGGAGTACCTGCTATAACCTAAATTTCTCATGCCTCTGGTGCCAGGGAGACCTTTGATCATGTATCTTACTATGCTCGAAGGATCAATGTATGATGGGTCAGCATGACGAGTCTGGTTGAAAAGAGCACGCCATTTACTACCTTAGCAAAACGTTTACCGATTGTGAGACACGCTACTCACTACTCGAGAAAACTTGTTTTTCTTTTGCATGGGCTGCTCGCCGACTAAGACAGTACATGATGACTCACACCACTCTCTTAATTTCCAAGATGGATCCTGTGAAATACATTTCCGAGAAGCCGACTATTACGGGAAGGGTAGCCCAATGGCAAATGATACTAACAGAGTATGATATCCATTACACTTCGCAAAAAGCAATCAAAGGAAGTGTATTGTCAGAATACATGGCTCATCAGCCAATTGATGATTATCAACCCATGAAATTCGAGTTTCCGGATGAGGACATCATGTTCCTCAAGTTGAAAGACTGTGAAGAACCACTTCCGGAGGAGGGGCCAGACCCTGAATCCAAATGGAAGTTGATGTTTGACGAAGCTGTGAACATGAACGGAAGTGAAGTAGGTGTTGTTATCATCTCACCAGAAGGGATCCATACACCTTTAGCTGCTCGGTTGACTTTCGAATGCACTAACAATGAGGCAGAGTATGAAGCTTGCATCATGGGGGTTGAAGAAGCAATCAACTTGCGAGTCAAGAACCTCGAGATCTTCGGAGATTCTGCCCTGGTGGTGAACCAAGTCAATGGAAAATGGTTAGTTCATCAACCTCACTTGGTTCCTTACAGGGATTATACTAGGAGGCTGCTAACTTTGTTCACTAAGGTCAAGTTGAATTATATTCCTCGAGATGAAAACCAGTTCGCCGATGCTCTAGAAACTTTGTCGTCTATGATTAAAGTTTGTTAAGAGAATTTTGTGCCTCGAATCATGGTCTCCCATCTTGAAAGACCTACTTATGTCTTTGCAGTTGACAGTGGTGAAGATAACAAACCTTGGTATCATGATATAAAGCAATTCTTGAAAGCTCAAGAATACCCGGCTGGAGCATCCAGTAAAGACAAGAAGACCTTCAGGAGACTAGCAGGTGGTTTCTTCTTGAGTCAAGATGGTGTGCTATACAAGCGAAACTTCAACATGGTTCTTCTCAGATGCGTGGATAGACACGAAGCACACCTGTTGATGCAAGAGGTTCATGAAGGCTCCTTTGGTACCCATGCTGAAGGACATGCTATGGCCAAGAAATTGTTGAGATCGGGATATTATTGGATCACCATGGAATCTGATTGTTGTAAATACTCCTGTAAATGTCACAAGTGTCATATTTATGCTGATAAGGTCCACGTGCCTCCGAATCCATTGAGTGTCATGTCTTTACCATGGTCGTTCGCCATATGGGGCATTGATATGATTGGCAAGATCGAACCGACAGCTTCCAACGGTCACCTTTTCATCCGGGTTTCTATAGACTACTTCACGAAGTGGGTAGAAGCGGCATCTTATGCCAATGTTACTAAACAAGTGGTAGCCCGGTTTATTAAAAGAGACATCATTTGCCGGTACAAAATTCCCGAAAGAATCATTACTGATAATGGTTCTAATCTCAACAACAAGATGATGGCCGACTTGTGTCGGGATTTCAAAATAGAACATTACAACTCTTCTCCATATCGCCCGAAGATGAATGGCGCTGTCGAGGCGGCCAACAAGAACATCAAGAAGATCATGCAGAAGATGGTTGTAACATACAAAGACTGGCATGAGATGCTACCATTCGCTTTACATGGGTACAAAATGTCAGTGCGTACCTCAACAGGGGCAACCTCGTTCTCACTGGTGTATGGTATGGAGGCAGTCCTACAAATTGAAGTGGAAATCCCCTCGTTGAGGTTAATGATGGACATTAAGCTAGATGAAGCTAAGTGGCTCCGATCCAGATATAATCAATTGAGCCTCATTGAAGAAAAACGTCTAGCAGCTGTATGCCATGGACAGTTGTATCAGCGGCGGATGAAGCAGGCTTTTGATAAGAAGGTACGACCACAAAGGTACATACCAGGTGACCCTGGTGCTGAAAAGGATTCTTCCCCCTCTTAACGATCATAGGGGAAAATGGACACCTAATTATGAAGGACCGTTCGTGGTTAAAAAGGTTTTCTCAGGTGAGCCTTGATGCTGACAACCATGGATGGAGAAGACTTCCATTCCCCTGTCAACACAGACGAAGGAAGAAAATACTTCGTGTAAAAAGGACCCGCTGGATAAAAACAAAATAAATATCCAGGCAAAAATGGGCATCCCGGCGAGCAAAAAATAGAATAAAAGGCTCGGGCAAAAATTAGGGAAATCTTGAAAAAATGTACACCCGCTGAGTTGAAAAGCCACATCAGACAGCTCAGGCAAAAAAGGGTATCCCGGTGGATTGAAAACCCGAAAGGGTGATCCATGCAAAAGAGGGACTAACACGAACGACTGCGATCTGCGAAATCCTTAACTCATCTTATATTGAAGTTACTCTAAGGCTTGAAAACCAGTTCAATCACCTTTCTCAAGGGGCAGAGCGAGCGGGTCGTCTTGAAGATATATGAGTCATAAACGGGTTAAAACTTGATGAGATCCACTTATTACATTGCCAATAGGATAGTTTGTTTTCCTTTTTTGTTATTTCCTCTTTCCAGGGAACTACTTCCTTTGTAATGCCTATGCATGGCCATTTTTTCGAATCAATAAAAATTCAATTTCATTCAACTTGTGACTATCGGCTTCTCGTTTTTGTTTTTCATCTATAATTGATTGATTGCGAAAACGTCCAGAAAATTGTGATTTATATTGTGTTGTGAACATTTGAATGCTTTCTAACTCATGCAGGAGGACAGAAACATTTAATACAACTCTGAAAGGGTGTAAAGATGCCCAGATAATGATTCATGCTATTATCTTGAGACATACAAGTCCCAAACTAACTCTCCATGTTGCAGGAACTATCAATTGTGTTTATGCAGGTATAGGTATAGGTGTTGCTAATAGAGCTAAAAACAGATTTCCAGGAGAAAACTTTCTTTACGCTTGAACAAGAGCAGGTGTTTTCCAGGGTGTCTCCAGTTATCCCCAGTGGAAGTGAAGTTGAATTTCTTCTCCAACATTAATGGCAAGAGATTTTTGCCCTCCCCAAGCAGAAGTCTTCCTTCAATACAGGGGAAATTCCCAGCAGTGCAAGGACTGTCTTTCCTTTCCCAGCAGTTTCCTTCCTTATCAAAGCCATACCTCTGGTTCCCGGACAAGTCAGGAGGTCTCCACTTCCCCATCATAGTTCGAGAAGGGTCCATATCCGGCAGGGTCTTGGCACTCCAATCTTAAAGTCCAATTTATTTTTGGCAATAGCGGCAGTTCAGAGCCAGTGCATCATCAACAGCTTTCCCTGCAGAGTTGTCTCCTCCTCATCAGGATGGATCAGATGAGTGCAGTGATCATCGTTTCTCCCCAGTCAAGCCACATGGGATACTTGCAGTCTCCTTGTTAGGAGATCTCCTCGCATTTGCATATGCATAATCATCCTTGCATTTGCATTCTCCAAAGCGTAGCATTCCATTATCATGGAGCATTACGCCATAAATTCAAACATATACATGCCATCATGAGCCAGTTTTGAGGTATATTACATATGACCTATAACATCTTTTCAACCAGAAGTATTCCCCGCAGAAGATACTTATACCATTTGCCAGACATCTTGGTCTTTCCAAGTCAATGTTGTTTTTCTTTGTGGCTTGGTTCAGCCCAGCAGTCATATTGTCAAGTTGCATTCCGCTAATGGTCTCGTTAAGCCATGTTTCACCAACAGGCACCTTCCGTGGCTTGGTCCTGCCCAACAGTCGTGTGTTTTTTTTGTTGCTTGGTCCAGCCCAGCAGTCACATTGTCGAGTTCCATTCCGCTAATGGTCTCGTTAAGCCCTGTTTCTCCAACAGGCACCTTCCGTGGCTTGGTCCTGCCCAGCAGTCGCGTGTTTTTTTATGGCTTGGTCCTACCCAGCAGTCGCGTGTTTTCTTTATGGCTTGGTCCTGCCCATTAGTCATATTGTTGAGTTCCATTCCGCTAATGGTCTCGTTAAGCCCTATTTCGCCAACAGGCACCTTCTATGACTTGGTGCTGCCTAGCAGTCACGTGTTTTCTTTGTGGCTTGGTCCCGCCCAGCAATCACATTGTCGAGTTCTGTTTCGTTAACGGTCTCATTAATTCTTGTTTCGCCAACAGGCACCCTCGTTGTGGCTTGGTCCTGCCCAACAGTCACATTATCGAGTTCTGTTTCGCTAACAGTCTCGTTAAGCCCTGTTTCGCCAACAGGCACCCTCGTTGTGGCTTGATTCGCTCAATAGTCACAGTGCATGTTATTGCATTATTTCTATTCCACCTGTTTCTTTTCCCGCTACCTGTTCAGAGGTCAAAACAAAAAATATATATAAATAAAAGGTAGATGACGTTTTCCTCATCCGCCGAGTTCAAATTTCTAGGTTTTATTCAAGTATTCAATCACTCCACACCTTGATCGTCTAAAAGCTGTTGCAATTATTCGTCTAGGCTTGTAGATGATTGAATAGGGGAAGCTGTAATACCTCAAAATTTGTCCTCATATTTAATACTCTAACTGGTTTTTCGCTTCGCATTCATCTGCATTCCTCCCATTAGGCCATAACAATCATAATCATACATTTGAAGAGAATTCCTTGGGCATGAGGTCAATGCTCTGAAGAACCATTTTATTTCATGGGTTTGTGGTTTCTACTTCATCGGAGTTTTGTTTCGTGGATAACAGAATTAGGGTTCCAACTTATGGTCATCCAATGAATTCAAAATCTTGGTTACGTGGCCATCAATAACTTCACCCACTCATGCTCTTGCTACTTGATTAGGGTTTATTTTCCCTTATTAAGTAGTCTTCAAGAAACTTACTTGCAATGACTGTTCTTTGGTTCATCGAGCTGATCATCAAGGTTGATTAGGGTTTACTTGCCATAGTAAGGATTTCAAGAGGTTTCTCTGGGAAGCTTTATCGTCATCACATTTTTCCATGCAAAGAACTTCAACCATTAAGCAAAATTAAAGTTATTGAGGAGATCTTGTTGTGTTTGTGGCAATTAGGGTTATGCATCTTTGAAGAATAAGTACTCAGTTTTCATACAAGGACTTGATATAACATTTACGTATGGAGGACGGTTGTTTAAGGTTAAGGCACACATTCTTTTGTCAATACTCTATCAATGGGTTGAGGTGGATTTAATAGGGTATTTGTTTTTATGGTGGTGAAGTTTCAAAACCAAATATTTCTTGTGATTAAAAGTCTTAGGTCTTCAGGTGTGATTAAATGGACCAGTGATATGAGTTAATGATTATTCAGTTTCATGTTAAAATTGAATTCAAAAACAAGAAGAATATAAATACATTGACAGCTCGTTTCACACAGAAAAGAGCCAGTATCATTTTGCAAACGTCAATACAAAAGCCAATGATTTGTGTGGAATTAGTCTCATTATCATGTGTTATTTTCACAAATTCAGTGTAACTCTAATCCTCAATTTCTTGCCACTGATAGTTGGAATTTCCCATCCCTTTGGAATAGAATACGTATCCCCTGGCCATATGATAGTTTTAAGATTATTTTCAGAACCATGATATGTACAATTGTTTCTGTTTTTTGTGTCCAAAGTTCTAACCAAACCCTTATTTGGTGTCCAAAATCCAACCACTTTTTCACCGTTACCAATCACATTAATGATCTCATATGTTGATGCTTGTAATTGACCTTCGGAAACATTGAAATCACCACTAAGACCATTAAATCTAGTGTTTGACAAAGCTTCACTCAAGTTTTCACCATTTTCTGCAATACCAAATTTTTCAAATTCAAGTATGTAATAATTGTTTGATGTGTTGCTCTTGTTGTATGCAAACCAAATTTGCAGTAAAAAGAGAGAATCACATAACAGAAGAAAATTCAGCCATTACAAAAAATAGAACAAATTACGAAGAAAGAAAAAAACGAAAAATTCAAGGCCTCGAAGCAAATACGGCGAATTGCATTTATAAGTTTCTATTTTATCTAAACTTCATGGGTATACAGTGTCGACTTCATAGCATAGTAGCCCCTAGAATTCTTGTCCCGTCCGTTGATGATTCTTCAGTAAAAAGCCTCAAAATATCGTACAGTCATGCATAAAAGAAGAACGCACTGAATTCAATATTTACTTTCAGATTCGCGGCACACAGAGGAGTTCAATAACAAAGCCAACAGGAGAATTCAGACTCGTATCGACAAACAGAATACCAGAAAGAATTCGCAAGAGATTCCAAAGAAAAGTTCACTACATAAATTCAGAAATAAGAAGAGATCAAAAAATCTCAGAGTTACCTTGAAGCAACGTAAGATTCCGTATTCGGCGATAATTGTCATTTCTCTAAGGCGAGTATGGGATCACTCCATCATCGAACTGCACCTTCCCGCTTCAACGTATTCATAAGCCTTTGATCGCTTTCATTTCTCAAGCTCCCTATAATAACAGAAGATAAGGGAAACAGAGAATTACAATTTAAAAAAATCAGTTGTAAAAGAAACATAACAAAAACAACAAACTTCTAACTAACTCTAACAGAACTTCTAACCGAATTTCACCTGAGAACTTTCCAGATCAAGCCTTGATCCATTTTCTATAAATCAAAAATAGACTTGGTTCACCTTTTTTTTCTGGAACCTTTTTCTCGAATTTCTTCTTCACTACTTCATTTTTCGTTCATCGTTTTTCCTCACAGCTCCTTCAACTCTCCTTCACCATTCTTCTTCTTCTTCAATCTTCTCACAACCTTTTCTTCTCCTACAACTTCAACTCTCCTTCAATATTCTTCCACCGTTCTTATTTAATCTCTCTCTCTCTCTCTTCGCGTTTCTTTCTCCCTCCATTTTTTCGTAACCTTCATCAATTTCACAATAACTGAGTCAACAAACAAGAAAAAAAGAAGAAGGTTAACCGAATCAACATCAATAGCCAAGCTACAATAACAGATTGCACAGAGAATCAAAAAGTGACATTACCGTGCAAGAAGATCCATCTTCGTCACCATCATCTTCATCGTAAACACAGCATCATGCACATCTTCGTGCCAGTCATCGTTTGAAGCATCACCTTCATCCCGTAGGTTCATCGCAGAGCCTCTTCACCAACCGTCATCATCACCTACATCGCGCAAGCGTTCATAACAACCTGCAAAGCCACACGGATTAGTGACCAGGGCGTAAACGAGTCGAATCGCGCGAAAGCGGGGAGTAACGAACTGAACACGTAAACTTGATCGTCGTCTTCACCGGTTTTGATTGTTAACGAACCATCAACAAAACGCATCACTCCGATTCAAGGTACGAGCTCAAGCCATTTACGTACATGAGGTTATAGCGGTGTTTTAGGTTTTGTTCCTTGATTCGTGAGTAGACAGTAGAGGCTTTATAGAAAGGAAAGTTAGCTAGGGTTAGGTTATTAGGTTGAGTGCGGTGGAATGCGACGGTGGTTTGGGGTGAAGATTATGAAGGTGACGGCGGAAAGAGGGGAAGAGGAAGAGTTTAGGGTTTTCACGAAGGTCTTTCATATTGTGGCCTTGCATTTTGTTGCGTTTGTTTTAATTATAAGAGCATTCAGTTTTTTTGTTTTTTTTTTGGAAAGATTAAGCAGCGATTAACGTAAGTTATTAGGAATTAAGAGAAGTAAATTCACATTAAAACCCCAATTAAGCCCACCGTTCCAATTTCCTTAGAGATAAGATCAGATTTTGAGAGATCCCCTTAGCCACACCGGCGGTGAAACTTGTCACCGTCCGGTAGGATATCCCTTCGGCCAATCCCACGTGTGTGGAACACCATAGACTTTCATTCACCTGCATCTAGGAACTGTTTGATTAGAATACAAATAAAGAAGACTAGATCAACGATCCATAATCAGCCAATGATTTTGACTGAGTTACATATGATGGACCTTCAAGAGCCCAACGCGTGTGGGCCTAGGATTCTGCTTTTCACACCCCTTTGTTTCAAGCCCGTTTCCTTTTTCATTTAGAATTTTAATTTTTTGTTTTAGTATTGTTTGAAATAAATCCATAAAAAATAGTAAAACTCATAATAAAATTCTTCAAAAATTCCAATAGGTTTATATTTCAATTTGGAAATTTGTGACATTTTTACTTTCTGAATTTTGGCTTTTTTCCGATTTAATTTTGATTTTCCATTTAATTAGCATTATATTGATTTCTTTTAGTTACACATAATTTTGTACATTTTATTTTTTTCCACATCCTGTAGGATTTTTAGCCCATTCTTTTTGCTATGATTAGAGGAATGATAATAGGACCTAGGATATTTTTTGGTAGATTTTTAGGCCATTTTATCCACTGTTTTGGTAGCTTAGTTCATGTAAAATTGTGATTAGTTCTTAGATGAATTTAAGTGACTTTTAGGCATAGTTAGGTTCTGAATTTTTAGGATATTGTTTAACACAATACTTTAGTCAGGTTAAGGACCTTAGAGAATTAATTTCATATTTTTTCCAGGACTTTTACTATTTTTAGTGCATTAAATTTTAGTCCATTGTTACATTGTAAATCCACTTAGTTTAGCTTAGGATCTTATGGTTCATTAAGGATTAGCTTAATTAGGTTTAATCTTAGTATTTTAGAATGATTTAGTATAGTTTAGCTACTAATTTTAGAATAATGATATTAAATAAATTCCTTTTAGTTTTAGGACTTAGGCTTAAAATTTTCATTAAGTATGTTTAGATGAGGTTTAGGTTTATTTTAGTGTTATGCTTTAACATGCAATTTTCGGAATTAATTTCTTCTTTCAATTTTAATGCTTTTGCCTTAATATTAGTATTTTCTACTTGTATAGGCTTCCCCAAGTTTCTTAGAATCAACTTAACTTCCTTAGGAAGTAAGTTGAATTCTAGTAGTTTTTAGTTCCCTTTTATTCATTAGGATTAGAAAACCCCACAAACCATTAGGACCACTTTTGAATAATAACTAAAATTAGGATTGAGTCTTAGTCCCCTTAGTTTTTGCCTTTTGCAACTTGAGTCCTTCTTTCTCCCATCCTAAAGAAAATAATAAAAATACTTAATAAAAATCGAACGTTCTTATACGACATGAGACTTTGTTGCGGAGTACTTATACGCGTCCTGTTTCGGGGCAAGCTGTAAGTATTTACCATGATGGATAGGTCTTAGTATGGGAATGTTCACAAACAAATTCAAAACATTTCTCATAAAAGACAAAAACAAACAATAAGAGACTATCCTGCGGGAGCTTCTTTTCTCATCTCATTCATTCTAAACGCGAACTTGCAATGACTTGTCTCGCATGCAAGACGGTAAATGCACTCGTACCAGACAAGCCTGCAACACCTGAGGATAGACATGCGCAGTTCCAGCATAAAAAACACAAACAAATAGTTTCAGCCTTAGTTAGACGAACTATGGAGACTCTGATCCTCATTTTTCCTATGAGGTACGTAGGTAGTGGGGTAGGGCCCATTCGAGCACATTCTTTATTTTACCTACATTTCCCCCTTCTTCCTTTCATTCTCTTTTCCAGTTCCATTTCTCATTTTAGTTCCAGTTCCAGTAGCAGTTTTATTCAGCAGCACTATATTTTCTCACCCTTTGAAACAAGCAAACAAGCGTGGATCTCGTCGGGTACGGCAGACGATCTGAGGTGCTAATACCTTCCCAAGTCGTAATCGACTCTCGAACCCAGATCTTTGGTTCACAGGACCTTGTCTTTTCCTTCTTCCTTAGGTTTGTGCAACATTACCTTTCCCATTCACTCGAGATAAAAATTCCTGGCTGGCGACTCTACCTTTTCTGCGCCACTTTCGCGTTTGTACTAGGATGTAAATCCCGGGAGCGACAGTCCCGACACCCAAAGCACGTATCAGAGCCAACTCCTAAAGATGTGAAGTGCATCGACTTCACTGACCACCACTCGACTTATCCTGATCACCTGCATATTACCAACATAAGGGTAACATTCAAACAGAAGGGGTAAGATACTTACATCACAAAAGAGAAAAATAATAAGAAAAAGCAAGTATCATTAACTAGATCACCACTTCTAAACCACAACAACTACATAACCACATCACAAATACACATCAACATCATACACAACAGCAACAACAACTTATGCAATGAGATTTTACTTGACTCTATGCATGCGGTACCATAATCTGATCTCTATTTCAAGATCCAGTTTCCGTCGGAACTCTCGACCCCTCTTTCATGGTCTAGTATGATCCATATTTCATGATCACACCTTCGACCCCTATTTCATGACCAAGTACGTTCCCTATTTCATGACCGCACCAACACCAATATGATCCCTCTAGGATCCAACAACATACCCTACCTTGGTATATTGTTCCAACCATGCTCATGTTATGCAACATCAATGACAATCATGCATATTTATAATGACTACATTTTACAACTCAACATCAACCACTAACATACAATGACTCACCATGACAACGTCAACATCATGTATAATCGCATACAATAACATATACTAACACTAACCAACACATACACAACAACTCTACATACAAAAACATATATTACATACACATGTATCAACGACAATGTTATGTAACTATCACAACAACAACCACACATGGAACCATCAACTATTACAAACAATTCAATTTATGTTTATTCCGAGTTATGCTAATTACACATCTAATTAAGCTCATAACTCCTCTCTAACTACCTCTAACCACACCAATTCGATTCCTATCCATTACTATATTGGTTAGATAATTTTAAGGAATTTTTCAGAATTAAATCATGTTGTTTTTCATTCTAGGTCTCACTGAGCGAGAGGGCTTCTTGCTAAGCTAGTAACTCTCTGTATTTTCAATCTCACATTTTCGACCTGCTCTCTAAGAGAGCTCTATGATTTCTGCAGTTCTCCCTTCTGCAATCAGACACCACCTGCTATAAAATTATACATCCAAAACTAATTTCCATCCATACAATCACATAATTAACATCATCAAACCAATAGTTCACACAATTATCCCATAAATATCAACTATTATCAATATACCACAACTATTCATCCAATTTCACTCCATTCCCAAACCTCTAATCAACAACATTACCTAATTCTCATTATAGAACCCTTAAGAGACGGAAGAATCCCACCCTTACCTTGGTTTCAACGAGAATTCTCTTCTTCTCCATGACTTCTCTTCAAGCCTTTCATCTTCTTCTTCTTCTTCAAGCCTTTCACCTTCTCCTTCTTCTTCTCTCTGGTTTTCACGATCGTTCTTACTTCTCCAAAACACGAATGTTTTCCTTATTCCAACATAACCCCTTAGACCCAATCTATGGTCTTCCACATTTACCCTCATAATTTTTACTAAATGACCACCATACCATTATCTCTTTATTTCCAATTATTTAATTATTCACCAAATAATTATTCAATATAACATAATATAATTCATATAATTAAATATAATATTGAATAACATTTATGTCCTCCAAACACAAAATACCACAAATCCAATTTAAATAATTAAATAAAATTTGGGGCGTTACAACTCTCTCCCACTTAAAATGTTTTCGTCCTCGAAAACATACCTCATGCAAAAAGATTCGGACACGACTCTCGCATCCTGGTCTCCAATACCCAAGTCATGTGCCCACCGACAGCTCCTCCCTAAACCACCTTCACAAGAACAATATCCTTTCCTCTCAACTACTTTACCTCACAATCATCAATTTGTTGTGGTAATGCTTCAACCGTAATATTATCTCTTACCTCCACTTCATCCATCGGTATCACATATGACGGATCTGGAACATACTTCTAAAGCTGCAAAACATGAAACACATCATGCAAATTGGACAATCTCGGTGGCAATTCCACTCTATAAGCAACAGGTCTAACTCTTGCAGAAATCTGGCACAGACCAATAAATTAGGAGTAAGCTTTCTCGACTTCAAAGCTCGTCCAACACCGGTCACCGGAGTAACCCTCAAAAACACATGTTCTCCTTCCTGAAACTCAAGATCTTTCCTTCCCTTATCATGGTAACTCTTCTTCCTACTATGTAAAGTTCTCATCTTATCTCGAATCAACTTCACCATCTCAGAAGTCTGCTGCGCAATATCAGGTCCATGTACCACCTTCTCACCTGATTCATGCCAACATAAAGGTGTTTGACATCTTTGACCATACAATGCTTCAAACGGTGCCATTCCGATACTAAAATGATAACTGTTATTATAATTAAACTCGATCAACAACAAGTGACTATCCCAAACACCTCCTTCTTCAAGCACACAAGCCCTCAACAAATCTTCCAAAGATTGTATCGTTCTCTTTGTCCATCCATCAGTCTAAGGATGATAAGCTGAATTCAACTTCAGCTTCGAACCCAATGCTTCTTGTAGACTCTCCTAAAATCTTGAAGTAAATCGCAGATCTCTATCCAACACAATACTCAAAGGTATTCTATGCAACTTCATAATTACACTGACATATAACTCTGCCAATCTCTACAAAGAATAAGTAATACCAATCGGAATAAAATGCACTGACTTAGTCAACCTATCCACGATCACCCAAATGGCATCATGCCTCTTGGAGTAGTAGGTAATCCCATAAGAAAGTCCATCGATATACTATCCCATTTCCACTCAGGAATATCAAGTGGTTGCTTCAAACCAGCAGGTTTCTTATGTTCCACTTTCGACTTCTGACAAGTCAAACATGCATAAAAAACTGAGCCACCTCACACTTCATACCAGGCCACCAAAATATCTTCTTCAAATTCTGATATATTTTCGTCTCTCCCGGATGAATACCCAAACCACTTTTATGCCCTTCTTCAAGAATCATTCTCTTCAATTCAAGATCGTCGGGAATACAAATACGATCTCGGAATCTAAGTACTCCCTGTTCATCAATTCGAAACTCATTATTCCCAACTCGTTCATTATTGACCATCAAGTCCTCCAGTTTCACATCTGACTTCTGACTCTCCCGAATACGATCAAGAAAATCATTATTAACCTTCAGTATACCCAACATTACACTATGAGGTGTCTGTTCACAAACCAAACTCATATCTTTGAATTGTTCAATCAACTCCAACTCTCTAGCCATCATGATTGACATATGCAATGTCTTCCGAATTAAGGCATCAACTATAACATTTTCTTTACCGGGATCTTAATTCAAACTAAATTCATAATCCTTCAAAAATTCCAACCAACATTTCTGCCTCATATTCAACTCTTTCTGATCAAACAGGTATTTCAAACCCTTATGATCACTATATACCTCAAATCTCGAACCATACAGATAATGCCTCCAAATAATTAATACAAAAACCATAGCTGCTAATTCCAAATCGTGAGTAGGATAATTCCTCTCACGAATTCTCAATTGTCGCGAAGCATCCGCCACTACCTGGACATCTTGCATAAATGCTCCACCTAAACCCATCAAATAAACATCAAAATAAACCACAAACGGTTCATCTGCTTTTGACAAAATCAAAACTGGGCAGTAGTCAACTTCTTCTTCAGCTCAATGAAACTCTTCTTACACTGGGAATCCCACACAAACGCTTTATTCTTACAAGTCAATTGAGTCAACGGATGTTCCAACTTCGAAAATCCTTCAATAAATATTTGATAATAACCATTTAATCCCAAGAAACTTCTGATTTCTGTCACTGATTTTGGAGTCTCCCATTGTAGCACTTCATCTACCTTGGATGTATCCACAACAATCCCTTTTTCCAAAATTACATGACCAAGAAATCTCACCTCTTTCAACAAGAATTCACACTTCGACAATTTAGCATACATCTTCTTCTCTTTCAACACATGTAACACAATCTGCAAATGTCCAGCGTGCTCTTCTTCTAACTTAGAGTAAATCAAAATATCATCTATAAATAAAACAAATTGATCCAAATTATCATGGAAAATCTGATTCATATACTCCATGAATATACCAGGTGCATTAGTAACTCCAAATGGCATCACTACATATTCATAGTGTCCATACCGAATCCTAAAAGTGGTCTTCTGAATACTTCATCTTTCACTCTTATCTGATGATAACCCAATCGCAAATAGATCTTACTAAACACACGAGCACCAACCAAATAATCCATCAAATCATCTATCCTTGGAAGTGGATACTTGTTCTTAACCGTCACCTTATTCAGTTGCCTATAATCAATACACAACCTCATGCTACCATCTTTTTTCTTTACCAATAATACTAGTGCTCCCCACGATGATACACTCGGTCTCACAAACTTCTTTTCAAATAGTTCTTCTAAATGTTTCTTTAATTCAGATAACTCGGAAGCTGACATACGATACGGTGCCATTGAAATAGGTCTTGTTCCTGGCACAAGATCAATATTAAACTCCACCCCTCTCTCTAGCAGAACATCCACAACATCGTCTGGAAATACTTAATCTCTCACCACTTGCAATTCATTAATTTCCATATCATTCTCCACAGACAAAGATTCAAACAACACCAAAACTTGTGCTTCTTCATTCAAAAGCTCTTTTAACTCTCGAGCAGATAAATAACGAGCTTCTTCTTCCTCTTCACCAGGAGTAAGAAACCGAACCTACTTACTGAAATAATTAATATGAACGTGGTTGTACTCCAACCAATTCATACCCATAATCACGTCCAAATCTCCCAACGGCAAACAAATCAAATCCACGCCAAAGTTCATAGCATAAATTGATAACGAATAATTCATACATACGAGAGAAGTAGTTAACGACCCATCAGTAGGAATCTCGATAACCAACTCTCCTTTCATAGGGGAAACAACAAGTCCTAATCTTCTCACAAAATCAATATAAATAAAAAAAGTGCTTAGCACCTATGTCAGTCATAGTAAGCAATAGAATACTATTAATATAACAAGTACCTCTTATCAAACGATCCTCACTGGAAGTCTGTATCCCTATCAAAGAGAACACCTTTCCTCTAGTTGCAACTTTCTTCGGTTTTTGGAAATGCATACTGATATGACCTTTCTCCCCATAATTGTAGCAAGTAACTAAATTAGTCTTGCACTCAGCAATCAAGTGTCCAAGCTGACCATACTTGAAACATTTCTTCATGTCACTCGTGCACTCATTGACACGATGACCTAACTCACCACATGTGTAACACTTCAGCGAAAAAGGAACACTTCCTCCACTTGGCCTTTTTCCTTTAACCTATTTTTGTTTACCCGTATTAGCAGGATCCGTATAAGGTTTTCCACGGCGCATCTGTTGTTTTCCTCTTCTCAAAGCCAAACCTTTGAAATGCTCAAATCGAGCCTTGTTGTCTTCAAAAATCCTACAACAATCCACCAAATCCGGAAATCCTCGGATTCTCTGAAAACTAATCGCCTGCTTAATCTCAGGCCTCAAACCATTCTCAAACTTAACACTTTTTGAGAACTCATGAGTCACCTTGCTATAATGTGGATAAAAGTTCGCCAAGTGAGTAAACTTAGCAACATACTCGATCACAAGCATACTGCCTTGTTTCAGCTTCAGGAACTCAATTTCCTTCTTTCCCCGAACATCTTCAAGAAAATACTTTCTCAAGAATTCTCTCCTAAACACAGCCTAGGTGAATACCTCACCAGACGCATCCTACCATTGACGAGTGCCAACCCACCAATCATCAGCTTCAACTACCAATCTGTGCGCACCCAACCGCACCTTGTAACACTTGTATTTAACTAATTAATTTAAATAAATATTATAGCGTATTTTTCCAATTTATTTGTTGTTAGGTGTTGTTTTGTCATATACGTCATTAAGTTGTTTGAGTTGGTATTAAGTTGATAATTAAGTTATGTTTGGGTTGTTTAATTTAATTAAGTCGGATAAATAAAATAAGTATTAGTGATATAATATATTAAGTTGGGCATAGTTGTAGTATGATAGTAATAAAGTTGGGGGTACTATTTTTGGCCCATTAATAATTAAGCTGATTAGTGATAATTTAGTAAAATTAGACAAGACTGAATTAGGGTATAATCAGAATTTTATAAGAAGAGATAACAAGTCTTAGAGGAAGATCAAGAAGAGGTTAGGTTGAGGGTTTTCATGGATATTTTTGCTGTGAATTCGAGTTGCCTTCAATTCAAGGTAAGGGTGGGGTTCAAATTCCATAACCGGGACTAGATAATCTGTATGTAGGTTGGGTTTTTGTATGATTTTGTTATTATGTTATGTATAAAATTGTTGTTGTTGATTTTCATGCTGATATCTCCTGGAGAGTTATGTTGTTCTTGTTGTATTTCTATTATGAAAATTGTTCCTCTGGTGGTAATCGTTGTTATATATGTGTTGTAGTTGCTAGACTGGTTTATGTTGTAGGAAATCGTGTAGAAAAGGAGATTAGGGTTCATAAACTCAGTCGTAGAAATTAGTAGATGAATAGATACAAAAGATTTGGAGTCTAAAATCAATGTAGAATTCCAATTAGGCTTGAATGGAGTGATAAGATGGTGTGACTCGTAGCAGAAGACAAATTTGTATGCTTTCTGGTGTTTTACGTAACAGATCAGGCATTACACATAACATGTAGGGAATTATGCATAACACATCCCCATTATGCAGGAATTACGCGTAACATGTAAGGAATTATGCGTAAGAGGTAGCGTAAAGTAGGCATTACGCGTATGGGCAGAACGGGTGCAGAAAAATACAATTTTTAGCGATTCGTCTTGTTTTCGCATTCGTTTTCCATGTTGAAGTTGTATTAACTTGTTATAAGTCGTGTTGTCCCGATCTTGGGAAAATTATTAAGTTGCAGGTCGATGGACCAATGTTGAATTATGTTGTTAAGTTGTAAGTTGTTAAGTTGTTGTTCATGTCATTGTCGTATTCCATTCATAGTTGCATACATTTGCATATTTTTGAGTTTGAGTGAATGCTCGATTCAAGTTGGCCTAGATTGGAAAATAAGTTGTTGATGCCTCGATAAACTGGGAAGATTTCAAGTTGGGAGTTAACTCCAATTGGTACCACATGCATATACAAGTTGAGTCACATTTGAGTCGCATTTCTATCTATGTTGTAATTGGTTGCTGGTTGTAAGTTGTATGTTTATGTTGTTAGTTCTATGAACTGGTGTGATTGTATGAATTCTTGCTTACATGTTGATTATCATACTCCTGTTTATGTTATTCGATATCTCACCCCTTCTGTTTGAATGTTTCCCTTTGTCAGTAACGTGCTGGTAACCAAGATTTGAGTACCTAGTTGTCTCAAATTGGTGTTTGTCGATTTGATACGTAGCACTTCAGGGGGATGAACGCATGTTTTCTTTTTATGGATTTTATTAGTTTCTGAACTCGTTTTCAGTTGTTTCATGTTGAAAACCATGTTGAAGTATTTGATGTTAAATATTTTGAAAGTTGTTTTCAAGTTGAAATTTTTGTTGAATCCGCTGCGTAGTTTGTGAAGCATTATTATTAAGGAAGTTTTGTTATTCAATTTTAAAGTTGAAATGTAATATCCCATGTTATGGTGAATTTATAAATAACTCTGATTTAAATTATAAAGTAAGGTAGAATGGGGTGTTACATTAGTGGTATTAGAGCAGGTCGGTCAGTCTGACCAAGTTATCAACTCGTAGTGGTCTAATAATCGAGTATTATCATGTGGTTCTAACTTTTGTTGTGTTATAGTGTTAAGTTGAGACGACTGGAAGAAATGATGTTGCGATGGCTGCTGCAATGCAATCAATGGATCAAGCTGTGCATAATTTACCGAATGCTAGTGGGAATGATGAGTCTCGTACTTTTGCGACTATTTAGAGAGAGAATCTTCCTACCTTCAAGGGTAAGTATGACCCTGATGCTACGTTGGTCTGGTTGAAAGAAATTAAGAGAATTTTCCGTGTGATGGATTGCACTCCAGCATAGAAGGTTCGTTATGGGACTCATATGTTGGCAGTTAAGGTTGATGATTGGTGGTTGGAAACTAGAGAAAGGGTGGTAGCTGCAGGTGAAGAGATCACTTGGGTTGTTTTTCGTAGAGAGTTTATGAGGACGTATTACCCTGAAGATGTGCGTGGTAAGAAAGATATTGAGTTCCTTGCAGTGAAACATGGGAATAAGTCAATGGAAGATTATGCTGCAAAGTTTATGGAGTTGTCGAAGTTCTATACGCACCATGATGCAGCAACTGCTGAATTCTCAAGGTGCATCAAGTTTGACAGCAGGTTGCAATCAGAGATTAAGAAAGTAGTAGGGTATCAGAAGATTAGTATTTTTTGGATCAGGTTGATAGTTGCAGGATCTTCGAGGAAGATAACAATGCTCACTACAAGATTGTTACTGATAGAAGGGGTAGGAATCAAAAAAGCAGTGGCAAGCCTTATGATACTCCAGCTAGTAAGGGTAAGCAGAAAGTTCCTTCGGGTCAAAGAACTAGTGGGGATATGCTCCTGGTGGTATTGTTTGTTTCAAGTATGGGAAAGCTGGGCATAAGAGTAATGTATGTACTACTAAGGTGAAGCGTTGTTTCCGTTGTGGAAAAGTTGGGCATCCGATATATGATTGCACGCATAAAGAGATGATATGCTTTAACTATGGTGAAGAAGGGAATATTGGTAGCCAGTGCCAGAAGCCAAAGAAAGAAAATTTTGGAGGAAAGATGTTCGCTTTAGTTGGGACTCAGACAACTAATGAGGATAAGATCGTCAGAGGTATATGTTTCATTAATAGTATTCCTTTAATTACTGTTATTGATACGGGTGCTACCCATTGTTTTATTGCTGCTGATTGTGTTAAGAGATTGGGTCTTGAGTTGTCTGAGATGAAAGGAGAAATGGTCATAGAGATTCCGGCTAAGGGATCAGTGACTACTTATCTAGTGTGTTTGAGTTGCCTGTTGTCTATCTTTGATAGAGATTTTTATGTTGATTTGGTATGTTTACCATTGACTGGGATGGATGTAATCCTACGTATGAATTGGTTAGAGTATAACTATGTTCATATTAATTATTTTTGTAAGTCAGTACGGTTTTCTACTCCAGAAGAGGAAAAAGTTGGATTGTTGTCGTTTAGAGAGTTGTAGAAGTTGATGAAAGAGGATGCCCAAATGTTTTCATTGATGGCGTCATTATCTGTAGAGAGTAAAGTTAAGTAGTGAATGAATTTCCTGATGTTTTCCCTGATGAAATTCCTGATGTATTGCCTGAGAGAGAAGTTGAGTTTGTGATTGATCTTGTACCTGGTACTAGACCTATTTCTATGGCACCGTGCAGGATGTCCGCATCTGAGTTGGAAGAACTAAAGAAACAGTTGGAAGATTTTCTTGAGAAGAAGTTTGTATGACCAAGTGTATCACCGTGGGGAGCTCTAGTTTTGTTGATTAAGAAGAAAGATGGAAGTATGAGGCTTTGTGTGGATTATAAATAGTTGAACGAGATGACAATTAAGAACAAGTATCCATTACCAAGAATAGATGATTTGATGGATCAGATGGTAGGTGCTCGTGTGTTTAGAAATATCGATTTGAGATTGGGTTATCATCAAATTAAGGTGAAAGAGGAGGATATTCATAAGACGGTGTTCAGAATGTGATATGGACATTACGAGTATTCGGTGATGCTTTTCGGTGTGACTAATGTGTCGGGAGTATTCATGGAGTACATGAATCGTATTTTTCATGGTTATCTAGAACATTTTGTAGTTGTGTTTGAGAACCATCTTAGAAGTTTTTAAGCATAAGAAGTTGTATGCAAAGTTGTCCAAGTGTGAATTTTTGTTGAAGGAAGTCAGTTTTCTTGGTCATGTGATTTCAGGTAGTGATATTGTAGTAGATTCTTCTAAGATAGATGTTATGTTGCAATGGAAAACTCTAAAGTCAGCTACTGAGATTAGAAGTTTCATGGGATTGGTCGGTTATTACCGAAGGTTCATTGAAGGATTTTCTAAGTTGGCACTTTCGTTGACTCGGTTGACTTGTAAGAGTAAAGATTTTGTGTGGGATGTCCAATGTGAAGAATGTTTTGTGGAGTTGAAGAAGAGATTGATGTCGGATCCGATTTTGAATTTACCGAGTTTGGAGGAACCGTTTGTTGTATATTGTGATGCTTCATTGATGGGTTTAGGAGGTGTTTTATGTAGAATGGTAAGGTGATTGCTTATGCGTCGAGACAGTTGAGGGTTCATGAAAAGAACTATCCTACACATGATTTGGAACTTGCTGCAGTTGTTTTCGTATTGAAAATCGGGAGGCATTATCTTTATGGTTCTAGATTTGAAGTTTGTAACGACCATAAGAGTTTAAAGAATCTGTTTGATCAAAAAGAGTTGAATATGAGGCAACGAAGATGGTTGGAATTGTTGGAGGACTATGATTTTGGTTTGAATTACCATCCAGGTAAAGCTAATGTTGTAGCAGATGCGTTGAGTCGGAAGACATTGCATATGTCAGCACCGATGGTTAAGGAGTTAGAGTTGATCGAGCAGTTCCGAGATATGAGTTTGGTTTGGAAAGTGACACCGAAGAGTGTTATGTTGGGTATGTTGAAGATTAATAATGATTTTTTGGACAATATTAGAGAAGCTCAAAAATTGGATGTGACACTAGTGGATATAATAGTTTATTATGGCGAATTTGAGAAGAATGGTTTTAAGAGTGATATGCGTGGTGTTTTGAGAATTCATGATCGGATTTGTATACCTGATGATGCTGAAATGAAAAGAATGATTCTGGAGGAAAGTCATAGAAGTAATATGAGTACTCATCTAGGAGGGTCTAAGATGTATTAGGATTTGAAGAAGTTGTTTTGGTGGTCTGGGATGAAGAATGATGTTGCGCATTTTGTGTATGCCTGTTTGATTTGTCAAAAGTCAAAAGTTGAACATCAGAAGCCTGTTGGTCTATGGACTTTATAATGAGATTGCCTAATAATTCAAGAGGAAATGATTCAATTTGGGTGATTGTTGATAGGCTTACAAAGTCGGCTCATTTGATTCCTATTAACATCAGTTTTCCAATATCGAAGTTAGCTAAGATTTATGTCAGAGTAATTGTGAAGTTACATGGTGTTCCTTTGTGTATTAATTCGGATCGAGATCCGAGGTTTACTTCAGAGTTTTGAAGAGTCTTCAAGAAGTGTTGGGTTCTAAGTTGAGGTTGAGTTCAATGTATCATCCTCAGACAGATGGTCAAACTGAGAGGACGATTCAGTCGTTGGAGGATTTGCTGAGAGCTTGTGTACTTGAGCAGGGAGGTTCGTGGTATACTTATCTTCCATTGATCGAGTTCACATATAATAACAATTACCATTCTAGCATCGGAATGGCATCTTTTGAGGCATTGTATGGTCGATGATGTAGGACTTTGTTTTATTGGTATGATTCTGGAGAGAGCGTGGTGCTAGTGTAACACCCCAAAGTTGATTTTAATTTAATTGATGTGTTTTCTTGTGAATTTTGATGTTTATAATGTTATTTGATGTTTTGTGGAGTTTGGAGATGACTTAATATAATATTAATATTAGAAATATTAAGTTTAGTGGGTTTAGTTTATTATTTGAGATTAAATAAAATAAAATAAGAGTAATTGGAGGATAAGGGTAATATGGTCATTTGATGGAGGATTAGTGGGGGTATTATGAGAAAAGACTAAAGAGGTCCTAGGGGCAAGAGTGACAAAAGAAGGGAAGTTGGAGAGTACGATCATTTAGAACGATCTCACTTTTGGGAGAAGAGCTCTGAAGAAGAGGAGAATCTAGGACTTGAAGGTTGGAAGGATATTCGAAGAGATTATCGAAAAGCTTATGGAACGTGAGGTATCGGGAGTATTTTTCTATTCGATATTAAAATGTGGGAATATAATTTGTGGTTTTGAGGTATAGTCATTGGGTATTAGGGTTTGATTGATGATTTTGTGTTTTGATGATGAATGTTTGATGATTTGAGGAATATAATGATGTTAGATGATATACTTGATGTTATCGTAAGGAATGTTGACGTTAATTGTTATTTTGTTGCTATGTTGATGTTAAAAGAGGATTTTGGTTGAGTTTATCGTAGATGAGGAATTATGGAAATCGCAGAAAATCAACAGAATTCACGAAGCTCGCTTAGCAAGCACAACCCGAGAGTTGGGTGCTTAGCGAGCAAGATGTCTCGCTTAGCGAGCCCTGGAGAGTTTTGAAAAATGATTTTTTTTTGTTCTGC
Organism: Lathyrus aphaca; assembly: GCA_963966055.1. Taxonomy (NCBI): domain Eukaryota; kingdom Viridiplantae; phylum Streptophyta; class Magnoliopsida; order Fabales; family Fabaceae; genus Lathyrus; species Lathyrus aphaca. The sequence continues at coordinate 178,098,224 of OZ014522.1, forward strand.
AACTGTCTTCTCGAGGGTCTTTATGTCCTAGGATGCTATGATGCTATAGAATTGTTGTATGATGTGTTTTAGGGATAAATGAGGGAAATTATTGATTATATGATGAATGCAATTTATATTGATACTGCTTGAGAAAGGCATCAGCTAAATCTTTCCAGCTTCGGATAGAGACCCTGCTTAGCTTCATGTACCAGCTCAATGAAGCTCCAGATAAACTATCTTGGAAGAAATGAATCTAAAGTTTCTTGTCATTAGTGTGAGTCGAGATCCTTCCAAAATATGCGTGAACGTTCGTTTTAGGGCACATGTTACCGTTGTACTTGTCGAATGATGGAACCTTGAACTTAGGAGGGATTCTAACTCCTGGCACTAAACCCAGACTAGTTACATCAATGCCCAAGGAATTCTAATATTCCATGGCCTTAACCTTTGTCGCTCCCACCAAATGACACCGGGTCAGAAGGGGTACAGACGCGAACGGACGGCGAAAAGGAGGGTGTGAGGACACACAGGAGTGAACTCACAGGGAATGAATAGAGTCGCCAGCTAGGCATTTTTATCCCGGAGGAAAGGCAATGCTGCATAGACCTAGAAAGATATGGATAAGATGGTTGCGAACCAGAGAGACTGAGAAAGGGGGTTGGTTACAACCTGGGAAGGTATTAGCACCCAGATTGTCCGCCGTACTCGACGGGATCCACGCTTAAAAGATTTGTGTTTTAAAGGGGTAGTGTCAGTGCAATTTGTGTATAAAAGAGCTGGAAAAAGATGTACAGGTGTCAGTGTAAAAGAAGTGAAGTGTATAAGTGAAGTGTCAGTGTAAGAACAGAGTGAAATGCTCTAGATCATGAGGCTAAAGAATAAAGCTGAAAGAGGGGGAATATACAAAGACTTTTGTTCGATAACTGTTAAGTTATGCCTACATATCCTATCGTGCAATGAGGAAGTCAGAACACCGTAGTTTGACCCAAAGAGACTGAAAGATGAATTGACTTGTGAACTGCTTACTTGCCTATGCTCAAGTGTATGACCTGTCTGGCTCAGGGCAAACTGTCTTGCATTAGACGAAAGAAGCAAGTTCTCGTTTGTGAGTGAATGAGGTGAGAAAATAATCCCGGAGGAGACGATTATTTTTTTTATTTTTTTGATTTTTCAGTCTTTTATTGCTTTTGGAAGTTTGTCATAAGCTAATGAGCTTAAGTCTAAACCAATGGGTTAGTAAACTCATCACATCTTCCCTCTGATTAGGGGTAATGAGAATACCTTAAGTGTGAAGTCAGCTTCTCACACTTAATCACCTTTGGTGTAGGATTAAGATCATTAACCTATTTGTGATTAATTAGATGTTTTTGTTGTTTTTGTTTAGTGTTAAGTAATGAGGTTAAGCCATAATCAAGGATTAAACAGACTCATTACACCATCCTAATAGAAGGATAATAGATGAGAATGTTTAAACTGAGGAAAGCTCCTCAACTTAATCCATGATTAGGGATTAAACTCATGACAAAACAAAGCCTTTGGTTAAGTGGATTTTAATTAATGATATGATGATGAAGTGAGTTTTATGATTGGTAAGACAACTTGAGGGGGACTTGTCCATTAACACTAGGGTTAGTCCTTCTTAACCAATTAAGGAAGAATTAGAACCCTAATGTAAGGCCCAAGTTACAAGCTTGATGTCTTGATGATTATTAAGTGAATTGATTAAAGGATTTAAACACATTAAGGGTTTAACACTTAGGATTAAAGTTATACACTCCATCCTAATAGAAGGATGCAGGCATAAGCTTAATCACAAAGCCTTAAAGCCTTTAGGGTTTAGTCCCTGATTATGAGATGAGAAGAGAAGACTCAAAGAGACACAAAGGTAAGAAACTAAGTGGGGGGACTAATCAAAACCCTAATCATTGTCATGCTTGGTTGTTCCTAAGGTTTGTGAAGTTTACAAGAGAAATCTTCAGAGGAACCACCAGGAAGCAGATGAAAGGAGCAAAGAGAAGCAAAGTAACTTGCTTCACTTAAGAAGACAAGTCACTTGAAGAAAGAAAGTAAGGAGAAGAAGAATGAGCAAGTTCAATCTCAAACACAAAACAAAATGCAGCAATGATGCATAAGAGAGATGAAAAGAAATTGTGAGAAGTGAAGGCAAATTCACTTCTCAAAGTTACTTACCACCTGAAAAGTTAATGAAAAGAATGCAATACAATGCAAGATGAGATGAAATGACATGATGCAAATCAAAACCAGAAGCATACACATAATGTTAATGATGCTATGAGATGATGCAAACATGAAACAAAGCATGGGGATGATCATACAAACTTATGGATGCAAATGAAGCAAGCTAAGAACCATGATCATACATGAAAAGTTATGAAGTGCAAATGGCATACAACATGGCAAATGCAAGATGCAATGATCAAACATGCTTCTAATATGTCTTAAGATGTCAAATGAATCAAATGGATACACAAAATGCTATGGCAAGTCAAGGTATGCAAACAAATGCAAGATGGATGCATATGGAAGCCCAAATTAGGGTTTATGATCAATGCCTCAAACAAAAACCAAAATCAGAAGCAAACATCAAGATAAAAAATTGAAAATGCACTCAAAGGAACCCTAACCCTACACAAACTCACTGCCCAAAGGAGAGGTTCCAACTCTTAACCTAATTAGAGTTATGAATTTCCTAAACTTTCTAGGGTTTTAGGGTACCTTAACAAGAAAAATGTCAAACAAATGGAAAATGAAAGATCTAACCATGCCAATTTAATCTCACAAACTACATGCTAAACAAAATGCAATGCAAGAAGAATCAAAGTCCAACTCTCAATGGTTAGGCAGAAATGATTTTTTGAAGGTTGGATCAAAATAATGCCTTGAAAATGAATTAATTCCATGGAAAATTATCAAAATGCATCAAGATCAAAAAAGAAATTTGGTTTTAGGGTTGGACAATGTTTCTAAATGGTTTTAAGTGTTTCATGAATTTTTTGGTGATTTTTAAATACCTAAAAGTATTTTTAATTAATTAATTCTCATTAATTAATTAAAAATAAACTTTTAAATGATTTAAAAATATTTTTAAATGCAAAAAATAAAAATAAAAATGTTTTTGGTTTCTGAAATTAAATAAAAGTTTGTACAAAAAATTTCAGAATTTTTAAGATTGTTTTGCTATTTTAAATAAAATGGGGAAAATAAATGAAATAAAAAGAAAATAAAATTGAATTAATGAGAAGTAATCAGAATCAAGGGTCAGCATTCAAATGAAACACGCGCGCGTTTGACTTGGCGCCACATCCAAGGGCTGGCATTCAAACTTGGCTAATTATGATTAACCCTAATTAATTGTGCCCTAATTACTTTCAGGCGACCGGAACACTGTTCCGGTCGTCTTCTCCGGCCATCTCAAATCTCCAACTCTCTCTACACGCATCCAAAACAAAATCTAACTACCCAGAAATCATCCCCACTTAGAAACGAATCAAACCCCTCAATCAAACAACATTTATCATTCAAAAACAGAGAGAATCGAATCAAACATTTTTTAGGGCAAAAGTTTCAGACAATGCATACATCCTGGTTTCTCAACCATTTTCAAAAGTAAGCACATATTCATGATCAGGGGATGCATAGAAGCTATTAAGAACTTAAAAACATGTTTCTGGAAAAACGTTTTGAGTTGACTACCTGAACTGAAGCTTTCGATTCAGGAGCTTTCTGGCTGTTTCTTTGGCTCAAATGCACTCCAATGATCCTCCTAGGAAGCTTGCAATGTTTGTTTGGAGTTTAGAATGGATGGTTTGAGAGATAGCAGAAGTTCTGTTCAATGGCAGGTGGTGATCGTGTTTTTGATTCAATGGCTTTCAGGCTGTTTTGAAGGTTGGTTTGTGTTCAGTGAAGCACGGTGAGATTGTTTGTGAAGTTTGTTTATGAGTTTATGGTCTGTATGATGAGTTTCGAAGGCTCTTGCAAATGAAGGTGAAAATGAGAATGCTGTGATGTGTGAGGTTTCAGGCTTGTGTTGTAGTTGCTTTGGCTTGCTTTTTCTTTGTATAAACAAATGCCATTGGTCAGATGAATTGATGTGTGCTTTATTGATTGGTATGGGCCTTTTTGCCAAAATGTCAAAGTTGGTGTAAGAGAAGTATGGGCTACTTCTAGCCAAGTACAAGGAATGTGTCCTGCGCAGCATGATGAGGGGAGATGCCTAGGGTGGCTCAGCAGGCTAGCAAGCAAGTGGGTTGTGTCTTATGATGAGTTTTGCAACTTGCCTTGCTTTTGAGCTTTATGAAGTATCTTGATCCCATAAGCCATAAAACATGTGATTCTTTGGGTGCAATCTGACTTTTAGGACTTGTGTGATCATGTGGTGAAGTTTAGAAATGCATTTGATGACTTGATTTGCCTTGAGAAGTGAATTTGCAACTTTGCCTCTTTGGTGGAAACTTTGAAATTTTGTGATTTTTGCCAACTTTGACAAACCATAACTTTTGATCCAAAATGAATTAGGTCATGTTCTTGTACTTTTTGAAAAGGGAAAGATCCATTCTACAACTTTCATGACCAACGTTTTTTCATTTGAAGCTTTTTTGAATCAAAAAGTAAGGGTTGAAAAAGTTGCCTAAAATGACAATTTCATTAAAAGTCAAACTTGCCCAAAAAGTCAAATTTGCAAAAGACTTGTAATTCTTCAATTTTGTGAACTTCCAACAACTTATATGATCAAATAAAGATCATACACAATCAAAATGATGAAGAACACCCTTTGGTTGGGTCATTGGGGGCCTCAGATGCCCTGATTTTACACTGACTTGCTTGAAAAGTCAACTCTTGATCAGATGACTTCCCCATGGAATTTCTTCATGAAAATTGATATGCATACTCCCTATACCATATAGAGACCAATAGAAACAAGAATGACCAAAAAATTTGGAGTTATGGCCTCTGAAACCAAAACCCTAATTTTAGGTCATCTGTGCAGTCAAGCCTGGCTCTGCTTCCATACCATTCTCAGTTCTTGTGATTTTTGACATTATTGACTTTAAGAGGATATAATATGATATTTGAACACACATGGACCCCTTTGAAGTGATTGATGGCCTTTGGAGTGGCTCAAGAAGCTCTTGGATTGCCCAGATCACAAACCCTAGATGCAGATGACTTAGAATCTATGCAGTGAATAAAAAATGTGATATGAGATGCTATGATTGTGTTTATGCATATGAAATGATCACAAGCCATGGTGTGAATGGGTGAGGGCAAATTTGGGGTGTTTACAGCTGCCCCTATTCAAACATGAGTTAGCTGTGCAGGATGTAAGCAACGGCTTAACAGGCAAACAAGATAACTTGTGGTTGAATACCAAAGACAGTCCGAAATTTGCACTCACAGAATGAAGAAGAAAAGGGATATAGATTGTAAAAGAAAATAAAGTATATTGTAAAGTGTGGGCGACGGAAGACGACCGTCGAGCAGAGGACGACTGCTGGGTAAAGAGCAATGACGGGGACGGCCGACATGCTGGGAAAAGGTGCGGGAAATAAAGTGATGACGGGGACGACCGACATGCTGGGGATAAAAAGAATTATGATGGGGACAGCCATCAAGTAAAGTTGTAAAATTCTCTGGGGATTAATGAAAAATGATGGGGACGGCCATCAAGTTCATAAAGTAAAGTAACCAACGATGGGGACGGCCATCGGGCTAAAAAGAAAAGGGACCACGACGGGGACGGCCATCGGGTTAAAGAATAAATGAAATAAACAGATGATGAGGTACGGTCATCAAAGGTGAAGGACGATCACCTAGCAGGGGACGGCTGCTCTGTTGGGTTAAGATGAGGGACGGTCATCTAAGGTGGAGGACGACCACCTGGCAGGGTACAGCTGCCAAAAGTATCGCGACATAGGACGAATGCCGGATAAACGGTCAACGATGGGGACGGCCATCGGATGAGCATGATGGAGGACGACCATCAAGAGGTGGAGGACGACCACCTAGCAGGGGACGGCTGCTCTCAAGGTTTATCATGACATAGGACGAATGTCAGATAACCAAAATCAACAATGGGGACGGCCATTGGATAAAATGATGAAGGACGATCATCAAAAAGGTGAAGGACGATCACCTAGCAGGGGACGGCTGCTAAATATCACGACATAGGACGAATGTCGGATAGAAAAGTCAACGATGGGGACGGCCATCGGATGAGCATGATGAAGGACGATCATCTAGAGGTGGAGGACGACCACCTAGCAGGGTACGGCTGCTCTCAGGGTTTATCATGACATAGGACGAATGTCAGATAAGAAGAAAATTTGCTTTACTGGTGAGTAGTAAACACGGACGAGTGTTTACATCCAAGAAACAAAAGGTATAAGTGTTTGGTATTGTGTATAGATTAAAGATGCGGACGAGCATCCTTAAGACTATGATACGGACGAGTATCAGGTAGAAACAAATACCGACATGTGTTCAGAGAGGATGATACGGACGAGTATCAACTGGTTAACAAGGAACACGGACGAGTGTTGAATCTGAGGGGACTCTTCTGGGGAATAGTAGACACAGACGAGTGTCTAAATTCAAGAAGACAAGAGTGTTTGACACAGTGTATGGATTAAAGATGCGGACGAGCATCCTTAAGACTATGATACGGACGAGTATCATGTAGAAACAAACGCTAGACGCATGCTCTGAGATGATGGTACGGACGAGTACCAACGGGTTAACAAAGAACACGGACGAGTGTCGAATCTGCGGGGATGTAAATGGTGTATACAAGATACAGACGAGTATCTGTATAAGTAAAATAAGTATGAGTAGTGTATATTTGAGTGTTCCACCTGCTGGGGAGAGTGTGACACGGACGAGTGTCAAAAGGAGAAGAGTATAGTATAAACAAGTATCTGGTATACAAAGTGTTTACATTACTGTGCTGGGAAAATGACACGGACGGATGTCAAGGAAATGTACATATATACATCTGTGAGTGCAAAGGGGATGTCTTTGGCTTTCTGCTGGGAATATGACATGGACGGGTGCCACAAGGAGTGTATACTGATGTTTGTTTGTAAAGAAAAGCTCGGGCGACTTTACTGGGGAATGATGACACGGACGGGTGCCACAAGGAGTATGTATTGGTGAATGTGAGGCAACTGCTTCTGCTGGGGAATCTGGGGTGTATTCCGTATATTGTTGACGGGTTGATAATATTCACAAGTGTTTGATTCAGGCCATGGCTTATAATTATGAAATATGTTTGATTTTTTCCGTAATACTCCGTATTAAACGGGATGCTACGCTTTGTGGGGTGAATATGATGCGAATGCTATGATTATGCAAAAGTTACCAATCTGGGATTCGGATCCCATTGCTGTGAAGATCTCTGGTCGATCTGTTGAAGTGAACATCCCAGATGGGGATGAGATCATTGGTAGATCTGATGAAATGATTCTGCTTAGGGAAATGGGTCGATGATAGACCTATTCCCGTAAATGAGGGACCCAGCTGGGGTTTGTGGAAGCTTTTGTCACTCTGTTGTGATTCCTTCGTGTGTTGCTCTTCTGGAGAGAGGCCGAGACTCTGTGGGGGGGGGGGGGTTCCCTGGCTTTTTGTATTTGGAGGAGTAACGGATGGCAACTCAGCTGGGGAGAAACAACAAGTGGCAACTCAGCTGGGGAGAACGCACTTGGGTGCTAAGACTGAGTGAGTGTTGATTTGCCAGCTTGCTGGGATGAAGCTTTCATGCCCCATGTTGTGCTTTTGAAAACCTGCAATCCTGCAAAGACAGAGAAACGCACAAGTAATCCCGAGGCATCCCTACCCGGATTCTGTCATAGGAGTGAGACACTCCCGAGAGTAAGTATATTTCCTGCAAGCACGTAGTTCTTATTATTATTTTTTTGAGGATAAACATCTATATTCATGCAATCAGTATTTTAAAGATATCAGACATTCTTTGCAAATAAACTGAAGTGTACGAGGTGAAACTTGACTGAAAATATGTTTTTATTAATTCATATGTCCTGAATTGGCAAGATACAGTCAAAGAAACATATCTCCTGAAATGAGGAGATTGTTACAAATTGAGAAACAAAATGCTGGCAATGTTGACGACGCTTCAAGGAGCTTCCCTCTTGCCATGACTCGTATGACTTTTGACCTTCTTCTCGTCTTGCTTTCTGAAGAAGGCTGATTCTGATAGAAGCTTGATCCTTTCGAGGTTTACCAAGTTGCAGGTGATACAGATGAATTCAGAATGCAGTTGTTCGCTTATTCCCTTATTTTGCATGGATCGCCCTTTCGGGTTTTCAATCCATCGGGATACCCATTTTTGCCTGAGTTGTCCAATGCGGCTTTTCAACTCAGCGGGTGTACAATTTTTTGTTTATTTCCCTTATTTTTGCCCAAGTCTTTTATTCTGTTTTTGACTTGTCGGGATGCCCTATTTTGCCTGGACTTACATTCTGTTCTTATGTCCAGCGGGTCATTTTTATGCGAAGTATTTTTTAACTGCATCTGAATTCACGGGGGACGGGAAATCTTCACCATCCATGGTGCTGAGCATCAGTGCTCCACCAGAGAAAACTTTCTTTACTACAAATGGTCCTTCGTAGTTTGGAGTCCACTTGCCCCTGTGGTCTGTATGAGGAGGGAGGATTCTTTTCAGCACAAGATCTCCTACTTGGTACTCTCGGTGCCTGACTTTCTGATCGAAGGCTCTCTTCATTCTTTTCTCTTCAATCAGACTCAGTTGCTCGTATTGGGATCAGACCCATTCTGCTTCGTTCAGCTTAACATCCATCAGTACCCGTAGGGAGGGTAATTCAACTTCAACTGGTAGGACTGCTTCCATACCATACACAAGTTGATACGGTGTTGCCCCAGTGGATGTCCTGATTGACGTGCGGTACCCATGCAAGGCAAATGGTAGCATCTCATGCCAGTCTTTGTAGGTGACTACCATCTTCTGCACAATCTTCTTGATATTCTTATTAGCCGCCTCAACAGCGCCATTCATTTTTGGCCTGTAAGGAGAAGAATTGTGGTGTTGGATCTTGAAGTCTCGGCACAGCTCTGCCATCATTTTGTTGTTTAGATTGGAACCATTATCAGTAATGATTCGCTCGGGAACTCCGTATCGACAGATGATGTCCTCTTCAGAAATCTGGCTACCACTTGCCTTGTAACATTGGCGTAGGAAGCTGCTTCGACCCATTTGGTGAAGTAGTCAATGGCGACCAGGATGAATCTGTGGCCATTTGAAGCAGTCGGTTCTATCTTGCCAATCATGTCAATGCCCCACATAGCAAAGGGCCAGGGTGAAGACATCACGTTCAAAGGATTGGGAGGAACATGCACCTTATCCGCATAAATCTGGCATTTATGGCATTTTCTGGCATAGGCACAACAGTCGGCATCCATTGTGATCCAATAATAACCTGATCTTAGCAATTTCTTAGCCATGGCATGCCCTCCTGCATGGGTACCAAAGGATCCTTCGTGCACTTCGTGCATTAACAAGTCTGCTTTTGTCTTGTCAACGCATCTGAGGAGTACCATATCAAAGTTTCTTTTGTACAGGGAGCCATCAGTATTCAGAAAGAAACTACCAGCAAGCCTTCTCAAAGTCTTCTTATCATTGGAAGATGCCCCAGATGGGTATGTTTGATCCTCCAAGAAGCACTTAATGTCATGGAACCAAGGCTTATCATCTTTGATAACATCTGCTGCAAACACATATGCTGGTCTATCGAGTCTGGACACTGAAATCTGCGGTACAAAGTTGGCAGCTTGAACTTTGATCATAGATGAAATGGTAGTCAGAGCATCTGCAAACTGATTTTCGTCTCGAGGGATATACTCAAGCTTGACCGTTGTGAAGAAAGTCAATAACCTTCTTGTATAATCCCTGTAAGGTATCAGATGATCCTGGTGGGTGTACCATTTACCGTTGGTTTGATTAACTACCAAAGCTTAATCTCCGAATACAGTCAATGTCTTGATCCTGAGGTCGATGGCTTCCTCAAGACCCATAATGCAAGCTTCGTATTCAGCTTCGTTGTTAGTGCAGTTGAAGGTGAGTTTTGCCGAGAAAGGCATATGAACTCCCTTAGGTGTAATGAGTACTGCACCAACACCACGACCATTCATATTAATAGCCCCATCAAACATCATAGTCCATTCTTCTTCTGGGTCAGGCCCTTCAGTGTGAATAGGCTCTTCATGATCTTTCACTTTTATGAACATGATGTCTTCATCAGGGAAGTCAAATCTCATAGGCTGGTAGTCATCAATAGGTTGCTCAGCAAGATATTCAGACAATACACTGCCCTTGATGGCTTTCTGAGATGTGTACTGAATGTCATACTCTGTGAGAATCATTTGCCATCTTGCAACCCATCCGGTGAGAGTTGGCTTCTCGAAAATGTACTTAACTGGTCCATTTTGGATATCAATAAGGTAGTGTGGGTCAACATATACTGTCTCAGTCGGCGAGCAGCCCACGCTAAAGCACAGCAAGTTTTCTCGAGCAGTGAATAACGTTGTTCACAGTCGGTAAACTTTTTGCTCAGGTAGTATATTGCATACTCTTTTCGACCAGACTCGTCATGCTGGCCCAGCACACACCCCATTGACTCTTCTAATACTGTCAAGTACATTATCAAAGGTCTTCCTTCAACTGGAGGCATAAGGATTGGTGGTTCTTGCAGGTATTCTTTGATCTTGTCAAAAGCCCTCTGGCAGTCTTCATTCCACCTGACCGTTTGCTCTTTTCTTAACAGCTTGAACAAAGGTTCACAGGTTGCCGTAAGGTGAGATATGAACCTTGAGATGTAGTTCAGTCTACCTAGAAACCCTCGAACTTCTTTTTCAGACTTCGGTGCAGGCATTTCTTGAATGGCTTTGACTTTATCAGGGTCCACTTCAATCCCTTTCTCGCTTACGATAAAACCCAGCAGCTTACCAGATCGCACCCCGAATGTGCACTTGTTGGGGTTCAACTTTAGTTGGTACTTCCTCAGACGCTTGAACAACTTCAGCAGATTTACCAGGTGGTCTTCTTCTGTAAGGGACTTGGCAATCATGTCATCCTCATAACACTCGATTTCCTTATGGATCATATCGTGGAATAATGTTACCATAGCCCGTTGATATGTTGCACCGGCATTCTTCAGCCCGAATGGCATCACCTTGTAATAGAACGTGCCCCAGGGTGTGATGAAAGTCGTCTTCTCCATGTCTTCAGGTGACATCTTGATCTGGTTGTATCCTGAAAATCCGTCCATGAAGGAGAACACCGAGAACTGAGCCGTATTATCAACCAATACATCAATGTGAGGTAATGGGAAGTCATCTTTCGGGCTGGCTCTGTTCAGGTCCCGGTAGTCAACACACATCCTTACCTTGCCATCCTTCTTTGGAACAGGCACAATGTTAGCAACCCACGGCGGATAGCTAGTTACAGCAAGGAATCTGGCGTCCCACTGCTTTTGTACCTCTTCTTTGATCTTCATTGCCATGTCCGGGCGAGTACGGCGCAGTTTCTGTTTGACCGGTGGGCAATCTTCTCTCAAAGGCAGCTTATGCATAACAATGTTGGTGTCCAACCCTGGCATATCCTGATAGGACCAAGCAAACACATCCACATATTCCTGAAGCAGGTCAATCAGTTGTTTCTTCACCGAGTCTTGTAAGCAGGCCCCGATTTTAACTTCTTTCACGTCTTCATCTGTACCAAGATTAATCGTTTCTACCTCCTCCTGATGAGGAGTGATAACCTTCTCTTCTTGTCTCAACAATCTGGCTAACTCCTCAGGAAGCTCGTAATCTTCTTCAACCCCTTCATCAGCTTGATTTATCGGATTGTCAAAGTCATACGAAGTCATAGCCGTGCTGTTGTCGGTGCGGTCTGGAAGGCACTCTCTGCAAGGGTTCAGTTTGTTCATTTTAGTGATTGATTTTAATCTTGTTTTAGAAAAGTAAAATAAAGTTGTCATTTTGAAAACATTGCCATTTATTTTTTGTACAAAAAGAAAAATGGAAAAACAGTGAGCGGAAAAGAAAAAAGACTCATTTGCAAAAGATGTCTGATATTTCATTGATTAATCTTGTTGCACAAAAATTACAGATGGCCCGATTACAAAATGAGTCTTGTCATCTTGGGCAAGATGCAAGACCTGATGCATGCTTAAAATATACAGGAAATAATAATTACTCTGCAGGAGTAACCCTTATAATTTCCTGGGAAGACCAGTTTGAGATACGGCCCCCCGGGATCCTTGGACGTATCCAGCTCTCCAGGTTGCGTTCATCTTCCGACTCATCTTCCAAGTTGTTGACAGCATCAGGGGTGAGCATCCCCCCACTAACAAAGTTGGGCTTCTTGGCAGCCTCTGCTTGATCTTGTTGAGTTGGTTTGTAACCCAACCCAAATCTATCTTCTTTCTTCTCCACAGGCAACAGTTTGCCCCAGCCTTGAGCATTCCCTTCCTCAACAACCTTCCTGGCTTGCTGGTAGGATGTGATGGAAGTCCCAAGCACAGCAGATGTTTCATTAATATTCAGGGCCTCAAACCCTTGACTCATCGTTTCGTGGATCTCCCCGTCCATCTCAATGTATTTGTAGGTAGCCAGATGGCTAACAAAAATATCTTCCTCTCCACAAATAGTAACGACTTGGCCCTCCCACTCGAATTTTAACTTCTGATGAAGGGTAGACGTAACTGCGCCAGCGGCATGAATCCATGGTCTACCCAACAAATAACTGTAGGCAGGCTGAATGTCCATCACGTAGAAGGTCGTTTTGAAAGTTTGTGGGCCAATCGTTATAGGCAACTCAATTTCTCCCAGAACTGATCTCTTAGAACCGTCAAAGGCTCTCACTACTAAGTTGCTGGGACGTAATGCCAATCCTTCATACTCCAGCTTCACAAGGGCTTTTTTAGGTAAGACATTGAGGGATGACCCTGTGTCTACCAGTACATGTGAAAGAACTGCACCCTTACACTCCATGGTAATGTGCAAAGCCTTGTTGTGATTGCGGCCTTCTGTAGTCAAATCAGTGTTGGTAAATCCTAGTCCGTTACTAGCATTAACATTTCCAACCACAACTTCCAACTGATTGACCGTGATCTCTTCTGGCACATAAGCTGCGTGCAAGACCTTTAGTAGTGCGTTCCGATGAGCCTCGGAGCACATAAGCAATGATAGAATGGAGATCTTGGAAGGCGTCTGGTGAAGCTGGTCCACTATCTTGTAATCACTTTTCTTGATGATTCTCATGAATTCAACAACTTCTTGATCAAAAGGTGTTTTCAAAGCTTCTTTAACAATTTGCTCTTCTTGCACCATGCTCTTCCCTTTTGCCTTGGCAGCAGCTTCTGCTTCAGCAGTGGGTCTTTGAATTTGCGGGGCAAAGAGACGTCCGCTTCGAGTGAAGCCTCCGCCTCCTCCCACATTGTCTATTTGTGGTGAAGAAGTTGATGATTCGAGAGTGATTTTCTGTCCTTCGCAGTATAGGTCGGAGCCGTAATGCCAAGGGATGGCATTACTGCTTTCATAAGGTACTGGCCCAGGCACCGTGATAGTGACTGGACTGATGGCAGCTGCAGAAGGGACCATGATAGTCTGTGGATCATAGTATATTGTGACCGGTGCTCTGATAGGAGTGACATTTTGTGAGTTGTAGGCAGAATCATTTGCAGGATCATAATAAATTGTAACTGTTGAGATGCTTTCATTGTTTGCTGTTGATGTTGTAGGAGACATTGTTGACTGGATGGGTGTTGTTGTTGTAGGAGACTCTGAATGAAGGGGTGCTGAAGTTGTAGAAGGGATGTTTGTTGATGTCTGGTCCGTTGAAGTAACAAATGAAACATTTGTTGATGAGATTGAAGAGTTGTTTGGAACAATGGTTGTTGCAGTTGTAGACGATTCTGGAACTGTTGTTAGGGAGATTGCTGGATTGGTAGGTATTGATGTCGTGATTTGAAGCAGGCCACTCTGGATGAGACCATCTATGCCATCCCTCAAGTTATCACACCCATTCACTTAAATGTTGCAATAAGCACATCCTAGCTCACATCCCGGGAACATTTGACATTCAAGGAGTTGAGCCTTAATCTCCACCAAGGGTGTCCGAATTTGACCCACACTGGTTATTAAGTAAGACGGCTTGTCTTCCTCAATAGCATTGATTCTGAGTCCTCCGTGGTGTGGCATAGGGTTCTTGTTAACATTTGGTGGTGGTGCAAAGTTTAGAGCTTTGGAGTCTACCAGGTCTTGTACCTTCATGTGCAAGGCCCTGCACTTCTCTGTACTATGGCCAGGTGCGTTTGAGTGAAAAGCACATCTGGCGCTGGCGTCATAATTTCTGGGCAGACTGGTAGGATCTGGAGGTGCCAATGTCCTTAGCTCAACCAGGTTGAGTTTTAGGAGTTGTGGCAATAATGTGGCATAGGGCATAGGGATCGGATCGATCACCCTATTGGCCTGAGAGGGTCTCTGTTGATATGGTCTTTGCTGATTGTTGTTGCTGGTGTTGTTGTTGTTATAATTTCTCTGAGGAGGATACTGAGTTTGTTGCTGGTAATTTTGTTGCTGTGGTTGATAAGCTGGTTGAGGATGAATTGGAGCGGGAATGGTGACTGCTGCCACAGACCTATGAACATATTGGGGTCTGCCCCTGCTTGTATGGATAGCATTGGTCTCACCAGTTCTTCTTGGGCCCACAAAAGGCTTTCTTGTGTTGCTGGACGAGCTTGCACCGTTGTCAGAAATCTTGCCCATCTTTAATAGGCTCTCAATTCTTTCCCCGGCTATGACTACATCAGCAAAGCTAGTGGAAGAAAAGGCAGCTAGCCTGTCAATGTATGTCCCTTGGAGGGTGTTCATAAACATATCAGCCATCTCCCTCTCTGACATGGGTGGCTGGACAGCAGCAGCAAGCTGTCTCCACCTCTGAGCGTACTCCCGGAAGCTTTCCCTGGATGATTGAGACATCCCCATCAGGAGGGTCCTGTTGGGAGCCATATCCAAGTTGTACTGATATTGTCTGATAAAGGCCTCAGCCAAGTCCTTCCAGCACCTGATGGTTGCCCTGGTCAGGTGAGAGTACCATTCCCTTGAAGCTCCTGTTAAGCTA
This sequence comes from Lathyrus aphaca, assembly GCA_963966055.1. NCBI lineage: Eukaryota > Viridiplantae > Streptophyta > Magnoliopsida > Fabales > Fabaceae > Lathyrus > Lathyrus aphaca. The sequence goes on from OZ014522.1 coordinate 178,113,381, forward strand.
TCTTCAAAATAAAACATCCATAGCTTTTCGTCCATGGTATATGCCTTTAGCCTCCCCAGAAAGGATTGTAAATGGGTCCGGGGACAGGAAGTTCCGTTGTACTTCTCAAAGCACGGTGGTTTAAATTTGTGGGGGATCCTGACCCCGTCCACTAAGCCCATGTCCATAACATCAAAGCCCAAAGAATTCTGGGACTCCAGGGATCTCAGTTTCTCAGCAATCTCATCTAGCCTTCTGTCATAGGCTTCCTCCCCAGCTCCCATCACTGTGAACTGATCTTCCTGGGGGTCTTCTTGCAGCACTCTACCTGCAGTGGCAGTCCCTTGCACATTAACAGGGATGTTGATCTCTGGATGAAGGTGGGGTCCATAGACTGGAGGATTAACATGGGGTTGAACTCTCTCATTATTGCTCGTCCCAGCAGTCCCTAGATGGGGGTCTTCCTGATTCTGCCTCTTTACCAGTGCTCTTAATCTCTCTTGGCTTTGAGCCATATTATTCATCACCTCCATAAACTGTGTCATCTGATTCCTTATTTCCAATCTCTCATTGGCCATTTGTGTCCTGACCTCTGTAAGGTCCTGCTGTACTTGGTCCATTTGTATACCCGGAAGGTTGTTGCGGGTTGGATATCTGTGTGGACGGTTGAGTGGAAACACCCGACGTCGAGCAATAGTTCCTGAGATCACAACAGAGTTAGTAACAAAAACAAAACAAACCTACAAAACAAACAAAGGTTAGTATGCAATGCAGTATGCTTATTTTTATCCAAGGTATCCGGCTTGGCACTTGGTTTTGACCTTTCCAGACCCTTGAGGAAGATGCTTGTGATGTTGCTTGAAGAATTCAGATAAAACAAACCGACACATATATTACAAAAGGTAAATGATACATAGTTTTTTTTTTTTACAATACATGCCCTCTGAGGGGTCAAAAAAATACAACATAAAGAAAAGTACATGAAATGAAAGCAACAACAAGCAAAAGTCAGACACCAAGACCAAACTCATCCTCCTGAACTTCCTTGAGAAGTGCTTCAGTCACAGGATCAGCTGGACGCTCTGTAAGGTTCCTGATAAGGAGATTCCTTGTAGTAACAGCTGCAGTTAGCTTCTTGTGTCGACTCTGGTCCTTTGACCTCTTCACACCAGCTTTAATCTTCAACTCTAAGATCTCTCTCTGGGCTGCTGCCAGGGCTTCCTGTTGCTCTTTTGCACTAGCTTCCAGCTGCTCAATCTTATCCTGAGTCCTTTTATCCTCCTGAGTACGAGCTTCGGTGATCCTGACCCACCTAGCTTGACTCTCCTTTAGATACAAATCAGTCCTAGCTCTCTGGAATTGGGCCTCTTTGCAGGCATTCTTCAAAATCTGTTCTCCAGCCCTTGCCTTCTTAATATAGTCCTCTGACTTTTCAATTCTGGCTAGATGCTCCACTTTTAACTTCTCTAACCTTTCAATGTCCAAGCGACCATCACTCCTCTCCCAGAGGGTCTTCTGTAGAGCCTGAGTCAGATTCTCATTTCTCTCTTTCAATTTCTCAAACTCCTCTAAGCTGACAGTTGCTGGAGGTGGTGTTGTGGAGGGCCCAGGCACATCTTCAAGGGTGAAGGGCATCCCAGAAACTTGAGCCCTGGCATGAGACCACTCATAGTACTGAGCTGAGGCCACATTATTGCATCTCCCAAGAATGGTTACCCCTTTAGTCTGTACATTGTCCCAAGCCCAGGATGCTTGCCTGACAATAGCCAGATTAGGCTTGATCTCACAATAAAGGGTCTCAGTCAGATCCTGTGCTCTGGGAGGGTGGATCAATGCATAGCCCAATTGTCTTTTGAATAGCAGAGGGTTGTAGTTGATGCAACCCTTCACTCCTATCAGAGGCACATTGGGAAATTGCCCACAACTAGTAATGATGTCTCTGCCCTTGGTGCTCTGAGTGCACCACCCGATATCATCTGAGGTTAAAGCAACAAGCCTCCTAGCCCATTTTTTCTGCTGGTGAGGGTTCAAGAATGCACCAGTCTTTGGCAAATGTTTGAGCAGCCAAGTATGGAATAAAGGAGCACAGCATCTCACTAATCTTCCCCTTTGCTTTTCATTCCTTTGGTGGACAGAGTAGTAGAAATCTCCCAGTAAGGTGGGCACTGGGTTCCTCAGGATGAAAAGATGGATTGCATTCTTGCTAACTGTAAACACCCCAAATTTGCCCTCACCCATTCACACCATGGCTTGTGATCATCTCATATGCATATACACAAAACATATCATCTCACATCTCATTTTGATTCACTGCATAGCTTCTAAGGCATCTGCACCTAGGGTTTGTGATCTGAGCAACCTCAGGGCCTCCTGAGCCATTCCAAAAACCACTAATCAACTCAAAGTGGTTCATGTGTGTTCTTATGTCATATTACATCCTCACAAAGTCAAAAATGCAGAGGAATCACAAGAACTAGGGTTTGAGTGGATGCAGAGCCAGGATGAACTGCACATTTGACTGAAAATTAGGGTTTTGGTTTCAGAGGCCATAACTCCAATTTTTTTGGTCATTCTTGTTTCCATTGGTCTCTATATGGTATAGGGAGTATGCATATCAATTTTCATGAAGAAATTCCATGGGGAAGTCATCTGATCAAGAGTTGACTTTTCAGACAAGTCAGTGCAAAATCAGGGCATCTGAGGCCCCCAATGACCCAACCAATGGGTGATCTTCATCATTTTGAGTGTGTATGATCTTTATTTGATCATGGAAGAGGTTTGAAGTTCACAAAATTCAAGAATTTAGGGTTTTTGCAAGAGTTGACTTTTTGGGTTTTGTTGACTTTTCAAGAATGCATCCTTTTAGGTCAATTTTCAAGCTTTGATTTATGATCCAAAAAGGCTTCAAATGGAAAAACTTTGGTCATGAAAGTTGTAGATCTCATCTTTCCCTTTTCAAAAAGTACAAGAACATGATCTAACTCTTCTTGAATCAAAAGTTATGGTGTGTTAAAGTTACCAAAAATCATTGTTTTCCAAGTTATGCACCAAGTGGAAATTTTGCTAAGTCTTGAACCAAATCAAATTGCTGCCTCAAATTCATGTCAAACCATCTTGTAAACATTCTCTAAGTCCATAAAATCAGAATTGGACTAAGCTTTCCCATGATTTCATGCTTGGTTGGCCAAAAGATCACATGTGAACCAAAAGTACAACAAGTTGCAAAACACTCATGATCATTCCTCACAACTTGCAACATTGGCTGCTGAACCTTCCATAGTCTCTCACCACACCATGCTGCGCCAGCCCTAGCTTTGTACCAAGCCTAGATCAAGCCATACCCTATCTTACACATAAAGTGGTTTTTGAGCAAAAAGTGAACTACCTATCACAGCTGCACAAGTCACATCAGCCAACCAATCAGGATTGTTTATCATTTCATTTTGCAAGTGGAACATAACAAGAACAAGGGCTGAAACCAACTCATTAACAACTTGCACAAAAACCTTCCAACTTGCAAGTTCTATCGAATCTCTTTACACAGCCACAAAACACAAAAACTTTGATCACCATCCAACTCACCACACCTCAAAGGCCTCAAACCACCAAAACTTAAGCCTGAAGCAAGCCTGACCTGAGCCTCACCATTCACCATCATCAGAACCAGTCCTCTTCGAATCACACTATCCATCCATCAAGCACTTCATTTTCCTTCACCAACAAGTCAAGCATGCCATAAGGAGCCAAAATCACCCCTTACTTTGAGCTGAAACAGCCTGTATGCAAAGTGCATTTTCTGCTACACCAGAAGTGAACCACTCAAAATAGCTTGCTAAAGTTCATTCCAAGCCCACCATTGGTACCAGGGGAGTCATTGGAGCTGGTTTGCATCAAGAAACTGCTCTGGAAGCTCAAAAGCAGGAGTTGTCACCTCAGGTATGATCATGAAACTTTTCTCTCAAAGCTCTGATTTTATGTTATAAAATGAAAATGCATGCTTCAAGGATCATGGGGATGTGTTCAGAATCAAAAATGGTGTGAAAATGAGCATTTTATGTATCTCTGAAATTTGGCCCGTGAATGCATTTGGTTTCGATTCTGCTTATTCATGTTAGATAAATGTGTTTTGATCTTAGATTAAGGTTTAGTTAGGGTGGAGGAGTGTTTCTGGGCAGTTGATTTGATGGTTTGTGACCTGTGGCGTTTTCTAGGGTTTGTGGTACGCCGGAGAAGACGACCGGAACCACTGTTCCGGCCGTCTGAGGTTAACATGCCCTAATTAGGGTTTAGTCCAGTCATTAGTGGATTTTGAATTGAGGCCATTGGATTGCCCTTCCCGCGCGTAGACCAAGGGACCAGATCATTTCATTAACATAATTTCCATTTAATTAATTTAATTAGGTTTAATATTTAATTAATCAGGTTTTAGTCAGGTTTGAATTGGGACCACACGATTGCGCGCCAAGTCAACCTTCGTATCCCCAGATTGCATCTCATGCGTCCATTCTGTTTACTTTTCTTTTTATTTGATTTTAATTCATATTTATTCCAATTAATTTGTACAATTTATTTAAAATAGTTAAAAAATCATAAAAATTATGAAACTTTTTCTTTAAGGTTTTATTAATTTTTATGACACAAAAACATTTTTATTTTATTTTTTATCATTAAAAAAGTATTTTTAAATATTTAAAAGATTATTTTTAATTGATTAATGAGAATTAATTAATTAAAAATACTTTTAGGTATTTAAAAATTACAAAAAAATTCATGAAGTGTTCTAAGACATTTAGAAACATTGTCCAACCTTCAAACCAAATTTCTTTTTTGATCTTGATGCATTATAAGAATTTTTCATTGAATTAAATCATTTTGGATGCATTATTTTGATCATATGTTTGAAAATTCATTTCTGCCTATTGGTGAAGGTTGAGACATTGATTCTTTTTGCATTGGTTTCCATTTGACATGTACTTTCAAGGATAAAAAGGCCATGATTTGATCTTGCATTTTCTAATTGATTGGCATTTGTTTTGTTGAGAACCCTAAAAAACCCTAATAACTTGCAAAAATCATAACTTGAGATTGGTGAAGAGTTGAGAGTCCTCCTTTGGGCAGTGATTCATTATAGGTCTAGGGTTTCTTTAGGTACCATTTTCCATTTTTTTTTATGTTAAGGTTTGCTTCTGTTTTGGTTTATGTTTGATGTTTGATCCATGAACCCTAATTTGGGCTTTCATTTGCATCATTCTTGCATTTCCTTGCATGACTTGACTTGCCATTGCATTTTGTGCATTCTTATGATTCATTTGACATCTCAAGACATGTATGAAGCATCATTGATCATTGCATTGCATGTTTGCCATGTCATTTGTCTTGTATGTTTCATAACATTTCATGCTTGTCCATGCTCCTCAACTTGCATCATTTGCATCCATGACTTTGTATGAACATCTCATTGTCTTGCCTCATGTTTGCAGCACCTCATAGCATCATTTTCATCATCACCATGCTTCTGGTCTTGCTTTGCATCATATCATTTCATCTCATCTTGCATTGCATTACATTTGTTTCTAACATTTCAGGTGGTAAGTAAAACTTGAGAAGTGAATTTGCCTTCACTTCTCATAACTTTTCTTTTCATCTCTCTTGCATACCTTGCTGCATTCTTATATGTGTTTGAGTTTGAGCTTGCTCATTCTTCCTCTTCCCACTTTCTTTCTTCAAGTGACTTGACTTCTTGAATGAAGCAAGTCACTTTGCTTCTCTTGATCCTGTTCATCTGCTTCCTGGTGGTTCATCTGAAGATTGTTCTTGAAAACCTCACAAACCTTAGGACCAACCAAGCATGATAATGAATTAGGGTTTTGATTAGTCTCCCCCATAGTTTTTTACCTTTGTGTCTCTCCTTGAGTCATCTCTTCTCACCTCATAATCAGGGACTAAACCCTCAAGGCTTTAAGACTTTGTGATTAAGATCATGCCTGCATCCTTCTTTTAGGATGGAGTGTATAACTTTAATCCTAAGTCTTGGACCCTTAAGGTGTTGAATTCTTTTAATTAATCCATCTAATAATCATCAAGACATTACACTTGTAACTTGGGCCTTGCATTAGGGTTCTAATTCTTCCTTAATTGGTTAAGAAGGACTAACCCTAGTGTTAATGGACAAGTCCCCCTCAAGTTGTCTTACAAATCATAAAATTCACTTCATCATCATATCATTAACTAAAATCCATCTAATAAATGCTTGTTTTGTCATGGGTTTAATCCCTAATCATGGATTAAGTTGAGGAGCTTTCCTCAGCTTAAACATTCTCATCTATTATCCTTCTTTTAGGATGGTGTAATGAGACTGTTTAATCCTTGATTGTGGCTTAACCTCATTACTTAACACTAAACAAAAACACCAAAAACATCTAAATAATCACAAGTAGGTTAATGATCTTAATCCTGCATCAAAGGTGATTAAGTGTGAGAATCTGACTTCACACTTAAGGTAATTCTCATTACCCCTAATCAGAGGGATGATGTGATGAGTTTGCCAAATCCATTGGTTTAGGCCTAAGCTCATTATCCTGTGACAAACTCCAAAAGCAATAAAAGACTGAAAACTCAAAAACAAACAATAATCGTCTCCTTCGGGATTCTTTTCTCATCTCATTCACTCACAATCGAGAACTTGCTTCTTCCGTCTAATGCAAGACAGTCAGCATCTGTGCCAGACAGATCATACACTTGAGCATAGACTGCAAGCAGTTCACAAGTCAATTCATCTTTCAGTCTCTTTGGGTCGAACTACGGTGTTCTGACTTCCTCATTGCACGAGAGGATACGTAGGCATAACTTAACAGTTATCGAACAAAAGTCTCTGTTCATTCCCCCTCCTTCCAGCTTCATTCTTTAGCCTCATGGTCATGAGCATTTCATTCCTGATCTCACACTGACACTGTACATTTATACACATCACATTTCTTTACACTGACACCTGTACATCTTTTCCAGCTCTTTTATGCACAAATAGCACTGACACTACCCCTTTAAAACACAAATCTTTTAAGCGTGGATCCCGTCGAGTACGACGGACAATCTGGGTGCTAATACCTTCCCAGGTTGTAACCAACCCCCTTTCTCAGTCTCTCTGGTTTGCAACCGTCTTATCCATCTTTTTCTAGGCTTATGCAGCATTGCCTTTCCTCCGGGATAAAAATGCCTAGCTGGCGACTCTATTCATCTCCAGTGAGTTCACGGCTGTGTGTTCTCATTGTCCCTCTCGCCGACCGTTCGCGTCTGTACCTTTATTTGGGCCATTCCCCATCTATCGGGAGCGACAGCTTGGCGACTCTGCTGGGGAAGGATTTCTGCAACCAGGGCTTCTGGTTCTTTTTGTGGGTTCCTCCTAGCGCTTGTTTGATTTGTGTTTACTGGGGTGTTATGTGCTTGTTTGTGCTTGTATTTATTTTTGTTTATTGCTTTATGTACAGTTACTTTACTGCTTTCTTTACTGCTTTTATATATCATACTGTCATACTGTGCTGGCTGGATCTGGTTTTTCTTTGGTGGGTGGGTGTTCCATTGAGAGTTAAGGTCCTATACCTGGGACCTGAGTGACACCTAGGCTAGAGTGAATCATATTCTTTCCCAGTCAATTTTCAGTCTGGTGCGGGAATATGAAACACGGTTCAGATATGGGTTTCTTCTTGAGAACTCTGTGTTGCAGATTTCCTGCAATGCTAGGGGGATCTGGGAAGCCTGCTAAGTCTGGATGACCTTTTAGTATTGACCTTCAGAAATTGAGGTGAATTAGAGGAGGAATTGATATGGTAATTGTAAACACTGTACCTCCGGGTTAGAAGTGCTTACACTTCTCATAACAGATCCAAGTCTGAGGATCCTTGTTCTAGATCACTACCTGTGAGGGGGTTGGGCTGTTTACAGGTTTGCAGGTACCTTGACCTCAGAATACCCTGTTACTTTGACTTTGTTAAGAATGCTTCATGTTGGATAGTTCTTGTGATTCTAAAACCCTGGACATGTGGCTCTTTATTTGAGTCCCCTACCTTGGTTACTGGATTTCTTAGACCTCCATCTGGAATTCTTAGACACACATGGATCTATACCAAGGCATTTATTCAGATCCAGCTCTGTCACAGACCCTTGCATTTCATTTGCATGCATACTCATTGCATCATATTAACATGTGCTTATTTGTTTTTCAGGGTATCCATTGTTCATCAGGTTTTGGTTTTGACCCCATCTGCAGCTTTGACCCATCTTCATCAGCATCTGTTTCAGTTTTTAGCTGTCTGCTTCAGCACCAGCCAATCAGTGGCTCTCTCTCTCTTCTCAGCATTGTCATCAGCACTCTACCCAGTCTTCAGCATCATGGCTCCAAAGAAGAACAACATCACCTATCATTTCTTCCAACCAGATTTGTCAGACCTCAGGAGGATCCAAACCCTGATTACACCAGATTACATCCCTTTGTTCAGGGAACATTATGGGGACATACTTGACCTAGTTATGGACATGGACCCGTCTCAGAGGAGCCTGATTCATACCTGCATTCAGTTCTATGACCCCCCATTGAGATGCTTTACATTTCAAGACTTCCAGTTGGGTCCTCTTTTGGAAGAATACTCATCTTTGACTGGTTTGCCTATCAAGAGGGAGATCCCATTCAATCCTGAAATGGATTTTCCCAGCAGTGGGGAGATAGCCAAAGCTTTGCACCTGGAACCTGCTTTGATTGAACAACACATGACCTCTAAATCTAGTGTCCCTGGATTACAGCTGGACTTCCTAATCTCTCAAGCTAGTCTGAAGGCCTCCCTGGGGGAGTGGAAAGCTGTTTGTGCTCTGTTGGCTTTAAGTGTGTATGGAATTGTGTTATTTGCAGATGAGCCCAGATTCATCAGCAAGAGTGCAATCCATTTGTTCATCTTGAAGAACCCAGTGCCTACCTTGTTGGGTGATCTCTATTACTCAGTACATCAGAGGAATGAGAAACAGAGAGGGAAGTTAGTGAGGATTTGTGCTCCACTATTCCATGCCTGGCTTCTCAAGCATCTACCTAAGACAGATGCATTCCTAAACCCTCACCAGCAAAGCAACTGGGCAAGGAGACTTTCTGTCCTAACTACAGCAGATATCAGGTGGTGCAATCAAAGTACCAAGGGCAGAGACATAATCACTAGCTGTGGGCATTTTCCTAATGTGCCTTTGGTAGGAGTCAAGGGAAGTATCAATTACAACCCCCTGCTGTTCAAGAGGCAATTGGGTTATGCACTGGTTCATGCTCCTAGGGAAAAGGACTTGGCTGAGACCCTCTACTGTGAGAACAAGGTTAGTCTGGCAACTGTTAGACAGGCTGCCTGGGCCTGGGATCATGTTCAAACCAAGGGAATCACCATTCTGGGGAAGTGCAATAATGTGGCATCAGCCCAATATCATGAGTGGTCCTATGCTAGGGCCCAAATCTCAGGATTGCCCTTCACCATCAAAGACATGCCTGAGTCATCTTCAGCACCACCTCCAGCAATAGTCAGCCTGGAAGAGTTTGAAAGCTTGAAGGACAGAAATGAGAAGTTATCCCAAGCCTTGCAGAAGACCCTCAGGGAGAGGAGTGAAGGTGTGAGGGAGATTGAAAGATTGGAAAAGTTGAGAGTGGAGCATTTGACCAAGATTGAGAAGTCTGGGGATTATATCAACAAGTCTAAAGCTGGTGAGCAGATTCTGAAGAATGCTTGTAAAGAAGCCCAGTTCCAAAGAGCAAGAACAGACTTGTACTTGAAGGAAAGTCAGGCCAGGTGGGTCCGGATCACTGAGGCCCGTACTCTAGAAGACAAGAGAGTTCAAGATAAGATGGAGCAGATGGAAAAAGCCCTGGCAGCAGCCCAGGAGGAAAATTCAGAGCTAAGAATCAAAGCTGGAGTGAAGAAATCCAAGGACCAAAGTCAGAGCAAGAAATTGACTGCAGCTGTTGCAACAAGAAACCTTCTCATCAGGAATCTTACGGAGCATCCGGCTGATCCTGTGACCGAAGCACTTCTTAAGGAAGTTCGCGAGGATGAGTTTGGCCTTGGAGTCTGATTATTTGCTTGTTGTTGTTCCTTTTCCATGTACTTTTGCTTTTTGGTGATGTATTTTTGACCCCTTAGAGGGCTAGTGTTGTAAAAAATGAACAATTTGTATTATTTTACCTTTGTAATATATTTGTGTTTGTTTCCATCTGGGTTCACTTCAAAAGCAACTTCAACAGCATCATCTTCAAGGGTCTGGACGGGTCAAAACTGAAGACCAAGCCGGATACCTTGATAGCAAATAAGCATACTGCATTGCATACTAACCCTTTTGTTTGTTTTGTAGGTTTTGTTTTATTGTTTCTAACCTCTGTTGTGACATTCAGGAATTATTGCTCGCCGCAGGCTATTCCCTCTCAACAGGCCACACAGGTACCCTACAAGAAGCAACCTTCCGGGCATCCAGATGGACCAGTTGCAGCAAGATCTCAACGAGGCCAGAACCCAGATGGCTAACGAAAGGGTGGAGATGAGAACCCAGATCACTCAATTCATGGAAGTGATGAATAACTTAGCTCAGAGTCAGGAGAGGCTTAGAGTTTTGGTAGAGGGAAGAACTCAAGAGGACCCCCATGTAGGAACTGCTGGCACAAGCAACAACGAAAGGGTGCAACCACATGTTAATCCCCCAGTGTTTGGCCCACATTTACATCCTGAGATCCACATCCCCGCAAACGTTCAGGGAACGGCTACTGCAGCCAGAGTGCTTCAAGAGGATCCTCAGGAGGACCAATTCACAGTCATGGGTGCTGGAGAAGAGGCCTATGATAGGCGTTTGGATGAGATAGCTGAAAAATTGAGATCACTGGAGTCTCAAAATTCTCTGGGCTTCGACGTCATGGACATGGGGCTGGTAGACGGGGTCAGGATCCCCCATAAGTTCAAGCCTCCATGTTTCGAAAAGTATAATGGGACTTCATGCCCCCGAACTCATTTGCAGTCATTCCTGGGAAGATTAAAAGCTTATACGATGGATGAGAAACTTTGGATGTTTTACTTCGAAGATAGCTTGACTGGAGCATCAAGGGAATGGTACTCCCATCTGACAAGAGCAACTGTAAGATGCTGGAAGGACCTGGCAGAGGCCTTCATCAGACAGTATCAGTATAATCTGGATATGGCACCCAATAGGACCCTCCTAATGGGGATGTCACAATCATCAAGAGAGAGCTTCAGAGAATATGCTCAAAGATGGAGACAGCTTGCTGCTGCTGTCCAGCCACCTATGTCTGAAAGAGAGATGGCTGATATGTTCATGAATACCCTTCAGGGAACCTATATTGATAGGCTAGCTGCTTTCTCTTCCACCAGCTTCGCAGATGTTGTTATAGCCAGGGAGAGAATTGAAAGCCTATTGAAGATGGGCAAGATATCTGATAATGGTGCAAGCTCGTCCAGTGGTACAAGAAAGCCTTTTGCAGGCCCGAGAAGATCTGGCGAGACCAATGCCATTCACACCAACAGGGGCAGGCCCCAGTATGTTCCAAGAACAATAGCAGCAGTCACAATCCCTGCTCCAGCTCATCCTCAGCCCGTTTATCAACCTCCTCAACAAAATTTCCAACAACAACCCCAGTACCAGCAAAATCAATATCCTCCAAGAAACAACTACAACAACAACTCCAACAACAACAATCAACAGAGGCCATTCCAACAGAGGCCCTCTCAAGCTAACAGGGTGATAAACCCGATTCCAATGCCATATACTGCCTTATTGCCACAACTTCTGAAACTCAACCTAGTTGAGCTAAGAACGTTGGCACCTCCGGATCCCAACAGTCTACCAAGAAACTATGACTCCAACGCTAGGTGTGCTTTTCATTCCAACGCACCTGGTCACAGTACAGAAAGATGCAGGGCTCTGCATATGAAGGTACAAGACTTGGTAGACTCCAAGGCTTTGAATTTTGCACCTCCGCCCAACGTCAACAAAAACCCAATGCCACACCATGGTGGTCCCCGGATTAATGCTATTGAAGAAGACCAACAGTCTTATTTGATAACTAGTGTGGATCAGATCAGGACACCATTGGTGGAAATCAAAGCTCAACTCCGTGAAAATCAAATATTTCCAGGGTGTGAGCTGGGGTGCCCTTATTGCAATATTTCATGGAATGGGTGTGAAGACTTGAGGAATGGCATTGACAGCCTTATCAAGAGTGGCCTCTTACAAATCACTACATCATTTCCGGCACATCCGGCAGCTTCATCAACAACGGTTTCAGACCCTCCTACAAATGCAACAACTATTGTTCCCAATAATTCAACAACCACATCAGCAAGTACTTCATCTGTCCTTCCAAATGACCAGTTTTCAACAGTTTCTCCTGCTACAACATCAGCTTCATTCCATTTCGACTCTCCATCTACAACAACAACAGTCCTTCCATCAGGACCTCCTACAACTCCAGCAAACGATCATGAAGATGTCTCTACTGTTACCATCTTCTACGATCCAGAAAATAACTCCGCCTACCATTCAGAGGGTGCTGCTCCCACTAGAGCACCAGTTACTATCTTTTATGATCCACAAACAATTGCAGTCCCTTCAGCAGCATCAATCAGTCCGGTTACCGTCACAGTACCTGGACCTGTACCGTATGAAAGCAATAGGGCCATCCCTTGGCACTATGGCTCTGACGTGTACTGTGAAGGGAAAAGAATCACTCTGGAAACATCAGCACCTGCACCACAAATTGATAATGTGGGCGGAGGCGGAGGCTTCACCCGAAGCGGACGTCTCTTTGCTTCACAAGTCCAAAGACCTAATGCCGAAGCAGAAGCTGCTGCCAAGGCAAAGGGGAAAGGCCCGGTGCAGGAAGATCCAGCTGTCAAAGAAGCCCTGAAGACTCCGTTTGATCAGGAAGTTGATGAGTTTATGCGGATCATCAAGAAGAGTGACTATAAAGTTGTGGATCAGCTTCATCAGACGCCGTCCAAAATCTCCATCCTCTCACTGCTCATGTGCTCCGAAGCCCATCGGAATGCACTACTGAAGGTACTGCACGCAGCTTACGTGCCCGAGGAGATTACTGTCAACCAATTGGAAACCGTGGTTGGTAATGTTACTGCTAGCAATGGGCTAGGGTTTACCAATTCTGACCTGACAGTGGATGGCCGCAATCACAACAAAGCCTTGCACATAACCATGGAATGCAAAGGAGCTGTCCTTTCACATGTGCTGGTGGACACAGGATCATCCCTGAATGTCTTACCAAAGAAGGCTCTGGTGAAGCTTGAATATGATGGACTGGCATTGAGACCCAGCAACCTGGTGGTTAGAGCTTTTGATGGCTCGAAGAGATCGGTTCTGGGAGAAGTAGAGCTGCCCGTGACAATTGGCCCGCAGACCTTTAAAACTATCTTTTATGTGATGGACATTCAGCCCGCCTACAGCTGTTTGTTGGGTAGACCCTGGATTCACGCCGCTGGCGCAATAACGTCTACCCTTCACCAAAAGTTAAAATATGAGTGGGAAGGCCAAGTTGTCACAATCTGCGGGGAGGAGGATATATTTGTTAGCCATCTGGCTACTTACAAGTATATTGAAATGGATGGAGAGATTGTTGAAACCATGAGCCAAGGTTTTGAAGCCTTGAATGTGAATGAAGCATCTGCTGTTTCGGGGATCTCCATGTCGTCATACCAACAAGCCCGGAAGGTTGTTGAGGAAGGAACTGCCCTAGGCTGGGGCAAGATTTTAGCTGTGGAGGAGAAGAAGGACAAATTTGGGTTGGGTTACAAACCAACTCAACATCAAGTGAAGGCTGCTGCAGAGCCAGGATTTGTCAGTGGGGGAATGCTAACCCCCGATGCTATCAACTGTCTGGAAGACGAGCTGGAAGAGGAGCGCAACCTGGAGAATTGGATTCGTCCGAAGGTCCCGGGGAGCAGTGTCTCGAACTGGTCTTCCCAGGGAATTATAAGTGTTACTCGAGCAGAGTAATTATTATTTCCTGTATCTTTTATAGCATGCATCAAAGTCTTGCATCTTGCCCAAGATGACAAGACTCATTTTGTAATCAGGGCCATCTGTACTTTTGTGCAAACAAGATTAAATTAATGAAATATCAGACAATCTTTTTGCAAACGAGTCTTTTTCTTTTTGCTCACTGTTTTTCCATTTTTCTTTTTGTACAAAAATAAATGGCGGTGTTTTCAAAATGATAACTTCATTTCACTTTTTCTAAAGCAAGATTAAAATCAATCACTAAAATGAACCGACTTAACCCTTGCAGAGAGTGCCTTCCAGACAGCACCGACAACAGCACAGCTATGACATCGTATGACTTTGACAATCCGATCAATCAAGCTGATGAAGGGGTTGATGAAGAATATGAGCTTCCTGAAGAGCTAGCCAGGTTGCTGAGACAGGAGGAAAAAGTTATTACTCCTCATCAGGAGGAGATTGAAGTAATTAATCTTGGTACGGAGGAAGACGTGAAAGAAGTTAAAATCGGGGCCTGCCTGCAAGACTCAGTGAAGAAACAGCTGATAGATCTGCTTCAAGAGTATGTTGATGTGTTTGCTTGGTCCTACCAAGATATGCCAGGGTTGGATACCGACATTGTTGTGCACAAGCTGCCTCTGAGGGAAGAATGCCCACCAGTGAAACAGAAGCTGCGCCGAACTCGCCCAGACATGGCTATGAAAATCAAGGAAGAGGTACAAAAGCAATGGGACGCCGGGTTCCTTGCTGTGACTAGCTATCCTCCGTGGGTCGCTAACATAGTACCTGTGCCTAAGAAGGACGGAAAAGTAAGAATGTGTGTTGATTACCGGGATCTGAACAGAGCCAGCCCGAAAGATGACTTCCCATTACCTCACATTGATGTATTGGTGGATAACACGGCTCAGTTCTCGGTATTCTCCTTCATGGATGGATTTTCGGGATACAATCAGATCAAGATGTCACCTGAAGACATGGAGAAGACAACATTCATCACACCTTGGGGCACGTTCTGTTATAAAGTGATGCCATTCGGACTGAAGAATGCTGGTGCAACGTATCAACGGGCTATGGTAACATTGTTCCACGATATGATCCACAAAGAAATCGAATGTTATGTGGATGATATGATCGCCAAGTCCCTTACAGAGGAAGATCACCTGGTGAATCTGCTCAAGTTATTCAAGCGTCTGAGGAAATACCAACTAAAGTTGAACCCCAACAAATGCACATTCGGGGTGCGATCCGGTAAGCTGCTGGGCTTTATTGTAAGTGAGAAAGGGATTGAAGTTGACCCTGATAAAGTCAAAGCTATTCAAGAAATGCCTGCACCAAAAACTGAGAAAGAAGTTCGAGGGTTCTTAGGTCGATTGAACTACATTTCACGGTTCATATCTCACCTCACAGCAACCTGTGAACCCTTGTTTAAGCTGTTAAGAAAGGAGCAAACGGTCAGGTGGAACGAAGATTGCCAAAGGGCTTTTGACAAGATTAAAGAATATCTGCAAGAACCTCCAATCCTCATGCCGCCAGTTGAAGGAAGACCTCTGATTATGTACTTGACAGTATTGGAAGAGTCAATGGGGTGTGTGCTGGGCCAGCATGACGAGTCTGGTCGAAAAGAGTATGCAATATACTACCTAAGCAAAAAGTTTACCGACTGTGAACAGCGTTATTCACTGCTCGAGAAAACTTGCTGTGCTTTAGCGTGGGCTGCTCGCCGACTGAGACAGTATATGTTGACCCACACTACCTTGTTAATCTCAAAAATGGACCCAGTCAAATACATTTTCGAGAAGCCAGCTCTTACCGGACGGGTTGCAAGATGGCAGATGATTCTTACAGAATACGACATACAGTACACATCTCAGAAAGCCATCAAGGGCAGTGTACTATCTGAATATCTTGCTGAGCAACCCATTGATGACTACCAGCCTATGAGGTTCGACTTCCCCGATGAAGACATCATGTTCATTAAAGCAAAAGATCATGAAGAGCCTATTCACACTGAAGGGCCTGACCCAGAAGAAGAATGGACTATGATGTTTGATGGGGCTGTCAACATGAATGGCCGTGGTGTTGGTGCAGTACTCATTACACCTAAAGGGGTTCACATGCCTTTCTCGGCAAAACTCACTTTCAACTGCACTAACAACGAGGCTGAATACGAAGCTTGCATTATGGGTCTTGAGGAAGCCATTGACCTTAGGATCAAGACATTGACCGTATTCGGAGATTCAGCTTTGGTAGTTAATCAGACCAACGGAAAATGGTACACCCACCAAGATCATCTGATACCTTACAGGGATTATACAAGAAGGTTATTGACTTTCTTCACAACAGTCAAGCTTGAGTATATCCCTCGGGATGAGAATCAGTTTGCGGATGCTCTTGCTACCATTTCATCCATGATCAAAGTTCAAGCTGCTAACTTTGTACCTCAGATTTCAGTGTCAAGACTTGATAGACCAGCATATGTATTTGCAGCAGATGTTGTAAAAGATGATAAGCCTTGGTTCCACGACATTAAGTGCTTCTTGGAGGATCAGACGTACCCACCTGGGGCATCTTCCAATGATAAAAAGACTTTAAGAAGGCTTGCTGGAAGTTTCTTTCTGAACACTGATGGATCTTTATACAAGAGGAACTTTGATATGGTACTCCTCAGATGTGTCGACAAGACAGAAGCAGATTTGTTGATGCATGAAGTGCACGAAGGATCCTTTGGTACCCATGCAGGAGGGCATGCCATGGCTAAAAAGTTGTTAAGATCAGGCTATTACTGGATCACAATGGATGCAGACTGTTGTGCTTACGCCAGAAAATGCCATAAATGCCAGATTTATGCAGACAAGGTGCATGTGCCTCCCAATCCCCTGAACATAATGTCTTCACCATGGCCCTTTGCTATGTGGGGCATTGACATGATTGGCAAAATTGAGCCAACTGCTTCGAACGGCCACAGATTCATCCTGGTCGCCATCGATTATTTTACAAAGTGGGTTGAAGCAGCCTCGTATGCAAATGTCACAAGGCAAGTGGTAGCCAGATTTCTGAAAAGAGATATCATCTGTCGGTATGGAGTGCCCGAGCGAATCATTACTGATAATGGTTCCAACTTGAACAACAAAATGATGGCCGAGCTATGCCGGGACTTCAAAATCCAACATCACAATTCTTCTCCTTACAGGCCAAAGATGAACGGCGCTGTTGAGGCAGCAAATAAGAATATCAAGAAGATTGTGCAGAAGATGGTAATCACCTACAAAGACTGGCATGAAATGCTACCGTTTGCCTTGCATGGGTATCGCACATCAATCAGAACGTCCACTGGGGCAACACCGTATCAGCTTGTGTATGGTATGGAAGCAGTCCTGCCTGTTGAAGTTGAACTACCCTCGTTACGGGTATTAATGGATGTTAAGCTAAACGAAGCAGAATGGGTTCGATCCCGGTTCGAACAACTGAGTCTGATCGAAGAGAAGAGATTGGCTGCAATCTGCCACGGGCAGTTATATCAGAAAAGAATGAAGAGGGCCTTCGATCAGAAAGTCAGGCATCGAGAGTACCAAGTGGGAGATCTTGTGCTGAAAAGAATCCTCCCTCCTCATACAGACCACAGGGGCAAATGGACTCCGAATTATGAAGGACCATTCGTCGTAAAGAAAGTTTTCTCTGGTGGAGCACTGATGCTCAGCACCATGGATGGTGAAGACTTCCCGTCCCCTGTGAATTCAGATGCGGTTAAAAAATACTTCGCATAAAATGACCCGCTGGACATAAAACAGAATGTAAGTCCAGGCAAAAATGGGGCATCCCGGCGAGTCAAAAACAGAATAAAAGACTCGGGCAAAAATAAGGGAAATAAGCAAAAAATGTACACCCGCTGAGTTGAAAAGCCGCATTGGACAGCTCAGGCAAAAATGGGTATCCCGATGGATTGAAAACCCGAAAGGGCGATCCATGCAAAATAAGGGAATAAGCGAACAACTGCATTCTGAATTCGTCTGTATCACCTACAACTTGGTAAGCTCCAAGGGATCAAGCTGCAATCAGAATCAACTCTCTCCAGAAAGCAAGACGAGAAGAACGTCATTGTCATACGAGTCATAGCAGAAGAGGAAGCTCCTTGAAAGCATCGCCAGCACCGCCAGCACTTTATTTCTCAATTTGTAACAATCTCCTCCTTTCAGGAGATATGTTTCTCTGACTGTATCTTGCCAATTCAGGGCACACGAATTAATATAATCAGATTTTCAGTCATGTCTCGTTTTTTACATTTAAGTTTTGCAAAAGAGTTGTCTGATATCTCTAAAAACACAACTGCCTAAGTACAGATGCCTGTCTTTAAAAAATAAAACACATGCTTGCAGGGAATGTGATTACTCTCGAAAGTACTTTTTTCCTATGACGGAATCTCAGTAAAAGATACCTCGGGACCATTTGTGCGTTTCTTTATCTTTGCAGGATTGCAGGTATCCAGAACACAACCTGGGGCATGCCAATTACGCCTTAGCAAGATGGCGAATCGTTATCAACTCGGTCTATCTTCCACGTGGCAATGGGATGTGCCCATCTCCCCAGCGGAGCTGTCAAGTCAGCATACACTCAACCTCAGCATCTGAAATGTTCTTCCCCCAGCTGAGTAGCTCCCCATTGCCTTCCCCAGCAAAGTTGCCGAATCAACATACAGCATCGGGAATGCTCTATCCCCAGCTGGGTTGCCTCTCACAATTCCCCAGCTGGGTTGGCAGTTTATTACTTATCCCCATCAGAATGGGCAGGTGTCACAGAAGATGCCCTTATCCCCGGCGGAGTCAAGAAGTCACCGTAACAGATTTTCTAGGGAGATCTTTCAGTGATGCCTCTCTCTCTCCCCAGCCGAGTTGTCATCTCGCCCTCAGCTGAGTACAAATCAGGGAATCATCCCCACAGAGCTCCAGCCTCTATCCAGAAGAGCGGCGCATAGAAGATCACAACAGAGTACGGAAAGCTTCTACAAACCCCAGCTGGGTCCCGTATTATAAGAATATGTCAATCGATGACGTATGTCCCCAAGCAGATACAACTACAGATCTATCAATGATCTCATCCCCAGCTGGGGATGTTCACTTCAAGCAGATCGGTCAGGGATCTTTGCAGCAACGGGATCCGAATCCCGGATCGGTGCCTCTTTGCATAATCATAGCATTCGCATCATATTCACCCTCAAAGCGTAGCATTCCGTCTAATACGGAGCATTACGGCAAAAATCAAATGCATAGCATAATCATAGGTCATGTTGTGAGTTGAACACTTGTAAATATTGACAATCTGTCGGCATACAGAATACATCCCCATCAGAGTCCCAGCAAAAGCAGTTGCCCCATATCACAAACACCAGTGCATATCTCCTTTTTGATACCCGTCCGTATCATCATTTCCCAGCAGGTTGCCTGAATACACTTTACAAACCAAGATCACCAGTATCGCAGATACATCCTGACACTCGTCCGTGTCATGTCACCAGCAGAAAGCCAAAGACACCCTCTTTGCACTTACATATACCTATACACTTTCTTGACACCCGTCTGTGTCATATCCCCAGCGTGTTCGCCTATACTTGTATATACACTTTCTTGACACCCGTCCGTGTCATATCCCCAGCGTGTTCGCCTATACTTGTATATACACTTTCCTGACACCCGTCCGTGTCATATCCCCAGCAGATAAACACTCGCCTATACATTATATACTCACTACTCATTGGTACACCTACTCAGATACTCGTCCGTATCTTATATACACCATGTATATCCCCGCAGATTCGACAGTAGTCCTTGTTCTTTGTTAACCAGTTGGTACTCGTCCGTACCATCATCTCAGAACATTGCGTCTAATGTTTGTTTCTACATGATACTCGTCCGTATCATAGTCTTAAGGATGCTCGTCCGCATCTTTAATCCGTACACCGTGTCAGACACTTATGTCTTCGTGAATATAGATGCTCGTCTGTGTCTACTATTCCCCAGAAGGATACTTTCAGATGCAACACCCGTTCGTGTTCCTTGTTAACCAGTTGATACTCGTCCGTATCATCAGCTCTGAGCACGTGTCAGTTTGTTTCTACATGATACTCGTCCGTATCATAGTCTTAAGGATGCTCGTCCGCATCTTTGATCTATACACAATACCAAACACTTATACCTTTTGTTTCTTGGATGTAAACGCTCGTCCGTGTTTACTATCTCCCCAGTAGATTGCCAACGAATTGCCTTTTTTATCTAACACTCGTCCTGTGTTATGATAAACTTTGAGAGCAGCCGTCCCCTGCTAAGTGGTCGTCCTCCACTTCTTGATGGTCGTCCTCCATCATGCTCGTCCGATGGCCGTCCCCATCGTTGATTTTAGCAGCCGTCCCCTGCTAGGTGGTCGTCCTCCACCTTCTGATGATCGTCCTTCATCACTTTATCCAATGGCCGTCCCCATTGTTGATTTTAGTTGTCTAACACTCATCCTGTGTTATGATAAACTTTGAGAGCAGCCATCCCCTGCTGAGTGGTCGTCCTCCACTTCTTGATGGTCGTCCTCCATCATGCTCGTCCGATGGCCGTCCCCATCGTTGACCTTTTCTATCCGATGGCCGTCCCCATCGTTGATATTTTGGCAGCCGTACCCTGCCAGGTGGTCGTCCTCCACCTTTGATGGTCGTCCCCATCATATTTCTTTTATGCCCAACAGAGCAGCCGTCCCCTGCTAGGTGATCGTCCTTCACCTTTGATGGCCGTACCCCATCATCTGTTTATTTCATTTATTCTTTAACCCGATGGCCGTCCCCGTCGTGGTCCCTTTTCCTTTTTAGCCCGATGGCCGTCCCCATCGTTGGTTACTTTACCTTTATGAACTTGATGGCCGTCCCCGTCATGTTTCATTAATCCTCAGAATTTTGCAGCTCTATCTTGATGGCCGTCCCCATCATGATATTTTCCCAGCTAGTCGGCCGTCCCCGTCTTAGCTTTACCTTTTATCCCCAGCATGTCGGTCGTCCCCGTCATTGCTTTATACACTTTACCAGCATGTCGGCCGTCCCCGTCATCGCTTTGCTTCACATACCACCTTACCCAGCAGTCGTCCTCTGCTCGACGGTCGTCCTCCGTCGCCCATACTTTACAATATACTTTATTTGCTTTTACAATCTATATCCCTTTTCTTCTTCATTTCTGTGAGTGCAAATTTTGGACTGTCTTTGGTATTCAACCACAAGTTATCTTGTTCGCCTGTTAAGCCGTCGCTTACAACCTGCACAGCTAACTCATGTTTGAATAGGGGCAGCTGTAAACACCCCAAATTTGCCCTCACCCATTCACACCATGGCTTGTGATCATCTCATATGCATATACACAAAACATATCATCTCACATCTCATTTTGATTCACTGCATAGCTTCTAAGGCATCTGCACCTAGGGTTTGTGATCTGAGCAACCTCAGGGCCTCCTGAGCCATTCCAAAAACCACTAATCAACTCAAAGTGGTTCATGTGTGTTCTTATGTCATATTACATCCTCACAAAGTCAAAAATGCAGAGGAATCACAAGAACTAGGGTTTGAGTGGATGCAGAGCCAGGATGAACTGCACATTTGACTGAAAATTAGGGTTTTGGTTTCAGAGGCCATAACTCCAATTTTTTTGGTCATTCTTGTTTCCATTGGTCTCTATATGGTATAGGGAGTATGCATATCAATTTTCATGAAGAAATTCCATGGGGAAGTCATCTGATCAAGAGTTGACTTTTCAGACAAGTCAGTGCAAAATCAGGGCATCTGAGGCCCCCAATGACCCAACCAATGGGTGATCTTCATCATTTTGAGTGTGTATGATCTTTATTTGATCATGGAAGAGGTTTGAAGTTCACAAAATTCAAGAATTTAGGGTTTTTGCAAGAGTTGACTTTTTGGGTTTTGTTGACTTTTCAAGAATGCATCCTTTTAGGTCAATTTTCAAGCTTTGATTTATGATCCAAAAAGGCTTCAAATGGAAAAACTTTGGTCATGAAAGTTGTAGATCTCATCTTTCCCTTTTCAAAAAGTACAAGAACATGATCTAACTCTTCTTGAATCAAAAGTTATGGTGTGTTAAAGTTACCAAAAATCATTGTTTTCCAAGTTATGCACCAAGTGGAAATTTTGCTAAGTCTTGAACCAAATCAAATTGCTGCCTCAAATTCATGTCAAACCATCTTGTAAACATTCTCTAAGTCCATAAAATCAGAATTGGACTAAGCTTTCCCATGATTTCATGCTTGGTTGGCCAAAAGATCACATGTGAACCAAAAGTACAACAAGTTGCAAAACACTCATGATCATTCCTCACAACTTGCAACATTGGCTGCTGAACCTTCCATAGTCTCTCACCACACCATGCTGCGCCAGCCCTAGCTTTGTACCAAGCCTAGATCAAGCCATACCCTATCTTACACATAAAGTGGTTTTTGAGCAAAAAGTGAACTACCTATCACAGCTGCACAAGTCACATCAGCCAACCAATCAGGATTGTTTATCATTTCATTTTGCAAGTGGAACATAACAAGAACAAGGGCTGAAACCAACTCATTAACAACTTGCACAAAAACCTTCCAACTTGCAAGTTCTATCGAATCTCTTTACACAGCCACAAAACACAAAAACTTTGATCACCATCCAACTCACCACACCTCAAAGGCCTCAAACCACCAAAACTTAAGCCTGAAGCAAGCCTGACCTGAGCCTCACCATTCACCATCATCAGAACCAGTCCTCTTCGAATCACACTATCCATCCATCAAGCACTTCATTTTCCTTCACCAACAAGTCAAGCATGCCATAAGGAGCCAAAATCACCCCTTACTTTGAGCTGAAACAGCCTGTATGCAAAGTGCATTTTCTGCTACACCAGAAGTGAACCACTCAAAATAGCTTGCTAAAGTTCATTCCAAGCCCACCATTGGTACCAGGGGAGTCATTGGAGCTGGTTTGCATCAAGAAACTGCTCTGGAAGCTCAAAAGCAGGAGTTGTCACCTCAGGTATGATCATGAAACTTTTCTCTCAAAGCTCTGATTTTATGTTATAAAATGAAAATGCATGCTTCAAGGATCATGGGGATGTGTTCAGAATCAAAAATGGTGTGAAAATGAGCATTTTATGTATCTCTGAAATTTGGCCCGTGAATGCATTTGGTTTCGATTCTGCTTATTCATGTTAGATAAATGTGTTTTGATCTTAGATTAAGGTTTAGTTAGGGTGGAGGAGTGTTTCTGGGCAGTTGATTTGATGGTTTGTGACCTGTGGCGTTTTCTAGGGTTTGTGGTACGCCGGAGAAGACGACCGGAACCACTGTTCCGGCCGTCTGAGGTTAACATGCCCTAATTAGGGTTTAGTCCAGTCATTAGTGGATTTTGAATTGAGGCCATTGGATTGCCCTTCCCGCGCGTAGACCAAGGGACCAGATCATTTCATTAACATAATTTCCATTTAATTAATTTAATTAGGTTTAATATTTAATTAATCAGGTTTTAGTCAGGTTTGAATTGGGACCACACGATTGCGCGCCAAGTCAACCTTCGTATCCCCAGATTGCATCTCATGCGTCCATTCTGTTTACTTTTCTTTTTATTTGATTTTAATTCATATTTATTCCAATTAATTTGTACAATTTATTTAAAATAGTTAAAAAATCATAAAAATTATGAAACTTTTTCTTTAAGGTTTTATTAATTTTTATGACACAAAAACATTTTTATTTTATTTTTTATCATTAAAAAAGTATTTTTAAATATTTAAAAGATTATTTTTAATTGATTAATGAGAATTAATTAATTAAAAATACTTTTAGGTATTTAAAAATTACAAAAAAATTCATGAAGTGTTCTAAGACATTTAGAAACATTGTCCAACCTTCAAACCAAATTTCTTTTTTGATCTTGATGCATTATAAGAATTTTTCATTGAATTAAATCATTTTGGATGCATTATTTTGATCATATGTTTGAAAATTCATTTCTGCCTATTGGTGAAGGTTGAGACATTGATTCTTTTTGCATTGGTTTCCATTTGACATGTACTTTCAAGGATAAAAAGGCCATGATTTGATCTTGCATTTTCTAATTGATTGGCATTTGTTTTGTTGAGAACCCTAAAAAACCCTAATAACTTGCAAAAATCATAACTTGAGATTGGTGAAGAGTTGAGAGTCCTCCTTTGGGCAGTGATTCATTATAGGTCTAGGGTTTCTTTAGGTACCATTTTCCATTTTTTTTTATGTTAAGGTTTGCTTCTGTTTTGGTTTATGTTTGATGTTTGATCCATGAACCCTAATTTGGGCTTTCATTTGCATCATTCTTGCATTTCCTTGCATGACTTGACTTGCCATTGCATTTTGTGCATTCTTATGATTCATTTGACATCTCAAGACATGTATGAAGCATCATTGATCATTGCATTGCATGTTTGCCATGTCATTTGTCTTGTATGTTTCATAACATTTCATGCTTGTCCATGCTCCTCAACTTGCATCATTTGCATCCATGACTTTGTATGAACATCTCATTGTCTTGCCTCATGTTTGCAGCACCTCATAGCATCATTTTCATCATCACCATGCTTCTGGTCTTGCTTTGCATCATATCATTTCATCTCATCTTGCATTGCATTACATTTGTTTCTAACATTTCAGGTGGTAAGTAAAACTTGAGAAGTGAATTTGCCTTCACTTCTCATAACTTTTCTTTTCATCTCTCTTGCATACCTTGCTGCATTCTTATATGTGTTTGAGTTTGAGCTTGCTCATTCTTCCTCTTCCCACTTTCTTTCTTCAAGTGACTTGACTTCTTGAATGAAGCAAGTCACTTTGCTTCTCTTGATCCTGTTCATCTGCTTCCTGGTGGTTCATCTGAAGATTGTTCTTGAAAACCTCACAAACCTTAGGACCAACCAAGCATGATAATGAATTAGGGTTTTGATTAGTCTCCCCCATAGTTTTTTACCTTTGTGTCTCTCCTTGAGTCATCTCTTCTCACCTCATAATCAGGGACTAAACCCTCAAGGCTTTAAGACTTTGTGATTAAGATCATGCCTGCATCCTTCTTTTAGGATGGAGTGTATAACTTTAATCCTAAGTCTTGGACCCTTAAGGTGTTGAATTCTTTTAATTAATCCATCTAATAATCATCAAGACATTACACTTGTAACTTGGGCCTTGCATTAGGGTTCTAATTCTTCCTTAATTGGTTAAGAAGGACTAACCCTAGTGTTAATGGACAAGTCCCCCTCAAGTTGTCTTACAAATCATAAAATTCACTTCATCATCATATCATTAACTAAAATCCATCTAATAAATGCTTGTTTTGTCATGGGTTTAATCCCTAATCATGGATTAAGTTGAGGAGCTTTCCTCAGCTTAAACATTCTCATCTATTATCCTTCTTTTAGGATGGTGTAATGAGACTGTTTAATCCTTGATTGTGGCTTAACCTCATTACTTAACACTAAACAAAAACACCAAAAACATCTAAATAATCACAAGTAGGTTAATGATCTTAATCCTGCATCAAAGGTGATTAAGTGTGAGAATCTGACTTCACACTTAAGGTAATTCTCATTACCCCTAATCAGAGGGATGATGTGATGAGTTTGCCAAATCCATTGGTTTAGGCCTAAGCTCATTATCCTGTGACAAACTCCAAAAGCAATAAAAGACTGAAAACTCAAAAACAAACAATAATCGTCTCCTTCGGGATTCTTTTCTCATCTCATTCACTCACAATCGAGAACTTGCTTCTTCCGTCTAATGCAAGACAGTCAGCATCTGTGCCAGACAGATCATACACTTGAGCATAGACTGCAAGCAGTTCACAAGTCAATTCATCTTTCAGTCTCTTTGGGTCGAACTACGGTGTTCTGACTTCCTCATTGCACGAGAGGATACGTAGGCATAACTTAACAGTTATCGAACAAAAGTCTCTGTTCATTCCCCCTCCTTCCAGCTTCATTCTTTAGCCTCATGGTCATGAGCATTTCATTCCTGATCTCACACTGACACTGTACATTTATACACATCACATTTCTTTACACTGACACCTGTACATCTTTTCCAGCTCTTTTATGCACAAATAGCACTGACACTACCCCTTTAAAACACAAATCTTTTAAGCGTGGATCCCGTCGAGTACGACGGACAATCTGGGTGCTAATACCTTCCCAGGTTGTAACCAACCCCCTTTCTCAGTCTCTCTGGTTCGCAACCGTCTTATCCATCTTTTTCTAGGCTTATGCAGCATTGCCTTTCCTCCGGGATAAAAATGCCTAGCTGGCGACTCTATTCATCTCCAGTGAGTTCACGGCTGTGTGTTCTCATTGTCCCTCTCGCCGACCGTTCGCGTCTGTACCTTTATTTGGGCCATTCCCCATCTATCGGGAGCGACACTAACAAACTTAGGCTCATCTGCAAACAGTATGACCCCATATATGCCAAGGGCCAACAAAGCACAGACTGCCTTCCACTCCCCCATGGAGGCCTTCAGAATAGCCTGAGAGGTCAAGAAATCCAAGTGAAGACCAGAGACTCCGGCCTTGGCTGTCATGTTCTGCCCAATCAGAACTGGTTCCAAATATAATGCCTTTGCCACCTCTTCATTACTAGGGAAAGCCATCTCAGGGTTGAAGGGGACTCCACCCCTGATAGGTACACCAATCAGTGATGAATACTCTTCCAACAAGGGTCCCAACTGAAAATTCTGGAAGGTGAAGCACCTCAGAGGGGGATCATAGTACTGCAGGCAAGTATGAATCAAGCTCCTTTGTGAAGGGTCCAAATCCATAACCACATCAAGGATTCCTCCATAATGTTCTCTGAAAAGTGGTATATGGTCTGGAGTAATCAGGGTCTGAATCTTCCTGATGCTAGCCAACTCAGGCTCAAAGAAATGATAGGAGATGTTACTCTTCTTAGGTGCCATGTTGCTGAAGAAGAGCTGAGACAGATGCTGAGAATAACACTGAAGATGGGCCACTGACAGGCTGAGACTGGTGATGCAGGTGACTGAAGCAGGTAGCTGATAACTGGAGTAAGTACTGATGAAGATAGGTCTATGCCGAAGAAGGGGTCAAAACCAAGCCAAAATGTATGATGTGGGTACCCTGAAAAACAAATAAACACATGTTAAAATGATGCAATGATGATGTATGCAAATGATATGCAAGGGTTTGTGACTGAGCTGAATCTGATTAACTGCCTTGATATAAGTCCAGGTATGTTCAAGAAATCCAGATGGAGGTTCATAAGTCCAGTAACCAAGGTGGGGGACTCAAATAAAGAGTCACATGTCCAGGGTTAAAATCACAAGAACTGTTCCAAAATGGAGTATTCTTATCAATGTAACAGGGTATGTTGAGGCCAAGGGTACCTGCAAACCTGTAAACAGCCCAACCCCCTCACAGGTGATGTTCTAAAACAAGGATCCTCAGACTTGGATCAGTTATGAGAAGTGTAAACACTTCTAACCCGGAGGTACAGTGTTTACAATAACCATAAAAGATCCTCCTCTAATTCACCTCAGTTTCTGAAGGTCAATAGTAAAGGTCATCCAGACTTGGCAGGCTTCCCAGATAGCCCTAGCACTACAGGAAATCTGCAGCACAGAGTTCTCAAGAAGAAACCCATATCTGAACCGTGTTTCATATTCCCGCACCAGACCGAAATGGAATGGGAAAGAACATGAACCACTCTAGCCTAGGTGTCACTCAGGTCCCAGGTATAGGACCTTAACTCTCAGTGGAACACCCACCCACCAAAGCAACAAAACAGATCCAGCTAGCACAGTATGACAGTATGGTATATGTAAAGCTATAAAGAAAGCAATAAAACAACTGTACATAAAGCAAAAATAAATACAAATACAAGCACAAATAGCACATAACACCCCAGTAAACACAAATCAAACAAGCGCTAGGAGGAACCCACAAAAAGAACCAGAAGCCCTGGTTACAGTTAAATCCCCAGCAGAGTCGCCAAGCGGTCGCTCCCACCAAATGACACCAGGTCAGAAGGGGTACAGACGCGAACGGACGGCGAAAAGGAGGGTGTGAGGACACACAGGAGTGAACTCACAGGGAATGAATAGAGTCGCCAGCTAGGCATTTTTATCCCGGAGGAAAGGCAATGCTGCATAGACCTAGAAAGATATGGATAAGACGGTTGCGAACCAGAGAGACTGAGAAAGGGGGTTGGTTACAACCTGGGAAGGTATTAGCACCCAGATTGTCCGCCGTACTCGACGGGATCCACGCTTAAAAGATTTGTGTTTTAAAGGGGTAGTGTCAGTGCAATTTGTGTATAAAAGAGTTGGAAAAAGATGTACAGGTGTCAGTGTAAAAGAAGTGAAGTGTATAAGTGAAGTGTCAGTGTAAGAACAGAGTGAAATGCTCTAGATCATGAGGCTAAAGAATAAAGCTGAAAGAGGGGGAATATACAGAGACTTTTGTTCGATAACTGTTAAGTTATGCCTACGTATCCTCTCGTGCAATGAGGAAGTCAGAACACCGTAGTTCAACCCAAAGAGACTGAAAGATGAATTGACTTGTGAACTGCTTACTTGCCTATGCTCAAGTGTATGACCTGTCTGGCTCAGGGCAAACTGTCTTGCATTAGACGAAAGAAGCAAGTTCTCGTTTGTGAGTGAATGAGGTGAGAAAAGAATCCCGGAGGAGACGATTATTTTTTTTTTTTTTTGATTTTTCAGTCTTTTATTGCTTTTGGAAGTTTGTCATAAGCTAATGAGCTTAAGTCTAAACCAATGGGTTAGTAAACTCATCACATCTTCCCTCTGATTAGGGGTAATGAGAATACCTTAAGTGTGAAGTCAGATTCTCACACTTAATCACCTTTGGTGTAGGATTAAGATCATTAACCTATTTGTGATTAATTATATGTTTTTGTTGTTTTTGTTTAGTGTTAAGTAATGAGGTTAATCCATAATCAAGGATTAAACAGACTCATTACACCATCCTAATAGAAGGATAATAGATGAGAATGTTTAAACTGAGGAAAGCTCCTCAACTTAATCCATGATTAGGGATTAAACTCATGACAAAACAAAGCCTTTGGTTAAGTGGATTTTAATTAATGATATGATGATGAAGTGAGTTTTATGATTGGTAAGACAACTTGAGGGGGACTTGTCCATTAACACTAGGGTTAGTCCTTCTTAACCAATTAAGGAAGAATTAGAACCCTAATGTAAGGCCCAAGTTACAAGCTTGATGTCTTGATGATTATTAAGTGAATTGATTAAAGGATTTAAACACATTAAGGGTTTAACACTTAGGATTAAAGTTATACACTCCATCCTAATAGAAGGGTGCAGGCATAAGCTTAATCACAAAGCCTTAAAGCCTTTAGGGTTTAGTCCCTGATTATGAGATGAGAAGAGAAGACTCAAAGAGACACAAAGGTAAGAAACTAAGTGGGGGGACTAATCAAAACCCTAATCATTGTCATGCTTGGTTGTTCCTAAGGTTTGTGAAGTTTACAAGAGAAATCTTCAGAGGAACCACCAGGAAGCAGATGAAAGGAGCAAAGAGAAGCAAAGTAACTTGCTTCACTTAAGAAGACAAGTCACTTGAAGAAAGAAAGTAAGGAGAAGAAGAATGAGCAAGCTCAATCTCAAACACAAAACAAAATGCAGCAATGATGCATAAGAGAGATGAAAAGAAATTGTGAGAAGTGAAGGCAAATTCACTTCTCAAAGTTACTTACCACCTGAAAAGTTAATGAAAAGAATGCAATACAATGCAAGATGAGATGAAATGACATGATGCAAATCAAAACCAGAAGCATACACATAATGTTAATGATGCTATGAGATGATGCAAACATGAAACAAAGCATGGGGATGATCATACAAACTTATGGATGCAAATGAAGCAAGCTAAGAACCATGATCATACATGAAAAGTTATGAAGTGCAAATGGCATACAACATGGCAAATGCAAGATGCAATGATCAAACATGCTTCTAATATGTATTAAGATGTCAAATGAATCAAATGGATACACAAAATGCTATGGCAAGTCAAGGTATGCAAACAAATGCAAGATGGATGCATATGGAAGCCCAAATTAGGGTTTATGATCAATGCCTCAAACAAAAACCAAAATCAGAAGCAAACATCAAGATAAAAAATTGAAAATGCACTCAAAGGAACCCTAACCCTACACAAACTCACTGCCCAAAAGAGAGGTTCCAACTCTTAACCTAATTAGAGTTATGAATTTCCTAAACTTTCTAGGGTTTTAGGGTACCTTAACAAGAAAAATGTCAAACAAATGGAAAATGAAAGATCTAACCATGCCAATTTAATCTCACAAACTACATGCTAAACAAAATGCAATGCAAGAAGAATCAAAGTCCAACTCTCAATGGTTAGGCAGAAATGATTTTTTGAAGGTTGGATCAAAATAATGCCTTGAAAATGAATTAATTCCATGGAAAATTATCAAAATGCATCAAGATCAAAAAAGAAATTTGGTTTTAGGGTTGGACAATGTTTCTAAATGGTTTTAAGTGTTTCATGAATTTTTTGGTGATTTTTAAATACCTAAAAGTATTTTTAATTAATTAATTCTCATTAATTAATTAAAAATAAACTTTTAAATGATTTAAAAATATTTTTAAATGCAAAAAATAAAAATAAAAATGTTTTTGGTTTCTGAAATTAAATAAAAGTTTGTACAAAAAATTTCAGAATTTTTAAGATTGTTTTGCTATTTTAAATAAAATGGGGAAAATAAATGAAATAAAAAGAAAATAAAATTGAATTAATGAGAAGTAATCAGAATCAAGGGTCAGCATTCAAATGAAACACGCGCGCGTTTGACTTGGCGCCACATCCAAGGGCTGGCATTCAAACTTGGCTAATTATGATTAACCCTAATTAATTGTGCCCTAATTACTTTCAGGCGACCGGAACACTGTTCCGGTCGTCTTCTCCGGCCATCTCAAATCTCCAACTCTCTCTACACGCATCCAAAACAAAATCTAACTACCCAGAAATCATCCCCACTTAGAAACGAATCAAACCCCTCAATCAAACAACATTTATCATTCAAAAACAGAGAGAATCGAATCAAACATTTTTTAGGGCAAAAGTTTCAGACAATGCATACATCCTGGTTTCTCAACCATTTTCAAAAGTAAGCACATATTCATGATCAGGGGATGCATAGAAGCTATTAAGAACTTAAAAACATGTTTCTGGAAAAACGTTTTGAGTTGACTACCTGAACTGAAGCTTTCGATTCAGGAGCTTTCTGGCTGTTTCTTTGGCTCAAATGCACTCCAATGATCCTCCTAGGAAGCTTGCAATGTTTGTTTGGAGTTTAGAATGGATGGTTTAAGAGATAGCAGAAGTTCTGTTCAATGGCAGGTGGTGATCGTGTTTTTGATTCAATGGCTTTCAGGCTGTTTTGAAGGTTGGTTTGTGTTCAGTGAAGCATGGTGAGATTGTTTGTGAAGTTTGTTTATGAGTTTATGGCCTGTATGATGAGTTTCGAAGGCTCTTGCAAATGAAGGTGAAAATGAGAATGCTGTGATGTGTGAGGTTTCAGGCTTGTGTTGTAGTTGCTTTGGCTTGCTTTTTCTTTGTATAAACAAATGCCATTGGTCAGATGAAGTGATGTGTGCTTTATTGATTGGTATGGGCCTTTTTGCCAAAATGTCAAAGTTGGTGTAAGAGAAGTATGGGCTACTTCTAGCCAAGTACAAGGAATGTGTCCTGCGTAGCATGATGAGGGGAGATGCCTAGGGTGGCTCAGCAGGCTAGCAAGCAAGTGGGTTGTGTCTTATGATGAGTTTTGCAACTTGCCTTGCTTTTGAGCTTTATGAAGTATCTTGATCCCATAAGCCATAAAACATGTGATTCTTTGGGTGCAATCTGACTTTTAGGACTTGTGTGATCATGTGGTGAAGTTTAGAAATGCATTTGATGACTTGATTTACCTTGAGAAGTGAATTTGCAACTTTGCCTCTATGGTGGAAACTGAAATTTTGTGATTTTTGCCAACTTTGACAAACCATAACTTTTGATCCAAAATGAATTAGGTCATGTTCTTGTACTTTTTGAAAAGGGAAAGATCCATTCTACAACTTTCATGACCAAAGTTTTTTCATTTGAAGCTTTTTTGAATAAAAAAGTAAGGGTTGAAAAAGTTGCCTAAAATGACAATTTCATTAAAAGTCAAACTTGCCCAAAAAGTCAACTTTGCAAAAGACTTGTAATTCTTCAATTTTGTGAACTTCCAACAACTTCTATGATCAAATAAAGATCATACACAATCAAAATGATGAAGAACACCCTTTGGCTGGGTCATTGGGGGCCTCAGATGCCCTGATTTTACACTGACTTGCTTGAAAAGTCAACTCTTGATCAGATGACTTCCCCATGGAATTTCTTCATGAAAATTGATATGCATACTCCCTATACCATATAGAGACCAATAGAAACAAGAATGACCAAAAAATTTGGAGTTATGGCCTCTGAAACCAAAACCCTAATTTTAGGTCATCTGTGCAGTCAAGCCTGGCTCTGCTTCCATACCATTCTCAGTTCTTGTGATTTTTGACATTCTTGACTTTAAGAGGATATAATATGATATTTGAACACACATGGACCCCTTTGAAGTGATTGATGGCCTTTGGAGTGGCTCAAGAAGCTCTTGGATTGCCCATATCACAAACCCTAGATGCAGATGACTTAGAATCTATGCAGTGAATCAAAAATGTGATATGAGATGCTATGATTGTGTTTATGCATATGAAATGATCACAAGCCATGGTGTGAATGGGTGAGGGCAAATTTGGGGTGTTTACAACCTTTTCTGCCAGCTCTGCATACCTTCAATTATTGATCTCGTTCATGTTGCCCACATCAGCATCCAATAGAGTAAACTGGTCTTCTGGCGTGTCTTCTACAACCATATTGCGGGTAGCAGTCCTGTTTGGATTTGGCCCTACATTACGGGCAGCGTTCGGATCCACATTCTCAGCCGGGGTTCCAGTATTAGCATTTACCCGGGCTTTCTCAACCATCAATCTGAGACGCTCCTGGTTCTGGGCCATGCCAATCATCATTTCCATGAACTGATCCATCCTTTGTCAGAGCATGTTGAGATCATTCTGCATCAGCTCAGCCATTCTTACTCGGTTTCTGCGAGTTGGATATCAGCGAAGGCATTGACCAGCTTTACTGCCTACAATTGAATAAGTTAGGAGGTCCGGATAACCTGTCAAAATGCAAAATATGGAAATCATGCAATGAATGTGTATGACATGTTCATGAGGATGTGACATGCAACCCAACAAATGAGTAAACATGGGTTAGGAATTCAAGCATGCAAATGATGTTATACAATGCACTGGCAAGTGATCAAAGGTCTGGTGTCTGTGTTCGGATGTTGGCATTGAGAAGACAGTCACATGCTAGTGAAGAGTCATAATAACAGTACAACCAAAATCCTGGATCTCATAACCAAAGGATCGTGTAGAATTCGGTCATAATATTGGACAATGCTGGCAAAGCGGGTATGTTGGAAGTTTCAGGGTTCCTGCAAACCTGTAAATCCCTCCCATCTCATGGGTGTGCTACTCTGAGTCAACATCACAGACTCTCAAAGTCGGATAGCAATAATGCGTTCACCAGTTCCGAGAAATGACTCATGACCAAATTAGGGAATCGGTTTGGCATTATGTACTACCCAGGGAGGTCTCAGTTGAGTCTGAGGAAAACAAGCATCCCTCATAAGTCCCCATCTTCAAGCACTAGATCGAGAGACAATAATACATTCAATCCTTGGGATACAGTACTATCATCATACGAATAATTTGCCTTGACTGGGTTCCTATGAGAGAACCAGGCCATCCTATGCGAGTTCCCAGTAGGCCCTCAGATGCGAGTGGGTTTGCCAACAAATGTGATCTGCCACTGTCATCATTGGAGAGGGTTGTTTCCACTAAGGTCCTCAATGATCGGTCCCCAGATGCACATAACTATTAAGGTCCTATCCCGAAGTGGAGAAAACCCCCACACAAGATATTTCCAAGATGGTTGCAGTCTGGGTGTGGAACACATCGCCACTCATCATGCCACATGCGAGTACAACGTGTCCACGCTAATCCTAAGGTGCACTAAAGCCGGGTATTTAGCTTATCTCACAGTAACCCCCATCCAACAGAAAAATACCAAATCAGACAGTCCAGTATATATGATGCATGGAAAATAAATACTGAAAGCAGTAAAAAAATGTTGTAAAGTAAAGCTATAAAGACTGTAAATGAAAACAGTAAAGCTAAACTAAAGCACATATAAGCAAACAGAAACACAACCAAAGAAACAAAAACAGACAAGCTCTAGGGTTGACTCTCAAAGGGGAAACCATAGATTCTGGGTTCGGTCCCTAGTAGAGTCGCCAGCTGTCGCTCCCGGGATTTTCATCCCAGTACAAACACAAAAGTGGCGCGGAAAAGGTAGAGTCGCCAGCCATACATTTTTATCCCGAATGAATGGGAAAGGTAATGTTGCACAAACCGAAGAGAGAAGGAATGAACAAGGTCTTTCGAACCAAATATCTGGGTTCGGAAGTCGGTTACGACCTAGGAAGGTATTAGCACCCTAGATCGTCCACCGTATCCGACAGAATCCACGTTTGTTAGTCTGTTTCAAAGGGTAAAAGGATTAAACTATTGCTGAACAAAACCGTTAATTGGAATGAAAGTGAGAAAGAGAACTAGAAAAAGGATATCGAAAAGGAAAAATGTAGGGAAAATAAAGAATGTGCTCGAACGGGTCATACCCTGCTGCCTACGTACCTCATCGGGAATATGAGGATCAGAGTCGACGTAGTTCGCCTAACTAAGGCAGGAATTATTTTGTGTTTTTTAGGATGAAGTTGCCATAGCTCTAACTCAGGTGCTACCGGCTCGGTAAATCGAGGGTGATATTGTATCGGTGTTTGAACTGTCGAGGCAAGTCGTATTCGTCCGTAAAGAGTAGGAGATGAGAAGAGAAGACGCAATTTCTTTGTTGGTTGTCTTTTTAAGAGAAGTGTTTGCTTATTTGTTTGTGAAACATTTTCATACCAATACTTGCTTATTGTGGTAGAAGCCTTATACCTCGCCCTGAAATAGAACGTGCATAAGTAACCCACGACAAAGTCTCCTGTCGTACGAGAGAGTTCAACCTTTATTAGGTTTTTTTTTTACTTTTCTTTGAGATGAGAAAGAAAGAAAAGCGAACCAAAGGAAAAAAAGTATAAAGGGGGGACTAATGATCCTAATTGTTATCATGCATGGATGAACCTAAGTTAGTGTGGCTTTCTAATCCTAATGAGAAAAGGAAAAGAGAAGGGAGAAATAGAATACAACTCACTTCCTAATGAAGCTAGGTGGATTCTAAAGGGGATTAGCATGACGTTGTAAAAGTTAAACACAAAAATACTAAAAAACAAATATACTTTGAAAGCATATATAATTAAAAGGAATGAGGTAAACAAATACCAAACAAATCCTAATGTATCTAGGACCTAATCTAGACTCAATCCTAAGCCTAAGGGTACTAAAAACAATGCTAAGCTAAGAATCCAACAGCTATCACATCTCTCAAATGCACAAACAACTATGAAAAGCAATGCATGACACAAACAGCCTACTACAGCTAACATACAACATGCAAAATAGGTGTAAAAGTATGAACATACAACAAACAACACACATTTAACAGCCACTACTTCAAAATAGAGCTATGAAAAACAAGGCAGATTTGACTCATTTTTTATTGTGCATACACAAGTTTCAATACATGAACATACATCATTTCATTATTAAAGGAGATCAACGAGCATGGTATAAGCATGGACTTACGAGCATGTGAGCATTTTCCAGACTTGACTTAAAGAGCATTCATAAATTAGAACAATTGTACATTTTCATGGTAAACACATATTGACAAATAAGCACAAGGTGAACATGCATACATTACAAACAAGCAACCAAGTGAACATGTATCATGGCATACTCAAATCAAAATTAAGCACTAACATGGAAGTGGTAGAAAATAAGCAAGCAAGAATTACATGTGAATCCTTTATTTTTAAGCAAAACACAACATGCAATTGCATTGATCACAAATATAGTTCAAAATAGAATTTTAGATTATTATTGACATGCAAGTGAAGAGGTTCAAACAGGGTATCAACTTCTGAATCCACTATTAGCGTAAGATCAACATTTAAGCACAAAAACGGAAACTAACGAAACGCATATCGAAAGCTACCAAGAATACAGAATATTGCACCAAAAATGATCCTAACAATTCTCTAAAATCATGTATTACATGTACACAACAATTAAAGAAGCAATGGCTAGCAAACAATAAAAAATCACAAGTATGTAAAATGTTAACTGGTTAACGGTATAGGTTAACCGGTTAACGGAGTCAGAATATAGGCAAACATGGTGCAACACAGACGTGTTAACCGGTTAACCCCTAGGGTTAACCGGTTAACACTGAACAAAATTGAAAAACTTAGTTAAGGGAAGCACTTCTAGCCTACCAACTTATTTCCAAAAGCTCTTATGATTAAACTATCAAATGAGCACGAATTCTACACCTAGAAGCACCAATTAACAATCAAGAAATCCACATGCATATCACAATTTCTAAATTAATGATTAATTCACTAAAAAATCAATAAACGCAAGAATGATAATGCGAAGAATGTTGTAAGGCGAGATGAATAGAAATAACTTAAATCGAGAAAGTGATTTTGATTCACCAACCTACAAAGCGGAGGTTATCTTCGGTGAGTGTTGTAATGTCGATCAAAACGCGATAGAGGAGAGAAAACCGAAGCTCCGATGATATCCGTGAATGCGAAAAATAAATGCGGTTGATGACGATATTGATGAACACTTGCAAAATCACTTCCAAGAAGCTCAAATCAATCCAAAAATAGCAGCTGCTTATTCAATAAGCCATGGAATTGATGCTTGAATGGAGGTTTAGCTTCAAATTCCTCAAGTTTCAATGTGAAACTTGAAGAATTCTTGGTGGAGAAGCTTTTGGTGAAAGGTTGAAAATGGAGGAAAAGTTGATAGAAAATGAGAGAGATGAAGTGAGAATGGTGAAAAAAAAGAAGTCCTTTCTTTGGTTTTGGATGATATGAACTTATATAGTAGTTAGGATTGGCATGAGGCTTGGGTATGGAGCTTGCTTGGGCATTAGGTTTGGGAGAAAGTGGTTTGGAGTTAGGCTTGGAGTTAGTTGGAGTTAGTTAGGGTTCTAGAATATTCCTTGGAATATTCCTTGGAAAGTTGTAGAAGGATCTAGAATGTGGTAGAAAAATCCAAGGCTAAAGTGGAAGGTAAGTGGAGTGTGGAACAAGGTAGAAAGAAGGAAGAGAAAAAGTGGAGGGAAATGATGAAAACAACTAATCTTTGAAGTGTTTATTCAAATTTCGTGTCCGTTAACCGGTTAACCCCAGGCATTAACCAGTTAACGGATGAAAAATGTGAATTCTTCATTTCTTTGGTTGGTTAGCTTGGAAATGGTTTGGATTATTTTTTTGTATGATATTGTTTTTCTCTTGAGCCCCAATGATCGACAAGCTTCGGTTGATCACATGCCTCGTGAGTATGCAAATGATGATGATTTATTTATTTATTTATTTTTCCAATGAGATGCAATGATATGCGGAATAATGTGGGAATGAAGTGCAAGCGGCTTGAGGTTGATAATAAATAAGAGGGAATATTTTGGGATGTTACATACTTCCTTGTAGACGCTCGTGTCAAGAAAGAGGTCGAGTTCTTGGAGCTGAAGCAGGGGGACATGTTTGTGGCAGAGTATGCTGCCAAGTTCGAGAGGTTGGTGAAATTTTGTCCTTACTACAACCGTGATAATGTTGAGTTATCTAAGTGTTTGAAGTTTGAGAATGGTCTGAGACCAGAAATCAAGCAAGCGATTGGGTGTTAGCAGATTTGCAGGTATGTTAAACTTGTGGATACGAGTAGAATATATGATAAAGATAGTCGAACTCGATCTGCTCACTACAAGCAGGTGAGTGAGAATAAATACAAGGGTCAATTTCGAGGGAAGCCTTATGCAACTCCAAATGACAAGAGGAAGACGAAGGTTGCTGAAGGGAAAAAGCCAAGTGGGGGAGCGGGTTCTACTCCTCTCAAGTGCTATAAGTATGGCGAAGCAGGTCACAAATATGATGTGTGCACTGCTACTGTGATAAGATGCTATAGGTGTGGTAAGAAGGGCCATGTTAAGAATGAGTGTATGAATGTTGAACCAACTTGTTTCAATTATGGTGAAGAGGGGCATATGAGCACTCAGTGTTAGAAACTGAAGAAGTTTGCTACTGCGGCTCAGACTACTGGTAGAGTGTTCGCTTTGAGTGGCTCAGATGCTCAGAAGAAGGAAAACTTAATTAGAGGTACTTGTTTTATTAATGATGTTGAGTTGGTTGCTATAATTGATACTGGTGCTACTCATTTTTTTTATTTTGATTGAGTGCGCGACCAGGTTGAATTTGCCTTTGATTGTTATGAATGGTAATATGTTGATTGAAATGTCTGTTGACGGTTCAATTACGACTAACCGTGTATGTTTGAAGTGTCCTTTGACCATTTATGGTAAGGATTTCTTGATGGATTTAGTTTCCTTACCTTTAAGCCATATAGATGTTGTGCTTGGTATGAACTGGTTGGAATTCAACTTTGTGCATATAAATTGTTATGCAAAGGCGGTAGAGTTTTCAGAGTTTGGTGATTGTGGGGAGATAATGTTTCTATCTTCGGAGCAAGTGGATGAGCTTCTAGCAGAGGAAGCTCAGATGTTTTCTTTATTTGTGACATTACAAGTGGACCGTGAACAAGTGGGTGTGGAGTTACCTGTTTTCTGAGAATTTCTTGATGTATTTCCAGATGACATTAGTGATTTACCACCGGAGTGTGAAGTAAAGTTTACTGTGGATTTAGTACCGAGTACTAGTCCAGTGTTGTTGTCTCCTTATGGGATGTCAGCTTCAGAGTTGAGTGGGTTGAAGAAACAACTTGAAGAACTTCTTGAGAAGAAATTTGTTCATCCAAGTGTTTCTCTGTGGATTGCTCCTGTGTTGTTGGCTAAGAAAAAGGATGGTAGCATGAGGTTGTGTGTCGATTATCAACAATTAAATAAGGTGACTATCAAGAATAAATATCTGCTTTCGAGGATTGATGATTTGATGGATCAGTTGGTGGGAGCTTGCATTTTTAGCAAGATTGATTTGAGGTCGGGTTATCATCAAATTCGAGTTAAAGTAGATGATATTCCGAAGACAGCTTTCCGGATGAGGTATGGTCACTATGAGTATACTGTGATGCCTTTTGGTGTATCCAATGCACCTGGTGTATTCATGGAATATATGAATCGGACATTTCATGGGTATTTGGATAAGTTTGTAGTTGTTTTTATAAATGACATTCTGATTTATTCAAAGTCAGAAGAGGAACATGAAGGGCATTTGAGGATTGTATTGTAAGTGTTAAGAGAGAAGAAGCTTTACGCTAAGTTGTCGAAGTGTGAGTTATGGTTGAAGGAAGTGAGTTTCCTTGGCCATATGATTTCTAGTGGTGGAATTTTTGTGGATCCTTTGAAGATTGATGCAATATTGAATTGGGATACTCCGAAGTCTACTACGGAGATTAGAAGTTTCCTTGGGTTGGCCGGTTATTATTGAAAGTTCATATAGGGTTTTCTAAGTTGGAATTGTCTTTGACTCAATTGACTCGGAAGGGTCAAGCTTATGTATGGGATGTTTCTTGTGAGAAGAGTTTTGTTGAGTTTAAGAAGAGGTTGACTACTTCTCCAATTTTGATTTTGTTGAGTCCGAATAAATCTTTTCTGGTGTATTGTGATGCTTCAAAAATGGGTCTTGGTTGTGTTTTGATGCAGAGTGGTCAAGTAGTTGCCTATGCTTCTAGACAACTACGTGTTCATGTGAGGAACTATCCTACCCATGACTTGGAGTTAGCATCTGTAGTTTCTGTGTTAAAGATTTGG
Organism: Lathyrus aphaca; assembly: GCA_963966055.1. NCBI lineage: Eukaryota > Viridiplantae > Streptophyta > Magnoliopsida > Fabales > Fabaceae > Lathyrus > Lathyrus aphaca. Next base: position 178,153,505 of record OZ014522.1, read on the forward strand.
AGACACTATCTGTTTGGATCGAAGTTCGAGGTGTTTAGCGATTATAAGAGTTTGAAATATTTTTTTGATAAAAAAGAACTAAACAAGAGGCAAAGGATATGGTTAGAGATGTTGAAAGACTTTGATTTTGATTTGAGTTACCACCCTGGTAAAGCTAACGTGGTTGCAGATGCTTTGAGTAGGAAGACTTTGCATATGTCGATGATGATGGTGAAAGAACTTGAGATGATTGAGCAATTCAGAGACATGAGTTTGTTGTGTGAAACCACATCTGAGAGTGTGAAGCTGGGTATTCTAAAATTGACGAATAATATTATGGAAGAGATCTGTTTAGGATAACAGTCAGACATGATGTTGGTTGATCAAATGACTTTAATTAACCAAGGTAACTGAGGAGAATTATGAATTGATGAAAATGGTATGATGAGGTTTCAAGATCATGTGTGTGTTCCTGATATCCTAGAATTAAAGAAAAGTATTCTAGAAGAAGGACATCGAAGTAGATTGAGTATTCATCATGGCGCAACTAAGATGTATCATGATTTGCAAAAGTTGTTTTGGTGGTCGAGTATGAAGAGAGATGTTGCAAAGTTTATGTATGCGTGTTTGATTTTCCAGAAATCTAAGGTTGAACATCAGAAGCCTTTAGGTATGATGCAACCATTGAGTATTCTGGAATGGAAATGGGATAGCATTTCTATGGATTTCGTGACAGGTTTTTTCGAAGACAGTGAAGGGAAATGATTCCATTTGGGTGGTTGTTGACCGATTAACTAAGTTGGCGTATTTCTTGTCGATGAAGATTAATCATTCCATGTCGAGGTTAAAAGAGATGTATATTGATGATATTGTGATGCTGAACGGGATACCGTCGAGTATTGTGTCGGATAGAGATCCGCGGTTTACATTGAGATTTTGGAAGAGTTTACGAGATGCTTTGGGAACAAAGTTGAGGATGAGTTCTTCTTATCATCCATAAACAGACGGTCAAACATAACGAACTATCCAATCCTTAGAGGGTTTGTTGAGGGCTTGTGTGTTGGATCATTGAGGTGTGTGGGATAGTCATTTTCCATTGATTGAGTTTACTTATAACAACTGTTTTCATGCGAGCATTGGTATGGCTCTATATGAAGCGTTGTATGGGAGGCAGTGTCGGACTCCATTATATTGGTATGAGTCAGGCGAGAGTATTGTGCTCGGACCTGAGATTGTGCAGGAGACGACTGAAAAGATTAAGATGATTCAAGAGAGAATGTAGACTTCACAAGTCGCCAGAAGAGTTATCATGATAAGAGGAGGAAAGCACTTGAATTTCAAGAAGGAGATCATGGTTTCTTGAGGGTTACTCCAGTGACTAGTATCAGAAGAGCTTTAAAGTCCAGTAAGCTCACTCCGAGTTTCATTGGACTGTATCAGATTTCACAAAGGTTCAGAGAGGTGGCATATCGTATTGCATTACCACCATCACTTGCAAATTTGCATGATGTGTTTCATGTGTACCAACTGAGGAAATATATTGCAGATTTGTCGCATGTGATTAAGATGGATGATGTTCGAGTAAGGGATAATTTGATTGTGGAGGTTTCACCGGTGCGAATAGATGGCAGAGAGATGAAGTAATTAAGAGGTAAGTAGATTTCATTAGTGAAGGTATTATGGGGTGGACCAGTTGGTGATAGTTGGACTTGGGAACGAGAGGATCAGATGAAGGAATCGTATCCGATGTTATTTGCTTCAGGTACATTTTTTAGGAAGAAAATTCTTAAGTGGGGGGAGTTGTAACACCCCAAAGTCGATTTGATGTGTTTTCTTATGAATTTTGATGTTTATAATGTAATTTTATGTTTTATGGAGTTTGGGGATGACTTGAAATAATATTAGTATTAGAAATATTAAGCTTAATGGGTTTAGTTTATTATTTGTGATTAAATTAAATTAAATAAGAGGAATAGGAGGATAAGGGTAATGTGGTCATTTGATGGAGGATTAGTGGGGGTATTATGAGGAAAGAATAAAAAGGTCCTAGGGGCAAGAGTGGCAAAAGAAGGGAAGTTGGAGAGTACGGTCATTTAGAATGATCTCACTTTTGGGAGAAGAGCTCTGAAGAAGAGGAGTAGCTAGGACTTGAAGGTTGGAAGGATATTCGAAGAAATTATCTAAAAGTTTACGAAACGTGAGGTATGGGGAGTATTTTTCCGTTCGGTATTAAAATGTGGGAATATAATTTGGGGTTTTGAGGTATAGTCGTAGGGTATTAGGGTTTGACTGATGACTTTGTGTTTTGATGATGAATGCATGATGATTAGAGGAATATAATGATGTTAGATGATATACTTGATGTTATTGTAAGGAATGTTGACGTTAATTGTGATTATGTTGCTATGCTGATGTTAAAAGTGGATTTTGGTTGAGTTTATCGCAGATGAGGAATTCTGGAAATCACAGAAAATCTGCAGAATTTGCGAAACACGCTTAGCAAGGACAACCTGAGAGCTGGGAGCTTAGTGAGCAAGATGCCTCGCTTAGCGAGCCCTGGAGAGTTTTGAAAAATGATTTTTTTGGTTGTTCCACAACTATCTCTCAAAGGGCTTTATGTCCTAGGATGCTATGATGCTATGGAATTGTCGTATGATGTGTTTTGGGGATAAATGAGGAAAATTAGTGATTATATGATGTATGCGATTTATTTTATTTTGTAGAGTACATGAAGTATGATTGCATGATGTAGTAATACGGTGTTAGATGAATGCGGATGCAATATTTGTGATGTTTTGAGGATGATGTGTGTATAATTGCGTCTTGCGTTCATGGCATTGAACTATGGGGGGACTTCGGTCCATTGGTAGCTTCAATCCCATCGTGCGGATTGAAGTGATATGATGTTATGATGTGCTCCCTTAGTGTAGGGTTGATGGTCCAGTGTCCATCCATGAGGATGTTTTAGTACCACATGCATATTAAGAGGTTGTATATCATTCTAAATGACATAACATAATTTGCATTGATTTTGTGTGATGATGAGACTTGCTTGATGTTGTGTATAAATGAGTTATGATTGAATTATTGTGTTGATGTTTTTAGATTCTCATTTTCTATATTATTTTATTGAATGTGAATTTACTCACCCTGCCTGCCTTCTGGTGATGGTCTATTATACCATCCTGCAGATAATCAAGGTTAGCTCGGTGCATGCTTAACTCAGAGGTCGCGAGTTATCGAGTTAGTTAGAAGTGGAGTCCTGCTCTGTGTCTAGTAACTTCGGGATGAGTTTCGCTTGAGTGTTCATGCTTTACTTGAACTTAAGATGTTATTTCTGGAGTACCTCTGGTTAAATGATACTTGGGATATTTATAAGGTTTATTTTATTAAAGATGAATTATGACATATTGTTTTCCGCTGCATACTGTCGAAAAGAGATTTAAAAGTGTTTTTCATGATTTTATTAACCCGTGTTACGGGACAGGACACAATGTGATGTTTTATGAGAAATGAGATTTTTGATGTATGTGACATCTTTTCTTGAGATTTAACTCTGAAATATAATTTAAATCTATGCTAATTGTGATGTGGTACAAAGGGTGTTACAGCTAGGACCAGTGATAGTTCGAGAGACTACCGAGAAGATGAAGTTGATCTGGGAGAAGATGAAAGCTTCTTAAAGTCGACAGAAAAATTATCATGATAAGCGAAGGAAAGATTTAGAATTCCAAGTTGGTGATTATGTATTCTTAAGAGTTACACCTGTGACAGGTGTTGGGTGAGCGTTGAAATCTAAGAAGCTCACTCCTCGTTTTATTGGTCTGTATCAGATTTCAGATAGAGTTGGAAATGTTGCTTATAGAGTGGCTTTACCGCCAAATTTGTCGAATTTGCATGATGTGTTCCACGTGTTGCAACTCCGGAAGTATATTTCAGATTCTTCTCATGTGATTAGTATGTATGATGTTCAAGTACGTGATAATCTCACCATAGAGACGATGCCGATATGAATTGAGGATCGTGAAATGAAGACCTTCAGAGGCAAAGAGATTGTTTTAGTAAAAGTTGTCTGGCTGAGAGTTGCAAGAGAAAGTATAACTTGGGAGTTGGAAAGCAAGATGCAGGAATCATATCCTGAGTTCTTTGAGCGAGGTAAGATTTTCGAGGACGAAAATGTTCTAAGTGGGGGAGAGTTGTAACACCCGTATTTAATTAATTAATTTAATTAAATATTATAGCGTATTTTTCCCGATTATTTGTTGTTAGGTGTTTTTTGTCATATGTGTCGTTAAGTTGTTTGAGTTGGTATTAAATTAATAGATAAGTTGTGTTTAGGTTGTTTAATTTAATTAATTTTGATATATAAAATAAGTATTAGTGATATAATATATTAAGTTGGGCTTAGTTGTAGTGTGAGAGTAATAAAGTTGGGGGTGCTATTTTAGCCCTATTAGTAATTAAGCTGATTATTGATAATTTAGTAAAATTAGACAAAAGACCTAATTAGGGTATAATCAGAATTTTTTAAGAAGAGAGAACAAGTCTTAGAGGAAGATCAAGAAGAGGCTAGGTTGAGGATTTTCGCGATTTTTGCTGTGAATTCGAGCTGCCTTCAATCCAAGGTAAGGGTGGGGTTCAAATTCCATAACCTGGACAAGATAATTTGTATGTAGGTTGGATTTTCGTATGATTTCTTTGTTGTGTTCTGTATAAAATTGTTGTTGTCGATTTTCGTGCTGATATCTCATGGATAATTATATTGTTCTCGTTGTATTGTTGTTCTGAAAATTGTTCATGTGGTGGTAATCGTTGTTGTATCTATGTTGTAGTTGTTGGACTAGTTTATGTTGTAGGAAATCATGTAGAAAAGGAGATTAGGGTTCATAAAATCAGTCGTAAAAATTATTAGATGAATAGATATAGAAGATTTGGAGTCTAAAATCAATGTAGAAACCCAATTAGGCTTTAATGCAATGATAAAATTGTGTGATTCGTAGAAGAAGATAGATTTGTATGCTTTCTGGTGTTTTACGTAATAAATTTGGCATTACGCGTAACACATCTCCATTACACAGACATTATGCGTAACATGTAAGGCATTACGCGTAAGAGGTTGTGTAGAGTAATCATTACGCGTATGGGTAGAGTGGGTGCATAAAAATGCATTTTTTGGCTATTCGTCTTGTTTTCGCATTCGTTTCAAGTTGAGCTAATCTTAGACTTAAAGTAAAGATAAAATAAGTTGATTAAAGTAGATTTGAGTATTAAAAATAATTAATTTAGGAATCTAATTATTTCATTTGTAATTAGTTGTTTTCCATGTTGAAGTTGTTATAAGTCGTGTTATCCCGATCTTGGGGAAAATTATTAAGTTGCAGGTCTATGGACCAATGCTGAATTATGTTGTTAAGTTATAAGTTTTAAGTTGTTGTTCATGTCATTGTTTATGCCATTCCGAGTTGCATACATTTGCATATTTTCAATTTGGAGTGAATGCTCGATTCAAGTTAGCCTGGATTGGCAAATAAGTTGTTGATGCCTCGATAAACTGGCAAGATCTCAAGTTGGGAGTTTACTCCAATTGGTACCACATGCATATATAAGTTGAGTCACATTTGAGTCGCATTTCTATATATGTTATTATTGGTTGTTAGTTGCAAGTTGTATGTTGATGTTGTTAGTTGTGTGAAATGGTTTGATCGTATGAATTATTGCTTACATTTTGATTATCATACTCTTGTTTATGTTATTCGATATTTCATCCTTCTATTTGAATGTTGCCCTTTGTCGGCAACGTGCAGGTAACCAAGATTCGAGTACCTAGTCCTCTCAAGTTGGTGTTTGTTGCTCTGATACGTAGCACTTCGGGGGGATGAGCACATGTTTTCTTTTTGTGGATTTTATTAGTTAATGAACTCGTTTTTAGTTGTTTCATGTTGAAAACCATGTTGAAGTATTTGATGTTGAATATTTTGAAAGTTGTTTTAAAGTTGCAAATTTTTGTTGAATCCGCTGCATAGTTTGTGAATTTTTAAATAACTCTGATTTAAATTATAAAGTTGGGTAGAATGGGGATTTACACACCTTACTTCCTTCCGAACACTCTATCACCCTAAAGATCCTCTCGATCTCCTTGAGCCAATCATGTGCACCATCAGGGTCTTACTTTCCCTTGAATGTATGTGGATCATTATTCCAGAACTCATCACTTTCATGATCCCCAACATTCATCGATTTTTGCACAGCCTGTGTCATCGCCTGCATAACAGTGACAAGTGCAACATCGTTTCTTCCAACCCTTCTAAACCTGTCGTAAAACAACAACATCCAAACAACAAATAAGAATTCTATAACAAGATTCAACACACATAACGACTCAACAACGACACCACGACTCAACGACTCAACTACTTGGCCGAATGGACCGACTTGCTCTGATACCACTTTGTAGCACCCAAATTACTCCACGAAATTAATAATAAAAATCATACTAATTTTTATTGCACTGAAAATATTTGAGTGTCACAATTCAACCAAAACCACGACTCAATAGATACGTGTTACAAAAATATTTCATCTTGCAGTGGAAAACTTTTAAAACAACATGTTTTCTAAAAAATAAATGAACAAGCAACAACTGTCGTCCTGGCACCAAAAGCACATATTAGAGCCAACTCCTAAAGCCATGAAGTACACCGACTTTACTGACCACCACTCAACTTATCCTGATCACCTGCACGTTACCAACATAAGGGTAACATTCAAACAGAAGGGGTGAGATACTTACATCACAAAAGAGAAAAATAATAAGAATAAGTAAGTATCATTAACTAGATCACCACTTCTAAACCACAACAACTACACAACCATATCACAACACACATCAACATCATACATAACAACAACAACTTATTTAAGGAGACTCTATATGACTTTATGCATGTGATGCCATAATCTGATCTCTATTTCAAGATCCAGTTCTCCTCGGAACTCTCGACCCCTCTTTCATGGTCTAGGTATGATTCCTATTTCATGATCACACCCCAACCCCTATTTCATAGCCACGTATGATCCCTATTTCATGACTGCACCAACATCAATATGATCCCACTAGGATCCAATAACATATCATACCTTGGTATATTGTTCCAACCATGCTCATGTCATGCAACATCAATGACAATCATGCATATTTACAACGACTACATTTTACAACTCAACATCAACCACTAACATACAACGACTCACCATGACAACGAATAGCATTAACATCATGCATAATTACATACAACAACATATACTAATACCAACCAACACATACGCAACAACTCTACATACAACAACATATATTGCATACACATGTATCAACAACAATGTTATGTAACTATCATAACAACAACCATACATGGAAACATCAACTATTAAAAAACAATTCAATTTATGTTTATTCTGAGTTATGCTAATTACACTTCTAATTAAGCTCATAACTCCTTTCTAACTACCTCTAACCACACCAATTCAATTCCTATCCATTACTATATTGTTTAGATAATTTTAAGGAATGTTTCAAAACTAAATCATGTTGTTTTTCATTCCAGGTCTCGCTGAGCGAGAGGGCTTTCTTGCTAAGCTAGTAACTCTCTATATTTTCACTCTCCAATTTTCTACCTGCTCGCTAAGCGAGCTCTGTGATTTCCGCAGTTCTCCCTTCTGCGATCAGACGCCACCTGCTACGAAATTATACATCCAAAACTAATTTACAGCCATAAAATCACAGAACTAACATCATCAAACCAATAGTTCACACAATTATCTCATAAACATCAACTATTATCAATCTACCACTACTATTCATCCAATTTCACTCCATTCCCCAACCCTTAATCAACAACATTACCTACTTCTCATTATAGAACCCTTAAGAGACGGAAGAATCCCACCATTACCTTAGTTTCAACGAGAATTCTCTTCTTCTCCACGGGTTTTCTTCAAGACTTTCACATTCTCCTTTTCTTCTCTTTGGTTATCACGATCGTTATAACTTCTCCAAAACATTAATGTTTTCCTTATTCCAACATAACCCCTTAGACCCCATCTATGGTCTTCCACACTTACCCTCACTATTTTCACCAAATGACCACCTTACCCTTATCTCTTTATTTCCAATTATTTAATTATTCACCAAATAATTATTCAATATAAAATAATACAATTCATATAATTAAATATCATATTGAATAATATTTCTTTCCTCCACACACAAAATACCACAAATCCAATTTAAATAATAAATAAAATTTGGGGCGTTACACATGATGCCTCATGGAGCTGCCAAATCCACCAATTCGGATTTGTTTACGTATACAAGCGATTTTGTGGAGGATTCTGATAGTTTCGGGCGTTCTAGAAGTACCTCAATGGTCAATCAACCGCTTCTAGGGGAACAAGCTATGCCTTCCGCTCTTACTGTTATGTAAGAAGCTATTAATCAAGTAGCCCCTATCCCATATACCTACCCCCACGATGAAATTTTAAAGGGGGATAGTGTGGAATCCATCCAATGAAGGCTTTTGAGGGGATCCACTTCTCCTTCAGCCCATGAGATTCAAATGGCCCGGATTCAAGCCGAAGACCTATTCGAGGTCAAGGTCGATATTTGTCAGGTCATGGCGGGCCTTCACTCAGGTGAAGATTAGATGTAGCGAGGTGCATGCACCCTCGATAATATTCGTACCTTTACGAGCGAGGATTCTCTAGAAAACCTTTCTAGACTAAGGGATGGAGTGCGGGGACGCCACAACAATCACATCTTTAAAGCAACGTATGCTTTGGCGCCGAGGGGTACTTCTAGAGGAAGAAAAGAGTTTGGGTTAAAGAACAAGGGAAAATTTCTTCTTTTAGTAGCAGCTCCAGAAGAGCTGTTTCGGATTTGACTGAACTTGACTGAAGAAAAAAAGGTACCAAGCAACTCTTCTTATTACGATGACGTGAGTTTTGACAATTTTGATTGGGGAAATATCGTACTTCTCGCATTGGAGGTGTCAGAGCATCCCAAAAAGTTGAAGTTAAAGAAAGGTTTAGCGGTAGCCTATGTCTTTTTTATCCCCCTGATTTTGATAGAGGAAGAAAGTTCTTGGGAAAGAGGAGGAGTCCCGTCATTCCTTCACTCGTGCATCCATATGGAGATTAGCCTACAGGCTAAAGGGGATTCTACGAGCTTGACTTCACAAAGTTAACAACAGAACCCGATGTGAATTTTAATCTGTTACCAAGGAAGATTGAGGATACATCGTAGGTTTCATTGCTTTTAATCTCTTTTTTTCTCTGCGGAGAATTAAAGCAAGCCATGCTTTTGAGGATCCAAATAATGGTTAGTTCGAGTTAGCTAACTGCTCATTCCCTTCAGGGTTGAAGGCAACAAGAACACTATGAGAGGTGTGCCTTGTAATACCTCTATCTAATACTATGTAGACCAGCCTTTCCTTTGCTTCACGTGCTCCTTTTCAAAATGCTATCTCTTCTCTTTGGTAAGTATCGTATATAAGAGAAATCTTTGACTCGTCTTCCCGAGCGGGGCTTCTTCTCTCTTTCATAAATTATATAGAATAACATATGGGAAGAAAGTCTTGGAAACCAGGACGTACGATTGGATTTCCCTTTATTTCAGTTTTCAAAAGATTAGTCCCTCGAGATCGTGATCTAGTTCTTTCATATAGCTCAAAAAGAAAAATTGTGATTTCAATTGTAAGTAAGCTGAAGGGAGCAACCAAAGAAAAGTGGTGAGAAATTAGCACTACTTGGTGTTATGTGGTGCTTCAGGTTTCTTAAGGGAAGGAAGAAGGCACACAAGAGTGTCTGCCTACTCTGCAACGAGATCTCAAAGGTGCCAGCTGCATCGTAACATAAGTCCTCCCACCAAGCCTCAAGTCATTTGACATTCTGATCTCTTAACTTGACAGCACTACTACCATCCATTGCTTGATGAGGAGTGAGGAGGGCGGTGTGAAGGGATTGCTAACCATAAGGATTTGAAGCCTGAAGAAGAAAGCATTGGTTGGGGTTGAGTAGGCTGAACTATGAATCATATGACTGAAGAAGGGCATATGGGATGACTTTGCCTATAGTACAATCAAGTCACTATCTTCTATGATTGTAGATGTGGGTAGATATTGGGCCTTCTTTGTTCCCCGAATATGTTAGTCAGTGAATAGTCCCACCAGTATGTAGAAGATATTGTCCCAGTTGTAGTCCACAAGCTTTGTTTATCACCGGGCACAATGAGAACTACTCAGCTTTCCCTAGCACACACACTAAGTAGATAGTAGGAACGTGTCCGCTAGGAGCTCATTAAATTGATTTGTAGAGTGAAAATTTTGCTCAATATGGTTTATTTCACTTCTCTTTCTCTCGGTATGCTTCACCACATGCTTGTTATATCTTTCTCTTTCAAGCTAGGCGATATCTATAGGAAGTGAACGAAGCATCGGTGAAATGCCATACTTAACACATGTAATTTGCAGATTGCACCTTTGATATCTGTAAACACCCCAAATTTTCCCTCACTCATTTCACCATGGCTTGTGATCCTTTCATTAGCATAGGTTCAATCATATCATCATATTACATTTTTGCTTCACTACCGTGGTTCTAAATCATCTGCATTTAGGGTTTGTGATCCCTGAGCTATCTGAGCCACTCCAAAGGTCTTCAATCATCTCAAGAGGGTCCATGTATGTTCAAACATCATATTATATTCTCCCAAGATCAAGAAAGTCATAAAATCACAAGAACTGAGAAAGGCATGGAAGCAGAGCCAGGTTTAACTACACAGATAACCTAAAATTAGAGTTTTGGTTTCAGAGGCCATAACTCCAAATTTTTTGGTAACTCTTGTTTCTATTGGTCTCTATATGATATAAAGATCATGCATACCAATTTTCATGAAGAAATTCAATGGGGAAGGCATCTGATCAATAGATGACTTCTTGAGCAAGTCAGTGTAAAATCAAGGCATCTGAGGCCCCCAGTCATCCAACCAAAGGGTCTTCTCCATAATTTGGGGTATATATGATCTTTATTTGATCTTAGAAGAAGTTAGAAGTTCACAAAATTGAAGAATTTCAAGCCATTTGCAAAGTTGCCATTTTGGGAAAATGACTTGTAATGCAAAATTACCATTTTGGGAAAGTTTTTCAACCTCATATTTTTTATTCAAAAATGCTTCAAATGAAAAATTATTGGTCATGAAAGTTGTAGATTGGATCATTCCCTTTTCAAAAAGTACAAGAACTTGATCTAATTCATTTTAGAACTCAAGTTATGGTTTGTCAAAGTTGGGAAAAATCACTTAATTTTCACTTTTGTACCAAAGAGGGAAGTTTGCAAATTCTTATGCCAAGACAATTTGGGACCTCTAATGCATCTCTACACATCATATCATCCTAGTGCGACTCATTTGGATCAGATTTGTGCCTTGAATCCCAAGTTTCATGCCTTGAACTTCAAGTAATTCAAAAGGGGCCAAACTTCCCCAAAATTGCAAAATGGATCAAATCTCTTCAGCCACTTGTGCCAGCTACAAACTATGACTTCCATGGACCTCCTTGAAGCAAGCTGACTCGAGCCATGCCTTGAAACAGCTACTGAACCAGCCCATACCTCAAGTACACAAGTTGGTGACATTTTTGCAACTTGCCCATACCAATCAACATAGGCCAGCACCCACCCTCTGACCTATCCAAACATGATATGTGTACCAAAAGGAACCCAACACATAACATAACACAAGCTGAAACCTCCAAGAACACATCATACACAAAATCCCCCAAATTTGCAAAAGCCTTCGAATTTCACAACTCAGCCATCAAACCTCAAAACAAATTCCATAGAACAACTCCATAATCATCATTGATCATTTCCCACCTTTCATTTTGCCCTAAAACACTCAGAATCAAAAACACGATTTCAACATTTCATGAACTGAACTTCTGCCAACTTCCTTTTGAGGCCATTTGAACTCCAACCAAGCATCACAAGCTCTTGAGGGGAGTCATTGGAGTGGATTTGAAGCAAAGAACTGACCAGAAAGCTCCTAGTTTGAAAGCTCAACTTCAGGTAGCCATGGCATTTATTTTTCCAGAACTTTCATTTTATGTTATAGAATGATTCTATGTGTTCCCCTGTATGCCATGATGTGTTTGGTTTCGAAAATAGTTGAGAAATAAGCATTTCATAAGCTTCTGAAATTTTTGCCATGTTTTCCGTTTTGCTTCGATTCTTGTTTTTGATGATGAATAAATGAATTTTGATGGCTGATTCTTGTTGGGGTTGAGGAGAGGGTCATTTATGGATAGTTTTAGGGTTTGGGGTTGCGTATTGAGTGAGATAGCTTGATAGGCTAGTCGGAGAAGATGACCGGAACACTGTTCCGGTCACCTGAAAGTGTTTAGGGTTCAGATTAGGGCTTAATGACATAATTAGTGAGTTTGAATGTGAGCCGTCCATTTGCGCGCGCTGGTCAATTCCCTCCCCTTTTTATTTGAATCTGGGCCACTGGATTAGTTGACTTTCCTTTTAATTCATTTAATTATCATTTTAATTGCATTTCTTTCTACATTTTATTAAAAATAGCAAAGCACTTCTAAAAAATTTCATTTTTTGCATCATGACTCAAAATATTTTTCTCATTCTGAAAATAATTTTTATTTATTTTTTGCATAAAATTCGTATTTTTAAAATATTTAAATATTTATTTTAATTGATTAATGGTAATTAATTAATTAAAATAACATTTAAGTTTCTAAAAATCACCAAAAAAATCACATTGCATCTTGATACATTTAGAAACATTATCAAACCCTTAAAACAAATTTCTTTTTGGTTCTTGACCTATTTTGACATTTTTCTTTGGATTTAGGGTTCTTAAAAGACAATATTTTTGCCCTAACTTAGAAAAATCCATTCTGCCTAACCTTGAAGAGTTTGATGATGGTTCTTTTTGCATTACATTCCTCATGTCATGTAGTTTCTAGGATAAAATTGGTTTGAATTTATTCTTCATTTTCAATTTGTTTTGCATTTATCATTGAGAGGTGCCTTAAAACCCTAGCCAACTTGAGAAAAACATAACTTCTTTAGGGATAAGAGTTAGGTCTCCCCCTTTGGGCAATGAACTTGTATAGGTTTAGGGTACCTTTGATCCCATTTTCATTTTTTTATCTTGTCATTTGCTTCTGATTTTGAATTTTGCATTGCATATTGTATGTAAACCCTAATTTGCATCTTCATTTGCATTCATTCTTCATATGCTTGCATACATGAACTTGCCATGGCATTTTATGCATTCACTTGACTCATAAGACATCCTAAGACACATTAGAATCATGTTTGACCATTTATTCATCCATTTACCATGTTATGTCTTCATTTCATTCCATATGCATTCATGATCTTTCATGCTTCCTTTCATGCTTCATTTGCATCTTCATCACTTGTATGATCACTTGCATCTCTTGACATGACTTTGCATCATCCTTTAGCATCATTTGCATCATACATATGCTTCTGGTTTTGGTTTGCATCTTTGCATTTCATCTCATTTTCATTTCTTTTCATTTGTTTATTGCTAACTTTTCAGGTGGTAAGTGTTTGAGAAGTGAATTTGCCTTCACTTCTCATAATTTCTTCTCATCTCTCTTATACATCATTGCTGCATTTTACTTTTGTATTAGAGTGAGCTTGCTCATTCATGTTCCCTCCTCTCTTTCTTTCTCCAAGCAACTTATCTCCTTAATTGAAGTAAGTTGACTTGCTTCCTTCTGCTTCTCCTTCCTTCATCTGCTTCTTCCTTGGTGGCTCTCTTGAAGATCTTTTGCAAGCCTCATAAACCCTAGGAACATCCAAGCATGATCACAATTAGGGTTTGATTAGTCCCCCATTAGTTTTTCCTTTGTGTCATCTTTGTGTCTTTTTTTCTTATCTCTTAATCAAGGACTAAACCCTTAAGGCTTTAGGGTTTTGTGATTAGGGTTATGCTTGTATCCTTCTATTAGGATGGAGTGTATAACTTTAATCCTAAGTGTTAAACCCTTAATGTGTTTAAATCCTTTAACCAATCCATCTAATAATCACTAAGACATCAAGCTTGTAACTTGGGCCTTGCATTAGGGTTCTAATTCTTCCTTAAATGGTTAAGAAGGACTAACCCTAGTGTTAATGGACAAGTCCCCCTCAAGTTGTCTTACAAACCATAAAATCCACTTCTTAACCTTACCATTAACTAAAATCCACTTTAATAAAGGTTTTGTTTTGTTATGAGGTTAATCCCTAATCATAGATTAAGTTGAGGAGCCTTCCTCAGCTTAAATGTTCTCATCTATTATCCTTCTATTAGGATGGTGTAATGGGTCCATTAAATCCTTGATTATGGCTAAAACTCATTACTTAACACTAAACAAAAAAACTCCAAGAACATCTGAATAATCACAAGTAGGTTAATGATCTTAATCCTACATCATGGTGATTAAGTGTGAGGTGCTTACTTCATACTTAGGTTATTCTCATTACCCCTAATCAGAGGGTGGATGTGATGAGTTTACTAACCCTTGGTTTAGGCTTAAGCTCATTAACTTATGACAAATCCAAAAGCAATAAAAGATTGAAAACACAAAAAAAAACAATAATCGTCTCCTCCAGGATTCTTTTCTCATCATCTTCACTCACAAACTAGAACTCGCTTCTTCCATCTAATGCAAGACAGTTTGCACCTGAGCCAGACAGGTCATACACTTGAGCATAGACAAGCAAGCAGTTCATCAGCCAATTTATCCTTCAGTCTCTTTGAGTCGAACTACAGTGTTCTGACTTCCTCATTGCACGAGAGGATACGTAGGCATAACTTAACAGTTATCGAACAAAAGACTCTGTATATTCCCCCTCCTCTAGCATTATTCTTTAAGCCTCATTTTCTTGAGCATTGCACTCTCTCTTTACACTGACGCTCTTTTATTTCACTTCATACTTTCTTCCAGCACTGACACTTGCACTCTTTTCCAGCTTTCGCACACAAAACAGCATTGACACTACCCCTTTAAAACACAAATCTTTCAAACGTGGATCCCGTCGGGTACGACGGACAATCTGGGTGCTAATACCTTCCCAGGTTGTAACCAACCCCCTTTCTCAGTTTCTCTGGTTCGCGACGTCTTATCCATCTTTTCTCAGGTTTATGCAGCATTACCTTTCCTTCAGGATAAAAATGCCTAGCTGGCGACTCTTTTCTTTTCAGTTCACCCTTGTGTGTTCTCTCCTTTTCGCCGACCGTTCGCGTATGTACCCCATTTGACCTAGCCTCATTTGGTGGAAGCGACAATATCCGCTAAGAACTTCCCAATATAATAGATTTCCCCTAGTTGGAAATCTCATCGGTGAAGTTATAGCTCTCTAATAAGCGATGAGGGACGAGGTTGTCCAGGTAAACAGATCGAAACAAGTATTTCGTGTTCCCACATGTAACTACGAACTTGGCTAGCTGGCCTAGCAGTGAAAGACGAGAGAAATGAACAATAATATTTGTCCTAGATTCATCCCTAGCGGCTTCAAAGCCATTAATATTGTTACTTCTAGGAATGAATAGTCTTTATAGCGCTCTTGAAAGCGTAACTCCAAGAAAAAAAGAGGGGCTTCCTTGTTATCAGTCCACGATGGTGCATTCTTTATTGATTGGCAGTTTGATGCTAGTTGTTATGCTAAGTTAAGTAATTTCGCTTATAGTAGTTGGACAAGGAAAGGAAAGAGCGAGCAGCCACACATGAACCGCGATAAATGATGTCATGATAGGCTTTCTATAACCATCTTTCCGTAATCAAATCCTTCTTTCAGTCTCCCACAGTAAACGAAAAAGGATTCTGCGAAATTTGTGCTCGATTTCTTGCGCAAAGAAAGGGGAGTTCCCTATCTACCAAGAGGATACATGCCAAATCGGAAAAGAAGGAGTTACTATCGAACATGCTTAAGAAAAGGTTGTCACAGAGAAAGAGCAAAGTAAAGGGAGGAAGGGAATGGGCAAATAGGATCAATCTGTAACTGAAGGCAGGAAAGTTAGAAAGAAAGACATAAAGCAAGGGAATTTGGTAATCCTACATCTACTAAGACTACTCCGCCCGTCTTAGGGCTAGGAGTTAAGGCGCGGCGTAATGGGTTGAGGAAAAGAATCCTTCCCAATTAAAATATTTTCCTGTTGATGTAGTCTTTTCATCTCGGTCTTGCTCCCCAAAAAAGGGCGAAGCAGAAATTGAATAAAAAATAAGAAAGCTGGTAGATTCAGACTACCCTAGTAGTGTAGATTATGTCCCTCCCAGTTCACAGATGTAGTTGCATGTAGTTAACTTTTCTCTTCGAGATTGTCTTGGTGTTAAGTGTACCGCTTTTGTAGCCTATGTGAAGAGAACAAGAAAAGGATTAAGATGCGTGAAAGCCGTGTTCACACATTCATTTTCTTGATGGGTACAAGATCGAAAAGAATGCCAAAAAGAATGCTCGTATGTCGAGATACAAGGTTTTTCGAGAAAGGGTCCCATCCTTCAATATCATGATTGGGTCGACCAGGATAGATCATGAGTAAATAGAAAATCAAAAACGTACATATTTGTTCCACCTAAAATACTTGGAATAATTCTACCACTTCTAATAGGAATAGCCTTTTTAGTGCCAACTGAACGTAAAGTAATGGCTTTGGTGCAACATCGAAAGGGTCTTGATGTAGTGGGATAATTCGTATTGTTACAACCTCTAGCATATAGTTTTAAATTTATTCTAAAAGAACCTATTTCACAAAGTTGTGCTAATTTCACCCTTTTTAGAATGGCTATAATGGCTACATTTATGTTAAGTCTAGTCGCTCGGGCTGTTGTAACTTTTGATTATGGTATAATATTGTCAGATTCGAAAATAGGGCTACTTTATTTGTTTTCCATATCTTCATTAGAGGGTTATGGAATTATTACAGCATGTTGGTCTAGTAATTAAGGGGCGGCCGTTTGGTTGCCAACGATACTAGGACCAATAGGTCAAAAATGGGTCTATGCCGCAGGTGTTGAACAATCTACTCTACACAGGTGTGGGCTTACACGGCTAGGGGTCATAAAGCCTTTCTTTCATTCAAAAATAGGGCATTGGTCGATAATTGTTCTGGGCCGGGATTGATAGATAAATGGAAGTCATAAAAAAGAGATATTTTCGCACCTAAGATCAAGAGGAAGCGTAGCTTGTCAAGCTGGCCTATATAAAATATATTTGATTATTATATAATCTTTTAAAAAAAGATTCTTCTAAAGATTCACTGTCTTTTAACTGGTTTTTCTTGTTTTGTGCCCTAAGTTTTCTTCGCATTTCATCTGCATCTTGCATACAAATAAGATCGTACTGGTTGCTCGGTTCTTCTCGGGTTAGGTTTATAACTCATAGGGGATCACTATTTCCTTTAATTGCTTTATTTGTTTATATTTACTAACCATTAATTAAATTCCAAAAATATTTTGTTTTCTTTCACTAACTTTTTCAGGAAGAGGAACCATGTGAAAATGCCAAAAATAGCTGTCTTGCAGCTCGAGTGAAATTTCACAGAGAAAAATCAAAGTTGATCCACAAGTAATTCAAATTTATCTGATCAAGGATTTCACAATTTAATTGATTCATTCAAGGAATTCTAGGTTCATGTGTTTATTTCCATGCCTTCTTCAGCGTACAAGAAGAATCGGGCCACAACAACCAAACAATCACATTTGAATAAAATATTCAAATTTTAGATGGGTTAACCGGTTAACCATATACGTTAACCGGTTAACCAATGTGAAATTTGAATATTTTATTCAAATTTATCACCATTAGATCATTGATTTAATTGGAATATTCTAGATCCATTGATCTCTGATTTCTCTACATCACTTTGATCATTTCCTACCATAAACCCTCACTAATCACCACTCTTTTCCATTTCCCACCAAATTTGCGATTACCAAACCTTATTTTAATTACCATAGTAAGCTCCACTCCACCAAATTACCATACCTAAATTATTTAAATAGGACCATAATTTCATTCATTCACCAAGCATTGAAGAGCCAACAAATGATCCCTTGCAAAACACTTCCCCAAAACCAAAAAATTCACTAAATCTCTTTTTATTTCTTTTGAAGTTATCAAGAATTCACATTGAATTCTTGATTAACTTGAGCTAAACCTTCATCCTATTCTTCATTTGTTCATCCATTGTGTCGCTCCCCCGAAAAGATACCCGGGTCAGATAGGGTACAGACGCGAACGGTCGGAGAAAGGAGAAGATGAAGGTGAATAGAGTCGCCAGCTAGGCATTTTTATCCCGAAGGAAAGGTAATGTCGCATAAACCTAGAAAGATATGGATAAGACGATTGCGAACCAGAGAAACATAGAAAGGGGGTTGGTTACAACCTGGGAAGATATTAGCACCTAGATTGTCTGTCGTACTCGACGGGATCCACGCTTGAAAGTTTGTGTTTAAAGGGGTAGTGTCTGTGTTATCTGTGTGCAAAAGCTGGGAAAGAAATATACAAGTTCGACTCAAAGAGACTGAAAGATAAATTGACTGATGAACTGCTTGCCTGTCTATGCTCAAGTGTATGAATCGTCTGGCTCGAGTATTAACTGTCTTGCATTAGACGGAAGAAGCGAGTTCTCGTTTGTGAGGGAAGATGATGAGAAAAGAATCCCGGAGGAGACTATTATTGTTTGTTTTTGTGTTTTCAATCTTATATTGGTTTTTGGTGTTTGTCATAAGTTAATGAGCTTAAGCCTAAATCAAGGGTTAGTAAATTCATTATATCCTTCGTTTGATTAGGGATAACGAGAATACCTTAAGTATAAGATAAACATCTCAACTTAATTACCATGATGGTATAGGATTAAGATCATTAACCTAATTGTGATTATTTAGATGTTTTTTGAGTTTTTGTTTAGTGTTAAGTAATGAGTTTAAGCCATAATCAAGGATTAGTGAACTCATTACACCATCCTAATAGAAGGATAATATATGAGCACACTTAAGCTGAGGAAGATACCTCAACTTAATCCATGATTAGGGATTAACCTCATGACAAAACAAACCTTTATTAAAGTGGATTTTTATTAAGGGTGAGATTAAGAAGTGAGTTTTATGATTTGTAAGACAACTTGAGAGGGACTTGTCCATTAAACACTAGGGTTAGTCCTTCTTAACCAATAAAGGAAGAATTAGAACCCTAACGCAAGGCCTAAGTTACAAGTTAATTTATTAGTGATTATTAAGATGGATTGATTAAGAGGTTT
Organism: Lathyrus aphaca; assembly: GCA_963966055.1. NCBI lineage: Eukaryota > Viridiplantae > Streptophyta > Magnoliopsida > Fabales > Fabaceae > Lathyrus > Lathyrus aphaca. Next base: position 178,172,826 of record OZ014522.1, read on the forward strand.
AAACAAATTAAGGGTTTAACACTTAGGATTAAAGTTATACATTCCATCCTAAGAGAAGGATGCACGAATAACCCTAATTCCAAAGTCCTAAAGCCTTAAAGGTTTAGTCTCTAATGATAAGATGAGAAGAGAGACACAAAGATGAATCAAAGGTAAAAACTAAGGGGGACTAATCACAACCCTAATTATTATCATGCTTTGATGTTCCTATGGTTTGTAAGGCTTGAGAAAGATCTTCAAGGAAGCCACCAATGGAGGAAGCAGAAGAAAGGAGGAGGAAGCAGATGAATAAGTTACTTACTTCACTGAAGAAGATAAGTAACCTAAAGGAAGAAAGTGAGAGATGAACATGAATGAGTAAGCTCACTCAAAGATAATGAAAAATGCAGCAAAGAGGCATATGAAGAAGATGAAGAGAAATGAGAAGTGAAGGCAAACTCACTTCTCAAATTAACTTACCACCTGAAAATGTTAGCACAAGATTCATAAGAAATGAAATGGAATGATAGAAAACACATGGACCCTCTTGGAACACTTGGAGGCCTTTGGAGTGGCTCAGATGGATCCTTGGATTGCTCAGATCACAAACCCTGGATGCAGATGAACTTGAACTATGTAGTTGAAACAAATATGCAATATGAGATGATATGCTTTAACTTATGCAAAGATGAAAGATCACAGGCCAAGGTGTGAACTTAGTGAGGGCAAATTTGGGGTGTTTACAGCTTCCCATATTCAAACATGAGTTAGCTGTGCAGGATGTAAGCGCCTGGCTTAACAGACAAACAAGATAACTTGTGGTTGATTACCAAAGACAGTCCAAAATTTGCACTCGCTGGGGAGAAGAAGAAAAGGGATATAAATTGTAAAAGGTAGTATAGTATGATTATTGAAATGCGGGCGATGGAGGACGACCATCGAGAAGAGGACGACTGTTGGGGATAAAGCAATGACGGGGACAGCCGACAAGCTGGGGAAATAAAGATACCATGATGGGGACGGCCATCGGGTAAGGAAGTAAGATTCTCTGGGGATTAAAATAAAGGTAATGATGGGGACGGCCACCAAGTTCATAAAGTAATGTAAACAACGACGGGGACGGCCATCGGTTTAAAGAATAAATGAAATATTGATGAGGGACGGTCATCAAAGGTGAAGGATGATCACCTAGCAGGGGACGGCTGCTCTTTATCATGACATAGGACGGATGTCAGATAGATAAGGTCGACGATGGGTACGGCCATCGGATAAGCATGATGAAGGACGATCATCAAGAGGTGAAGGACGATCACCTAGAAGGGTACGACTGCTCTCGGGGTTTTATCACGACATAGGACGAATGTCGGATAACAAGATCAACGATGGGGACGGCCATCAGATAAAAATGATGAGGGACGGTCATCAAAGGGTGAAGGACGATCACCTAGCAGGGGACGGCTGCTAAATATCACGACATAGGACGAATTCCGGATAGAAAAGGGTTCCAATAATGGAGACTCTGTTGGGGAAAGGGATGAGGGACGGTCATCTAAAGGTGAAGGACGATCACCTGGCAGGGTACGGCTGCCGAAAGTATCACGACATAGGACGAATTTCGGATAGAAGAAAAAGTTGCTTTGCTGGCGACTTACTGGGGGATGGTAAACACGAACGAGTGCTTACGTTTTAAGAAGAAATGGTATAGGTGTTTTGACATTGTGTATAGATTAAAGATGCGGACGAGCATCCTTAAGACCATGATACCAACGAGTATCAGTAGAAACAAACGCTAACGCGTGTTCAAAGATGATGGTACAGACGAGTACCAATTGGTTAACAAGTGTTGAATCTGTTGGGAAATAATATATGTATACATGATACGGACGAGTATCTGTATAAGTATGAATGATTATTGTGAAGTACGAGCAAGACACGGACGAGTGTTCAACTTGCTGGGGAAAGTATGACACGGACGGGTGTCAAAAGTGAATGTATAGGTTATGAACCCACATTTGTATATGAGAGTGTAAAAGGTGTTTCGGCGACCTGCGGGGATAGGATGACACGGACGAGTGTCGAAAGGGGTATATTATAAACAAGTACTTGGTTTGCAATAAGTATTTAGGCAACCGTGTTGGGGAAAGGTGACACAGACGAGTGTCAGAAAAGTATATAGGTGTCTGTATTTATGTTGGAGAGTTCAAAGGGGACGCTTTGGCTTTTATTCGTAAGGGGTGTGAGCTTTTATATACATTACTGATGAAATACTGATGGTATTTGCAGGTGACTGGTTTGAACCTAACATGTGATCATGCGAATGTTTGATTTTTGCTGTAATGCTCCGTATTAGATGGAATGCTACGTTTTGTGGGGAAAAATGATGCGAATGCTATGATTATGCAAAAGAAACCGATCCGGGATCCGGATCCCGCTGCTGGTTGGATCTCTGGTTGATCTGCTTGGAGGGATATCCCAGCTGGGGGAGATCATTGGTAGATCTGTTAGGATATATAGCTCTGCTCGGGGAAATAGATCATTGATAGACTTATCCTGTAAAGGAGAAACCCAGCTGGGGATAAGGAAGCTTTCGTCACTTTGTTGTGTGAGAATTTTAGGTATTGCTCTTCTGGCAGGGGCTGGAACTTTGCGGGGAGATGATTCTTTTGTCTTTGAGAGACCTGGCATTCTGTTTGGGGGAGAAAAGACCACTGAACAATCTTCCTAGAGTTATCTGTGGGGATCCCGGCTAGGGAAGCTCCTGTTGAATAGACTTATGCTAGGGATTAGAAGGCTTTGACAACTCCGCTGGGGAAAAAAGAACATTTCAGATACTGCTCGGGAAGGAGGTATGCTAGGGAGAGTGTGCCTGGCATGCCCCATGCTGTGTATTGAATACCTGCAACCTATTAAGACAAAGAAACGAACAAACATTCTGAGGTATCCCTCACCGGATTCCGTCATAGGAGTTAGATATTCCTGAGAGTAAATACATTTCCTGCAAGCATTTATTAAGAATGGCTCATTTGTTTTATGCAAATATTATATCATGGATATTGGACATTTTGCAAACGGAATGAAAATGTACAAGACAAAGTGTGACTGAAAATCTGATTTTATTAATCTGGTTGCCCTGAATTGGCAAATACATTCAAAGAAATAGATCCCCTGAAATGAGGAGATTGTTACAAATTGAGGAAAGTAAAAGTGTTGGCAATGTTGACGATGTTCTGGTGAGCCTTCCTTGCTATGACCCGTATGAACTTGACGTTCATCTCATCTTGCTTTCTGAAGAAGGTTGATTCTGACCGATGCTTTAACTCTTTCAAATCTTGCCGTGTTGTAAGTGATACAGACGAATTCAGAATGCATTCGTTCGCTTATTCCCTGATTTTGCGTGGATCGCCCTTTTGGGTTTTCAATCCACCGGGATACCCATTTTTGCCTGAGTTGTCCAATGCAGCGTTTCAACTCAACGGGTGTACATTTTTTCAATTTTTCCCTTATTTTTGCCCGAGTCTTTTATTCTGTTTCTGACTCGCCGGGATGCCGTATTTTTTCCTGGACTTACATTATGTTTTAATGTCCAGCGGGTCGTTTTATGTGAATTATTTTTTAACTGCATCTGAATTCACAGGGGATAAGAAATCTTCACCATCCATAGTAGTGAGCATCAGTGCTCCACCAGAGAAAACCTTCTTTACTATTAATGGACCATCGTAATTTAGAGTCCACTTGCCCATGTGGTTTGTATGAGGAGGAAGGAGTCTTTTTAGCACAAGATCTCCCACTTGGTATTCTCAAAACCTGACTTTCTGATCGAAGGCTTTCTTCATCCTTTTCTGATATAGCTGCCCATGACAGATTGTAGCTAATCTCTTCTCTTCGATCAGATTCAGTTGATTGTACCGAGAACGGACCCATTCTGCCTCATTCAGCTTGACAACCATTAGTACCCGTAAGGAGGGTAACTCAACTTCAACAGGTAGGACAACTTTCATACCATACACAAGTTGATAAGGTGTTTCCCCAGTAGACGTTCTGATTGAGGTACGGTACCCATGCAAGGCAAACGGTAGCATTTCATGCCAGTCTTTGTAAGTAACCACCATCTTCTGCACAATCTTCTTGATGTTTTTGTTAGCCGCCTGAACAGCGCCATTCATCTTTGGCATGTAAGGAGAAGAGTTGTGATGTTGGATTTTGAAGTCCCGACACAGTTCTTCCATCATTTTGTTGTTCAAATTGGAACCATTGTCAGTAATGATTTGCTCGGGTACTCCATATCGACAGATAATGTCTCTTTTCAGGAATCTGGCTACCACTTGTCTAGTGACGTTTGCATACGAAGCTGCTTCAACCCATTTGGTGAAGTAATCAATGGCTACCAGGATGAATCTGTGGCCATTTGAAGTAGTTGGTTCTAACTTTCCAATCATGTCAATGCCCCACATTGCAAAGGGCCAAGGTGAAGACATCATGTTCAAAGGATTTGGAGGCACATGCACTTTATCTGCGTAGATCTTGCATTTATGGCATTTTCTGGCATAGGAACAACAGTCTGCATTCATTGTGATCCAGTAGTAACCTGATCAACCTTTTAGCCATTGCATGTCCTCCAACATGGGTACCGAAAGATCCTTCATGCACCTCGTGCATCAGCAAGTCCGCTTATTTCTTATCAACACATCTGAGAAGAACCATATCAAAGTTTCGTTTGTATAGTGAACCATCGACATTAAGGAAGAAACTACTAGCCAGCCTTCTTAATGTCTTTTTATCATTGGATGATGCCCCAGGTGGGTATGTTTGATCCTCTAAGAAGCTTTTGATATAATGGAACCAAGGTTTGTCATCTTTGGCAATGTCTACAAAGAATACATATGTTGGTCGGTCTAGTCTGGATACCAAAATCCGAGGCACATAATGGGTAGTTTTAGCCTTGATCATGGAGGAAATGGTAGCTAAAGCATCTGCGAACTGATTTTCATCTCGAGGGATATACTCAAGTTTGACTATTATGAAGAAAGTCAATAATCTCCTCGTATAGTCGCGGTATGGAATTAGATGCTCTTGGTGAGTATACCATTTGTCGTTGGTCTGATTGATTACTAGAGCTGAATCCCCGAATACAGTTAATGTCTTGATCTTGAGGTCAATGGCTTCCTCAAGACCCATGATACAGGCTTCGTACTCAGCTTCATTGTTAGTGCATGCAAAGGTGAGTTTTTCCGAGAAAGGCATATTAACTCCTTTAGGTGTAATGAGCACTGCACCAACTCCACGACCATTCATGTTGACAGCCCCATCAAACATCATAGTCCACTCTTCTTCTGGGTCAGGCCCTTCAGTGTGAACAGGTTCTTCATGATCTTTTTCTTTCAGAAACATGATGTCTTCATCAGGAAAGTCAATCTCATTGGTTGGTAATCATCAATGGGTTGCTCAGCTAGATAATCAGACAGTACACTGCCTTTGATGGTCTTTTGAGATGTGTACTGAATGTCATACTCTATCAGAATCATTTGCCATCTTGCAACCCTTCCGGTAAGTGTTGGCTTCTCAAATATGTACTTGACGGGGTCCATCTTTGAAATCAACAAGGTAGTGTGAGTCAACATATACTGTCTTAGTCGGCGAGCAGCCCACGCTAAAGCACAACAAGTTTTCTTGAGCAGTGAATAACGTTGTTCACAGTCGGTAAACTTTTTGCTTACACACCCCATTGATCCTTCTAATACTGTCAGGTACATTATTAGAGGTCTTCCTTCAACTGGAGGCATAAGAATTGGAGGTTCTTGTAGATACTCCTTGATTTTGTCAAAAGCCTTCTGACAATCATCGTTCCACCTGACTGTTTGTTCCTTTCTTAATAGTTTGAACATGGGCTCACAGGTTGCAGTAAGGTGAGATAAGAACCTTAATATATAGTTCAATCTACCTAAGAAACCCCGAACTTCTTTTTCAGTCCTAGGTGCAGGCATTTCCTGAATGGCTTTGACTTTGTCAGGATCAACTTCAATTCCTTTTTCACTTACGATGAATCCCAGCAGTTTACCGGAACGTACCCCGAATGTGCACTTGTTGGGGTTTAGCTTCAACTGATACTTCCTCAGACGCTTGAACAACTTCAGCAGATTTACCAGATGATCTTCTTCAGTGAGGGACTTGGCAATCATGTCATCCACGTAGCATTGAATTTCTTTGTGGATCATGTCGTGGAATAATGTTACCATAGCCCGTTGATAAGTGGCACCAGCATTCTTCAGCCCGAAAGGCATTACCTTATAACAAAATGTGCCCTGACATCCTGATCTGATTATACCCAGAAAAACCATCCATGAAGGAAAATACCGAGAACTGAGTTGTGTTGTCGACCAATACATCAATGTGAGGTAATGGGAAATCATCCTTCGGGCTAGCTCTGCTCAGATTCCGGTAATCCACACACATCCGTACTTTGCCATCCTTCTTAGGCACTGGTACAATATTAGCAACCCAGGGCGGGTAACTAGTTACAACAAGGAAACCGGCGTCCCACTATTTTTGTAATTCTTTAATCTTCATGGCCATATCTGGGTGAGTACGGCGTAGCTTCTGCTTTACTGGAGGACAATCTTCTTTCAAAGGCATCTTGTGCATAAAAATGTCCGTGTCTTGACCTGGCATGTCTTTATAGGACCAAGCAGAGACATCGACGTACTCTCGAAGCATGTCAATAAGCTGTTCCTTCACTGAATCTTGCAGACTGGCCCCAATCTTTACTTCTTTCAAATCCTCCTCGCTACCAATATTAACCGTTTCAACTTCCTCCTGATGAGGAGTGATCACTTTCTCTTCTTGCCTCAACAACCTGGATAACTCTTCAGGTAACTCATAATCTTCTTCAACCCCTTCATCAGCTTGATTAATTGGATTGTCGAAGTCATACAAGGTCATAGCAGTGCTGTTGTCGGTGCAGTCTGGAGGATAATTTTTGCAAGGGTTGAGATTGGTTCATTTTAGTGATCAGTGAAAATGAAGTTATTTATTTTGAAAACATTGCCATTTTATTGTTTTGTACAAAAGTAAAAAAATTAAAAGACAGTGAGAGAAAAAGAGACTCGTTTGCAAAAGATGTCTGATATTCATTGATTAATCCATTTGCACAAAATTACAATATGGCCCTATTACAAAATGAGTCCCGACACCTTGGGCAAGATGCGGGACTTGATGCATGCTAAAAAAGACAGGAAATAATAATTACTCTGCAGGAGTAACCCTTATAATTTCCTGGGAAGACCAGTTAAGGACTTGATTCCCCGGGATCCTTGGACGTATCCAGCTCTCCAGGTTGTGGTCGCTTTCCGCCTCGTCTTCCAGGTTGTTAACAGCATCTAGGGTGAGCATCCCCCCACTGATGAACTTGGGCTCTTGAGAAGCCTCTGATTGATCTTGTCGGAATGGTCTGTAATCCAAACCGAATCTGTCTTCCTTTTTCTCCACTGGCAGCAACTTTCCCCAGCCTTGGGCATTACCATCTTCAACAACCTTTCGGGCTTGCTGATAGGAAACAATTGAAGTACCCATCCTGTCTTCCTGGGATGCAGCAAATACTTCAGTCTCCTCATTGACATTCAGGGACTCGAACCCTTGGTTCATTGAATCATGGATTTCACCATACATCTCAATATACTTGTATGTAGCCAGATGGCTAACAAATATATCCTCCTTACCACAAATGTTGATAATATGTCCTTCCTACTCGTACTTCAGTTTCTGGTGAAGGGTCGACGTTACTGCGTCTACGGCGTGAATCCAGGGTCGACCTAACAAACAGCTGTAAGCATGCTGTATATCGATCACATAGAAAGTGGTCTTAAAGACTTGTGGACCGATTATCACTGGCAACTCCACCTCTCCAAGAACAGATCTTTTGGAGCCATCAAAAGCCCTGACCACAGGGTTACTTGGCCGGAGAGCTATACCATCATATTCGAGCTTGACAAGAGCTTTCTTGGGTAAGACATTGAGTGAGGACCCAATTACTACAAGAACATGAGATAGTACAGCTCCTTTGCACTCCAGGGTTATGTGCAAAGCTTTGTTATGGAGACGTCCTTCGGTCGTTAAATCAGCATTAGTGAAACCTAGCCCATGGCTAGTATTGACATTTGACACCACTGTTTCCAGCTGATTTACTGTGATCTCTTCTGGCACGTAGCAACGTGCAGAACTTTGAGTAGTGCATCCCGATGGGCTTCGGAACACAACAACAAGGATAGTATAGAGATCTTTGAAGGAGTCTGATGGAGCTGGTCCACAACTTTATAGTCACTTCTTTTAATAATTCTCATAAACTCATCCATATCTTGATCGAAGGATGATTTATGAGTTTCTTTTGGTGCAGACTCTTCAGGTTTCACACTCTTCCCTTTAGCTTTGGTAGCAGCCTCTGCCTCAGTGTTGGTTCTGGGAGCTTGTGACACAAAGAGGCGTCCGCTTCGGGTCAAGCCTCCGCCTCCCCCGACATTGTCCACCTGGGGAGTGAGAACTGGAGAATCAAGAAGGACTTTCTCTCTGTTGCAGTAAAGGTCAGCACCATAATGCCATGGTATAGCACTGTCTTTATCATATGGAATTGGCTCGGGCACCGTGATAGTGATTGGGCTTACTGCAGCAGAAGTTGGAACCGTAATCGTCTGTGGATCATAGAAAATAGTAACAGGACCTCTGGTGGATGTTGGTGGAGGTGAATTGAAGCTTTATTGAGAATTTTGTTGAGATTGTTGAAAGTTGCTAGAATTTGGGACCGTTGTTGGGTCATAGTAAATTGTGACAGTGGAAGCATCATTGTTGGTGGTTGCTGAAGTTGTAGTAGCCGGTGCAAATGAATTGTTGTGTGTTGAAGTGACAGATGGAATGATTGCTGAAATTGTAGTTGAATCAGTTGGAACAATGGTTGTTGCGATTGTAGAAGAACCAGTAGGAAAGATGGTTGTTGCATTTGTAGAAGATTCGCTTGTTGTTGACAAAAGAGTTGTTGGTGTTGTAGAAGTTGTGCTTGTAATTTGCAGAATGCCTTCGTTAATTAAGTCATTGATGCCTTTCCTCAAGCTTCCACACCCATTCTTGGAAAGTTTGCATGACTCACAACAGGCCTCACAACCTGGAAACACTTGGCACTTTAAAAGTTGGGCTTTAACCTCTGCCAGAGGTGTCTGAATACATGCAATGTCTTCTATTAAACTTATGGGTGAGCCATCCTCTATAGCATTAATCCTTGGCCCATTGTGGCTTGGCATAGGATTTTTCATTACATTGGGAGGTGGTGCAAAGTTCAGGGCCTTTGAATCTACCAGATCCTGGACCTTCATATGCAGAGCCCTGCATTTTTCCGTAGAGTGGCCAGATGCATTGGAATGAAAATCACACCTAGCGTTGACATCGTAGTTTCTTGGAAGGTTTTGAGGATCAGGTGGAGCCAATTTCCTCAACTCAACAAGATTGAGCTTTAGGAGTTGTGGCAGTAGTGTAGCATACGACATTGGAATAGGGTCGATCTCTGTTGAGGAAATTGTTGTTGTTGCGGAAAGTGTTGTGGTTGTTGAGTATACTGAGGAGGTGGAGTAGGGATAGTAACAGCAGCAACTTTTCTGGGAAAGTATTGGGGTCTCCCTCTTCCCATGTGCACAAAGTTTGTCTCACCAGATCTACGGGGCCCAGCAAATGGTTTCCTTGTACTGCTTGAACGGGCACCGTTATCGGAGATCTTTCCCATCTTCAGTAGGCTCTCTATTCTTTCCCCAACTATCACCACATCTGCAAAGCTGGTAGAAGAAAATGCAGCCAGTCTGTCAATGTAGGTTCCTTGGAGAGTATTCATGAACATGTCTGCCATTTCCCTTTCAGACATGAGGGGTTGAACTGCAACAGCAAGTTTCCTCCACCTTTGGGCATATTCTCTGAAGCTTTCACGGGAATATTGAGACATTCCCATCAGAAGAGTTCTGTTTGGAGCCTTGTCCAAGTTATATTGATATTGTCGGATGAAAGCTTCATCCAAGTCCTTCCAGTTTCTTACTGTGGCTCTAGTCAAATGGGAATACCATTCTCGGGATGCCCCTGTCAAGCTATCCTCGAAGTAAAACATCCACAACTTCTCGTCCATGGTGTATGCTTTTAATCTTCCCAAGAAAGACTGAAGGTGGGTGCGTGGGTAGGATGTGCCATTATACCTTTCAAAACACGGGGGTTTGAACTTGTGAGCAATTCTCACCCCTTCCACCAATCCCATGTCCATGACATCAAAACCTAGGGACTTTTGGGATTCAAGAGACCTTAGCTTCTCTGCAATTTCATCCAGCCTAAGGCCGTAAACTTTATCTCCAGCCCCAACAACTGTAAACTGCTCCTCTTGAGGATCCTCTTGCAAGACCCTTCCTCTAGCAGTGTTACCCTGAGTATTCCTTATGGCATTGATTTCTGGGTTCAGATGAGGCCCAAACTCTGGTGGATCAGTGCGGGGTTGCACGTGATCATTATTACTGGTACCTCCTGTACCTGGATGGTGTTGCTCAGGAGTTTGTCGCTCAACTAACTCCCTCAGTCTTTCCTGGCTCTGAGCTAAACCAGTCATTACAGTCATGAATTGAGTCATCTGATTTCTCATCTCAACCCTCTCATTGGCCATTTGGGTCCTCACTTCATTCAAGTCTTGCTGAACTTGATCCATCTGAAGTCCCGGAAGGTTGTTTCTTGTCGGGTACCGGTGTATTCTGTTGACAGGGAACACTCTTCTGCGAGCAATGTTTCCTGAAACCACAAAAAAGTGAGAAACATCGATAAAACAAAGACCTACAAAACAAAGAAAATGTTAGTATGTAATGCAGGATGCCTATTTGTCTTCCAAGGGTATCCGGTTTGGTTCTTTGGTTTTGACCTTTCCAGACTTCGAGGAAATGCTGATGATGTTGAGAGATAAAGCCCACCAAAACAAATACAAACCATATATATTACAAAGAGTGAAGATACATAGTTTGATTATAATATATTCCCATGGTGGGTCAAAATACATTAACAAAAAGAAAATACAATCAAAATGAAGTACAAACAAAATGAATCAAATATCCAGCCCAAAGTCATCTTCTCTGACATCCTTCAGGAGGGCCTCAGTCACTGGCCCCACTGGGTGCTATGTGATAGTCCTGATGAGGAGGTTCCTGGTAGCAATGGCACTGGTCATCTTCTTATGCTTATCCTGATCCTTTGACCTCTTCAACCCCACCCGGAGTTTTAATTCAGAGATCTCCTTCTGTGCTGCTGATAATGCCTCCTGATGCTTCTTCTCAATAGCCTCTAGTTGCTCTATCTTAGCTTGAGTCCTTTGATCTTCTTGTGCACGGGCCTCAATGATCCTGATTTACCTAGCCTGGCTCTCCTCTAGATAATGCTCTTCCCTAGCCTTCTGAGTCTTTGCTTCCTTGCAAGCATTCTTCAATACTAATTCCCCTGCCCTAGCCTTTCTGGTGTAGTCATCCGTCTGCTCAATCTTGGTCAAGTGCTCAATCCTGAGCCTTTCCAATCTCTCATTATCTAGACGGCTATCATTTCTCTCCCAGAGAGTCTTCTTCAAGGCTTCAGAGAGATGAGTATTCCTTTCTTTCAGCTTCTCAAACTCTTCCAAACTGACAGTAGCTGCAGGTTGCACTGTTGAAGGTCCAGGTGTAACTTCCAAGGTAAATGGCATCCGGGTGATCTGAGCTCTGGTACGAGACCAATCAGAATACTATGCTGAAGCAATGTTGTTGCACTTGCCAAGGATGGTTGTTCCCTTAGTCTGAATGTTATCCCAAGCCCAGGTAGCTTGTCTGACAACAGCAGAGTTGGGATGGATTTCACAATAGAGGGTCTCAGTCAAATATTGCCCCCTTGGCGGATGAATCAAAGCATATCCTAATTGTCTCTTAAACAGTAAAGGGTTGTAGTTGATGCAACCTTTCACTCCTATCAAAGGAACATTAGGATACTGCCCACAGCTAGTAATGATGTCTTTGCCCTTGGTGCTCTGAGTGCACCATCTAATGTCTTCTGATGTCAAGGCAATAAACCTCTTAGCCCAGTTCTTTTGCTGATGAGGGTTCAGGAAAGTATTTGACTTTGGCAGGTGTCTTAGAAACCAGGAGTAATAAAGGGGAGCACAACATCTGACCAGTCTTCCTCTTTGCTTCTCATTCCTCTGGTGTACTGAGTAGTAGAAGTCTCCGAGCAAGGTAGGAACTGGGTTCCTCAATAAGAACAGGTGAATGGCATTCTTGCTCACAAACTTTGGCTTATTTGAAAACAAGATAACCCCATATATATTGAGGGCTAGAAGTGCACAGACAGCATTCCATTCCCCTACTGCCGCATACAGGGTGGCCTGGGATATCAAGAAGTCTAGGTGAAAGCCTGGAACCCCAGCCTTGGTGGTCAGGCTCTGATCAATGAGGGAAGGCTCCAAATGGAATGCCCTGGCTATGTCTTCATTTTTGGGAGCAACCATCTCAGGGTTGAAAGGAATCCCTCTCCTGATAGGAACTCCTAACAACATGGAAAATTCTTCTAACACAGAGGTCCCAACTGGAAATCAGGAAAAGTGAAATATCTGAGTGGAGGATCATAAAACTTCAAGCAATTATGGATCATGCTCCTCTGAGATGCATCTAGATCCATGACCATGTTCAATATGCCTCCATAATGTTCTCTGAATAGTGGGACATGATCAGGAGTAATGAGGGACTGGATCTGCCTAATGGCAGTCAGGGTGGGCTCAAAGAAGTGGTATGTGATGCTGCTCTTTCTTGAAGTGTCCATGCTGATAATGGATGTTGGTGAAGAAGCTGAGATAAACCCTGATGAAGATAACTGTTAAAGATTGGAGAAGATAACTGGAGGGGGTCTCTGGTGAAGACAAACTGATGAAAGTGCTGGAGAAGATGACTGAAGAAGTCTAAGCAGCAGAAGGGGTCAAAACCAAACCAAAGATAATAAGATGGATACCCTGTAAAACAAATAAGCAAATGTTAAATGATGCAAAAATGATGCATGCAAAATGATATGCAAAGGGTTTGTGATTAAGTGCTGGATCGTTTTATCTGCCTTGGTAAAAGTCCATGTGTGTTTATAAGTTCGGATGGAGGCTTAGAAATCCAGTAACCAGGTAGGGGACTCAAATAAAGAGTCACAAGTCCAGGGTAATCACAAGAACTGTCCAAATAATACAACCTTAACAAATCTAGTAATAGGGTATGATGAGGCCAAGGGTTCCTGCAAACATCCCAACCCCCTCACATGTAATGTTCTAGAACAAGGATCCTCAAACTTGGATCAGTTATGAGAAGTGTAAACACTTCTAACCCGGAGGTACAATGTTTACAATAACCATAAAAGATCCTCCTCTAATTCACCTCAGATGCTGAAGGTCATAAAAAGGTCATCCAGACTTAGCAGGCTTCCCAGATAGCCCTAGTACTACAGGAAATCCGTAGCACAGAGTTCTCAAGAAGAAACCCATGTCTGAACCGTGTTTCATATTCCCGCACCAAACTGAAATGGAATGGGAAAGAATATGAAGCCACTCTAGCCTATTGTCACTCAGGTCCCAGGTATAGGACCTTAATCACTCAATGATCCCCACCCACCAAAGAAACAGCAGATCCAACACATGATAATGACAATATGAAATGCGTAAAATGAAAGCGATAAATAAAACTGTATAGAAATAAATAAAGCAAATAAATAAGGACAAGTAGCACATAACACCCCTGTAAACACAAATCAAACAAGCGCTAGGAGGAACCCACAAAAAGAACCAAAAGCCCTGGTTGCAATATAAGGTTCCCCAGCATAGTCGCCAAGCTGTCGCTCCCCCGAAAAGACACTCGGGTCAGATAGGGTACAGACGCGAACGGTCGCTGAAAGGAGAAGATGAAGGTGAATAGAGTCGCCAGCTATGCATTTTTATCCCGAAGGAAAGGTAATGCTGCATAAACCTAGAAAGAAATGGATAAGACGGTTGCGAGCCAGAGAAACTGAGAAAGGGGGTTGGTTACAACCTGGGAAGGTATTAGCACCCAGATTGTCCGTCGTACTCAACGGGATCCACGTTTCAAAGTTTGTGTTTAAAGGGGTAGTTTCTGTGCTATCTGTGTGCAAAAGCTGGTAAATAAATATACAAGTGTCAGTGCAAGAAAGTGAAATGAGGTGCTCAGGAATGAGGCTTAAAGGATTATGCTGAAAGAGGGGGAAGACACAGTGACTTTTGTTCGATAACTGTTAAGTTATGCCTACGTATCCTCTCGTACAATGAGGAAATCAGAACACCGTAGTTCGACTCAAAGAGATTGAAAGATAAATTGACTGATGAACTGCTTGCTAGTCTATGCTCAAGTGTATGACTCGTCTGGCTCGAGTGCTAACTGTCTTGCATTAGACGGAAGAAGCGAGTTCTCGTTTGTGAGTGAAGATGATGAGAAAAGAATCCCGGAGGAGACGATTATTGTTTGTTTTTGTGTTTTCAATCTTTTATTGGTTTTTGGTGTTTGTCATAAGTTAATGAGCTTAAGCCTAAATCAAGGGTTAGTAAACTCATTATATCCTCCATTTTATTAGGGATAGTGAGAATACCTTAAGTATAAGATAAACATCTCAACTTAATTACCATGATGGTATAGGATTAAGATCATTAACCTACTTGTGATTATTTAGATGTTTTTTGAGTTTTTGTTTAGTGTTAAGTAATGAGTTTAAGCCATAATCAAGGATTAGTGAACTCATTACACCATCCTAATAGAAGGATAATAGATGAGCACACTTAAGCTGAAGAAGATACCTCAACTTAATCAATGATTAGGGATTAACCTCATGACAAAAAAAACCTTTATTAAAGTGGATTTTTATTAAGGGTGAGATTAAGAAGTGAGTTTTATGGTTTGTAAGACAACTTGAGAGGTACTTGTCCATTAAACACTAGGGTTAGTCCTTCTTAACCAATAAAGGAAGAATTAGAACCCTAACGCAAGGCACAAGTTACAAGTTAATGTCTTAGTGATTATTAAGATGGATTGATTAAGAGGTTTAAAAAAATTAAGGGTTTAACACTTAGGATTAAACTTATACATTCCATCCTAAGAGAAGGATGCAAGCATAACCCTAATTCCAAAGTCCTAAAGCCTTAAAGGTTTAGTCTCTAATGATAAGATGAGAAGAGAGACACAAAGATGACTCAAAGGTAAAAACTAAGGGGAACTAATCACAACCCTAATTATTATCATGCTTGGATGTTCCTATGGTTTGTAAGGCTTGAGAAAGATCTTCAAGGAAGCCACCAATGGAAGAAGCAGAAGAAAGGAGGAGGAAGCAGATGAATAATTTACTTACTTCACTGAAGAAGATAAGTAACCTAAAGGAAGAAAGTGAGAGATGAACATGAATGAGTAAGCTCACTCAAAGACAATGAAAAACGCAGCAAAGATGCATATGAAGAAGATGAAGAGAAATGAGAAGTGAAGGCAAACTCACTTCTCAAATTAACTTACCACCTGAAAATGTTAGCACAAGATGCATAAGAAATGAAATGAAATGAAACAAATGCAATGACAAAGATCAAAACCAGAAGCATACACATGATGCAAATGATGCTATGACAGGATGCAAAGACATACAAAGTGCAATGGATGATCATACAAGAGAATGAATGCAAATGAAGCATGTGGGAAGCATGAAAACACATGGATGTTTATGAAATGGAATGGATGCAAAGCATGGCAAATGTATGAATAAATGATCAAGAAATGTTCAAGTAATGTCTTAAGATGTCTAAGATGGCATACAAGTGATTAGAATGTCATGACAAGTTCACATGTTCATGCAATGCAATGTAAGATGCAAGTATGGATGCAAAATTAGGGTCACATGAAAGGGCGAGATGCAAATGATCAAAACAAAAGCATATATCATGATAAAAATTTGTAAATGAGCTCAAACAAACCCTAACCCCATATGATATCACACCTCAAAGGAGAAGGTCTAACTCTTAAACTAAAGAAAGTTATGATTTTTCTAAGTTAACTAGGGTTTTTGTGTACCTTAAAGGGGAAATGCAAATCAATTTGAAAATGAAAGATAAATACATGACAAATATATCCTAGAAACTACATTCTATATGGAAAACAATGCAAAAAGAATCATTGTCAAACCTTTCATGGTTAGGCAGAAAAGAATTTTCAAAGTTAGGGTTTCAAAAAGGGAATTTTATGAACCCTAAATTCAAGAAAAATGTCAAAATGGAATCAAAACAAAAAAGAAATTTGTATGAATGGTTTGACAATGTTTCTAAATGTCCTAAGATGCAATATGATTTTTTTTTAAATTTTTAGAAACCTAAATGGTATTTTAATTAATTAATTTTCATTAATTAATTAAAATAAACATTTAAATATTTTTAAAATGATTTAAAAATGCAAAAAATAAAAATAAGAAATTTTTTGGGTAAAGAAAAATATTTAGAGTTAAAATGAAGAAGGAAATATTTTTATGATTTTTCTAGGTATATTAAATAAAATGATAAGGAAAATGGAATTTAAATGGAATAAAAATTAAAATAAAGGGAAGGTCAACGCATCCAATGGTCTGGATTTGAACTAGGGTTGGAGGGAAAGACTGCGCGCCAGATCCTTTGGTTCAGATTCAAACTGGCTAAACCTAATTAATTAATTTAATTAATACGAATTAACCCTAAATGAACTAATCCTGGCCATTCATTTTAAATTAATCCTAATCCAAAGACCCAGAATGCATCTGGCAAACTAAACCCTAAATTATCCCTAATCACTTTCATATGACCGGAACAGTGCTCCGATCATCTTCTCCGGCGAGACCTCAACATCAACTTCTTCCCTAAGCCATTTCCAGAGCTCTAAAGCTCCAGATCACTCCCCCACACCTCTCTAAGCCTGAATCCAACCTCAAAACAAATTTCTAATGACTCATGAACAAGATACGAATCAAAACTCAAAAATGGCAAAACTTTCAGAAACACGATACAGGCTTAATACTCAATCATTTTCAAAACCAACAAGTGCAGTGTGATCAGTGAAGCATATATATCATTTCTATAACATAAAAAACTAGTTATGGAAAAAAGTTTGACGGTGGCTACCTGAGCTGAAGTTTTCACCTCTAAAGCTTTTGGACCTCTTCTGCTGTGCAAATCCACTTCACTTGACCCCCTGATGATGTTGCAATGCCTTGAAAGAGTTTAGAATGGCTGGATTGAGTGGTTTCACCTCAACTGGTCTGAAATCGTGTTTTGTGTTTATGGGGTTTCAGGCTTGTTTGATGGTTGGGAATGGTTCTATTGATGATGGTGAGTTGAATGGTGAAGTTTGTTTGAGGTTTTAGTGGCTGGACAGAGTGTTTCGAAAGTTTGAAGCTTGAAGATGATTTTAAGAAACTTGGCTTATGAGATGTTATGAGCTCCAATATTGTGTTAAGTAGCTTGCTTTGAGTCCACATAACATGTCTTGATAGGTCAGAAAGTTGGTGGTGGCCTGTGGTGATTGGTATGGGGTGATTTGCAAAAAGTCAACATTATGTGTACTTGAGGTATGGGCTATGGAAGCTGGCACAAGTGGAAGCATGGTTGCAACATTGATCAAGGAGAGCCATGGTATTGATCAAGGAGAGCCATGGGATTGAAATTATGCAGCTGGCACAAGTGGAAGCATGGTTGCAAGAGATTTTGCAAGTGTTATGCATTTTGCCCCTTTTGTGATTTCTTGTGATGCAAGCCATAGAAACTTGTGATTCTTTGGGAAATTTTGGTCACAATCCAATTTATTATGTTTTTATGATGCTTAGAGAGTGATTAGAGGTCACAAAATGACTTGGTATGTGAAATTGCAAAAAATCCTCTTTGGTGTGAAAGTGAAAATTATAGGATTTTTGCCAACTTTGCAAGGCCATAACTTGAGTTCTATAATGAATTAGAACATGTTCTTGTAATTTTTGAAAACGGAATGATCTAATCTACAACTTTCATGACCAAGAATTTTTCATTTGAAGCATTTTTGGTTGAGAAAGAGGAGGTTGAAAAACTTTCCCAAAATGGAAAGTTTCCATTACAAGTCATTTCCATTTTTGGCAACTTTTGGTTTAGCTCAAATTTCTTAAATTTTGTGAACTTCCAAGCACTTCAATGATCAAATAAAGACCATATAACTTCAATTTGATGAAAATACCCCTTTGGTTCCATTATTGGGGGCCTCAGATGCCCTGATTTTGCTCTGACTTGCTCAAGAAGTTACCCAGTGAACATATGACTTCCACAATGAATTTCTTCATAAAACTTGGTACATGTGATACTTATAACATATTGAGACTATTAAAAACAAGAATGACCAAAAAATTTTGAGTTATGGCCTCTGAAACCAAAACCCTAATTTCAGGTCATCTGTGTAGTGAAACCCTAGCTCTGCTTCCATGCTTTGCCAGTTCTTGTGCTTTTTTGACTTACTTGATCTTTGATGGATATAATATGATGATAGAACACACATGGACCCTCTTGGAACACTTGGAGGCCTTTGGAGTGGCTCAAATGGATCCTTGGATTGCTCAGATCACAGACCCTATATTCAGATGAACTTGAACTATGCAGATGATACAAATATGCTATATGAGATGATATGCTTTAACTTATGCAAAGATGAAAGATCACAAGCCAGGGTGTGAACTTAGTGAGGGAAAATTTGGGGTGTTTACACATTGCAGTAGATCTAGCTTTATTTGGTCCAATTTGAAGAAGTGTTTTTGGTAACTCACTCACTCCATAAACCCATATCACCATCAACATTCAAGATGTAGATCTTTGGTGCCTTTTTTTCTTGATCCTTTGGATCTTAATTTGTTGTTTGATTGCAGGGATTCCACTGTATTTTGGTTTTAAAATTCGTGCAAATTCAGATCATGATCACTAAGTGTTTGAAAATGGTTTTAAAAATGGATCATGCTGAATTTCTGCAATTTTTTCTGCTACTGGTTCAACATTAACCGGTTAACTATTTATAGTGTAAATTGGTTAACCGATTAACCATCTTTAAAACTACGCAAGTTTTGCTTGCGTTAACCGGTTAACCAAATTGGCTAACCAGTTAACACAAGTCAGAATGGTGTTTTTGGCATGTTTTAAGCTCCTCATTGGTTTCACTTTTGGAAGTGATTTCTCATTAATTTCAATGAACTTTGGGTGTAGATTAGAGTAGTTAATGTTCATTAGTTCAAAACCACCTTTAAGTGAATTATTCAATTCATTTAAGGTACTTTGCATTAGTGATACATTTTCATGCTTGAATCCATCGAGATGAGTGATTGAACTTAAGGATGGAAGAATACCATGAGTGTGACTCAATTTGGTATTCATCTTTAGTTTCATGCGGTATTGTGTCCAAATAGCGATTTACATATCGTTTATCTCACATGCATTAGCACTAACATTGTTCACCTTAATTGGTGGTGGCCGACATCATTTGTAGGGTAATTACTTCGTAAATTACTCGGCGATTGCTTAACATAGACCTAAATTTGTCCCTAATTCGTAATAAATATCTAATTGGGTACTTGCACTTTCATGGACCGGACCTCTTGTTGGTCGCGTAATCCCAAAGTGGTTAATCATATTGCATTAAGAATCGAGACTTATGAATGTTTGATGCGTAGGTAATTTGGGTCTCCCAATTGGCTTTCAAATTTCATTGAATTCGATTCGGTTTTCCTTGATTAATTTCTATAGTGTAAGATGCTTAGCAGGGCCAATTTCCTTTTGATTTATGTTGCTCTTTTTCAGTTGTGGTTGATTAAGTTCACCATGCCATTTTTTATATGTAAATATTATTATATTACTACTATTAATATTTTAGATTCTTTCACTTTAATTTCTTTTGCTATTAAAATTTAAATTCTTGCACTTCTATTGCCTTTATTTTATTATGCTTTATTCGCCCATTATCATGTTATTATTTGCTCTTATTTTGTTATGTTGATTTTTCCTTTTGTCCACATGGACACAAAAACGTTAATAAAGGATTAAACCTCTAAAAAACTTGTGACTTTAATTTGTGGACTATTGATTACTATCCTTGCCATCGGAATGAAGATTTTGGACTTAGATTTTAGGATCCCTCTCCCTTGCTTTGATCTTCATGAAGTTAGATTTTGCCTTTATTTGGCCATTTGCTAGCTTATAAGGATGGAACTCTTATGCTCATTTTGAAAGTATCATCAAGTTTGGTTAGATCTTTCTTCCTTTATCTCCTTATTTTCTTTTTAGGATAGTTCCTTCATCTCCATCCCTTCTTTAATTTTCAAAATCTTCATTTTTTTTCAAAGGATTCCTTTTTTTTAAATCATCACTTCTTTAATAAACCAAAACCTTGTCTTTTGTCAAGTGGCTTTTACTTTTTCTTTGCTTTAAAAAAACCAATGAATCTAATCATGTTGACCTTAATTCAAAAATAAAAAGAAGCAAACTCATTCAAGTTGTTTTGTGCCTTTGTGCATTTTTGTTTGTTTTCCTTAAAATAGTGCCGATTATGAGTCATTATTCTTTAGTCGGGTGCAAGTCTCTCAATCTCCATGGTTGTAGTTTGATGTAATTGAGTCTCTTGTCATTCGTAGGGGTTTAGTGGAATACTTGTTGATTTTATCCGAGTTGGCGCCCTCCCCATAATGATGTATGATTCCATGTCTTCATTCTCATGGTAGATTTGTTTGGCCATCCACTTGAAGATGACAAATTCTCTTCACTAAATAAAATTAATCATAACCAACCCTTTTCACTATTTGTACCACGAACTACGAGGTTTTGATCTCGCATTGCACTTTGTAGGTACGTAGGCATGAGGTGGTAAGCCTCTCCAAACACAAAAATATTAAAAATAATTTTTTTCTCATCCCCCCACTCTCATTCTTACAAACCATTTTCAAACCAAAAGCAGTAAATTTTTCAAAGGGCTCCTGTGGAGTAAAAACAAACATTTTGGGTGCGTAAAACCTTCCCATTGTGTAACCTATCCCTTTACCCGGTTCTCTAATGTGTTTCTTTAGCTCTTTTTGCTTTTAGATTCATTAGAATTTATTCTCTCTTTTTTCCTTTTCCTTTTGGAATAAAATAAAAGTGCGGTGATGACTCTGTTTTCTTTGAGTTAAGTTAACTAATAGCTTACACTCATGATTTTACCGCTATAGAAAAGTGGTAACTCTGCTGGGGAGTAATCTCTAAGTGGATTCGACCTACTTTGATTTATTTACTTCTTTGGTTTGATTTGTTTGTTATTTGTTTGTTTTGTTTCAGTTTTGATGATCCTCTGTGAGTGAGATAGATTCTAACCCGGATCTGAGTTGAACTTATGATAGGACGGCGATATTCAAAGTGATACACGATGGAGTAGACCAAAGCTATATCAATTCGATAATCTCCATTCGGTTGGGCTCTCTTGGATTATCAATGTCATGATGAGTAATCATACATGGCATTATTTTCCGACCTTGAGCTGATCATACTGAGGACCATAGAACCCTTAACCCATCCAAGCCAATTTAGGAACGTAGTGTGGAAACTATCTGGGTGTAAACCTAAGGTGGTTTTCACGCGATACTACACTCAGACGAGGTCTATTTTAAGAATGTTATCGGTTGGGGAGTAATCCAACGTACCGATGATATTCTAAAGATGGTTGTTAACTCTAGGCACCTCTATTAGCACCCTTTTGGTTTTCTGTAGGTACAATGAAGACAAAACCTTACTACTTACCTGTGTGGGTTGGTGTTCTTCTACCTTGAATTCATGCTCGTGACTCGGAACCTAGACCCGTGTGCTTTGTGTGATCTTGTTTGTGGTTGTTGCATACATGCACTCATGCATTCATGAGCATTATTCTTGAGATTTCAAAGGACTCATAGGTACTTTTGCAAAATTTCAGATGTCTATGGTTATGAATTTTGAAAGGAGAAACACAAAGAAGTACAACTTCAAGAATCCTAATCTAGTAGAGTTGAGAAGGGCTAGGAGCTTTAGTGGTTGACACCCATGAGTTCTATAAATGTTATGGAAAGCTCTTGTTTATCTTGGATACCGATGTACCAGAGGGGATTCTCCCTACCTTGGCTCAGTTTTATGATTCGTTGCATCGTTGTTTCACCTTTCCTGATTATCAGCTTGTGCCGACCTTAGAGGAGTACTCTCATTGGATGGGTTTACCTATTTTGAACAAGGAATTTCTTTTCAGTGGTTTAGAGAAGGAGCTTACGACCAAAGTCATCACCAAAGCCCTTTTTCTCAAGGAGTCCGATCTTAATAGGAAGTTTCTTCCAAAAGGGAGTGTCCGTGGTATTAATGACAAGTTCTTAATGGGGAAAGCTTCTATTTCTCTTACTTTGGGTCATAAAGATTCATTTGAGGCTATTCTTGCTTTGCTCATTTATGGGATTGTTTTGTTTTCTAACTTAGATGGTATTGTGGACGAGAGTTCCATTCAGATATTCTTGAAGAGAAATCTGGTACCTACTTTGCTTGGAGACATGTATCATGCCTTTCATTATAGTACCTCTAAAGGTGATAGAGATATTGTGTGTTGTACACCTTTTCTCTATAGGTGGTTTATTTCGCACCTACCAAAGTCTGACGTCTTCAAGGATAATAGAGAGAAGCGAAGATGGTCTCAAAGGATTATGTCTCTTCCTCATATGGATATGACTTGGTATTGTTCCTATTATGATACTGGAGTGCTTATTAGTTGTGGAGAGTTTCCTAATGTACCTCTTCTTGGTACACGTGGGGGAATTAGTTACAACCCTACTCTTGCAAGGCGATAGTTGGAATATTAATTGAAGGACATACCAAGCAACCTTTCATTATCCAGTTTCTTCTTTATTAATAGCACAAATCATGTAGAAATGAAGAAAAGGATTGCTCATTCTTGTCATGCGGTTCATCGGAAAGAGAAGGGTCAATTGGGAAGGCAACACCTTGCTCCCTTCGAGTGTTACATTCAATGGGTTCGATCTAGGGCTTCCAAGCTCAAGATGCCTTATCCACCCGGGGAGCCTTTGTTTCCTATACTACCATTGTCCGCTTTTCTTCCTCTCATTGATGAGAAGGTTGCTCTTCAAGAAGAGTTGGACAAGATGAAGAAAGAGAAAGAAGAATGGCTACTTGAGAAGACGATGATGCAAGAGCAACTGAAGGAGAAAGATGACCTTATTGAGTTACTTGAGCGGCATGTTACGAAGAGGACAAGAGAGGATTTATTTTTCTCTAGTACTCCATCTACTATTCCTCCTACATTTGGTGCTTGGAAGGTCATTGTTGACCAGTTGGTGAAGGATAATGAAGACATGGAGAATCAGTACAAGAAAGAGATTAAAAGAATTCGTCTGAAGTACCATCCGGGATTCGGATCTTCTTCAGATGTGATCCCCTAGGCCTAGTTTACTTTTATTGTCATGTATTAGGATTGTTGAGACTGGTACTTCACTTGTAATCCTTACTTTGATTTTAATTAGAATGAGTTTTTAGTACATCAAAAAGCGTTTTTTTATAAATATTGAAATTTATCTTATAGTCCTTTGAAATCTTTGCATTTGCATACGTATACCATGCATCATGCCCGTATTGGTCTTGCTTCTTGAGTGTTGTACAAGGATCTTATGTTGTTTCTTGGTCTTCATTTGTTCTCCTGTCAAGCTGACTCACAAGGTTGATACTCGAGCTAATCGGAAGAAGATGTCGGAAGCCTTACAACAAAAGAATCGCAAGCTGCGCGAGGAAGTTGCATATCTAAAGGATAGCTTGGAAAGAGTCACTGCCATGATGGAAAGCTTGGTGGATGCTCAGAATCAGCCACCCCATGTTCCTAATTCTACGGTAAAGCATACAGTCATCTCTGAGATTGTCATTGCATCGATCCCTGCTGAAGCTGTCATTTCTCCTCGCTACCGCATCCCTCCTAGCACACCGTGGGGTGTGCCGGCTAATTTCACTCCTGTTGGGTATCATCTTCCTCCTCATAAGACTGTTGCATTTAATACTCTTCAGCTAGTAATGACAACTATACCGCCTATGATGCACCCTACTCTGCACCACGATAAAATTATTTACCATGCTGAGACCAGTGAAGGCGCTGGTGTGATTGAAAGACTTGATGATTTTCAAGGCCGTTTTGTTGAGTTATAGAAAGAGATGAGAGCTTTGAAGCTTATAGATTTGTCTGGAAAAGATGCTTATGATCTCTATTTGGTTCCCAATGTCAAGGTTCTGTACAAGTTCAGGCTGCCTGAGTTCGAGAAGTATAAGGGCAATACTTGTCCTCTGAGTCATTTGACTATGTATGCTAGAAGATGTATGCCCAGACAGACAATGATCAGCTGCAGATTCATTATTTCCAGGATAGTTTGACTGGTGCCGCCATGAGATGGTCCATGAGTTTGGATAATAGCCAAATCGGGACTTTCAATGATTTGGGAGAGGCTTTTGTTAGGAAATACAAGTATAATGTTGATCTGGCACTGGACAGAGATCAACTCCGTGCTATGTCCCAGAAGGACAAAGAAACTTTCAAAGAGTATGCGCAGAGATGACGCGAGCTAGAAGCTCAGATTGTTCCTCCTCTAGAAGATAAAAAGATGACGAAGATCGTTTTGAAGACTTTAGGTTCCTTCTACTATGAGAAGATGATTGCAAGTGCTCCTTTTGATTTCACTAAAATGGTGAGTATGGGGATGCATTTAGAAGAAGGCGTCCATGAGGGATGGTTGAGCAAAGAGAGTGGTGTTGGCTCGAGCTCTAAGAGGTTCAACTTTTGTAAGAAGAAAGAAGGTGAGTCTAATGTTGTGTCTCGTGAAATTTACAGAAGACCTCGTGGTCGTGAGAATCATCGTCATCAGCAGCATGTAGCTTATGTAACTCCAATGATTAATGTGACTCCAACTATGCTAGTAGCTTCAAAGTACCAGTCTCATTATCAACAGCCTTCCGTGCAATAGAGTGGAAATCAACAGGGTCGCGCTAAGCCGAATTTTGATCCCATTCCGATGTTATATGCAAATTTACTTCCATCTTTGATTGAAAAGAATCTTGTGCAAACACGTTCTCCGCCTCCAATTCCGGAGTCTATCCCATGGTGGTATAAGCCAGAGGCTCATTGTGCTTTTCATCAAGGTGCTCTGGGGCACCATATTGAGAATTGTTATCCGTTGAAGTTTGAAGTGCAGAGATTGATATGGAGCAATGTTCTGTCTTTCAATGATGTTAATCTAAATGTGAAGACAAATCTTCTTCCGAATCATGGTAATACGTCTGTAAACATGGTTGATGTTTGTCCTGGTTTTTTCAAGATTTATGAGGTCCGCCATATTCGAAGGTCTATGGTTGAGATGCATGCTTTATTAAGTGGATACCATGATATTGATCACGATTATGTTGGGTGTTACATTTTCTCGATGAACCCCCGTGGTTGTGTGATTGTTAAGAGAGACATTCAAAAGATGATGGATGATACATTGATTGAAGTGACAGCGAAAAGAGATGAGTATGACAATGAAGTGAACGTTATTGTGCCTCAGTTCAATATTCCTGAGAAGGTTGTTCCTGAGAAGGTGATTATTTCTTTTGATAGCCGCAAATATGTTGTTACTCCATTAGTGATCAATTTTCCTGGTCCAATGCCATATGAGTTTGATAAAGCTGTTCCGTATCGATATAATGCTACGATGATAGAAAATGGTAAGGAAGTTCCTATTCCTTCTCCAAAGTCTAGAATTTCCGATGTGACAAAGGTTACTCTAAGTGGTAGAGTTTATGCTTCGGATCCTCCAAAGAGAACTGAAGATACAAGTGCGAGTAAACATATTGAGGATATTGTTGCCCGATCAGGCTAATTTGGTGATTCCAGTTTGAAATATAGTGAAGATGAGATGTTGAAATTGATAAAGAAGAGTGAGTACAACTTTACTGAGCAGTAGTTGCATACTCCGTCGAAGATATCAGTTTTATCACTCTTGATGTGCTCTGAAGCTCATAGGCAGTCTTTGCAGAAGATTCTTGATCAAGCTTATGTTGATCATGATGTGGCTGTTGATCAGTTTGATAGTATTGTGGCTAATACCACATTGTGCAACAATATGAGTTTCTGTGTGTTCGCGGTGATTTCTGGCGAACAACCTCTGGTTAACCAATTTCTCAGAAAATTGGGTTACTTGCAGGACCAACCAAACAAGTCCTAGGACACATGTGCAATTTTTTGTCGAAAACACTCTTAGTATGAATAATGATTTGTGGTTTGTTTTGTTTATGGGGTCAAAGTATTCAATGCTTTGAGTTTGAAATTAAAATAAAGTAAAGTTTTAAACGAAAGCAAGAAAAGTGCCGAAAGATGTAACTTGCAGAAAAGTAAATAAAACTTAAGATAAAATAAACTTGATGAAACAAACTGGTAATTTAAATAACTTTAAAAGAAAGATGGTGTTCAAACGTACATGGTTCCAAATATCAAACTCATTTTCTCTCACACTGGGTACTTAGAGTATTTACAGGAATTTTGTATCAGTTTTTCACACACCCAATCTAAACACAAACTATTCTATTTATATACAAACAAAGTAACTGCCTAGAACGGAAAAATCATAAATAAATGACAAGTGTCAGCCTGCATGCAACTTCTTTTCCTGAACCTTCCATGTGTCCAACTGTCAAAGGTTGCCACTTTTTAAATTTGAATTCTCTCCTTTGGTGACGAAACCTTGCACCTCTTCATCTGTCGAAGTCTCAAAGAAGAAAGAACCCTTTCAAAATCTGCCAAATAATGCTTCTGTCAAACAACTCTTCTCTGTCGAAATGTCGAAAGACACCCTTATCTTGTCAAATGCCCAACTACAAACAATTTTCCAAACTTATCCTGCCAGAATACTATTTGTCCTTTTGTCGAAGCATTGGAGCTTTTAACCTTATCAACATTTCTTGAACTTCTTCACTTTCATTATTCTTTAACAGAGATGGCTTCAAGTTCCAAATTTCAACATGTCGAAATTATGAGCTTACAAATTGCCCCCCAGCAAAGATGTTTTCGACTAGTTCTGGAGAAATATCCTTTGCTGTCGAAATGACTTTTGACATCCTGTCAGTCTCATTTATTGTAAAGTGACTTTGTTGAGTCCCAAGAAAACACCATGATCTCCACTTTCTAAAAAACGTCACGTCTAGCCCACGTTTACACAACCTTCCATAACCCTATATTCTAGCTAAATCATGGCTCCCTACCAACCGTCACTTTCAATCATCACCATTGGATCAAACGCCTGTCCCCCATCTTTCAAACTGAAAAGTCTTTCCTCTTCTCTTTTTATTATTATTATTTTATTATTTGTTATATCTTCTCAACTTCTATAAATACCACCTTCAAAAACTTTTCTTCTTTTTCACATCCTCAAAAACTCTTCTCCTACCTAACGCAGAAAACTCCATTAAAAACCCTTTTCAAAGCTTTCTTCTCCTTCAACTTCTCATCTCCTCAAAACAATGGCTCCTCCAAAAACTGTTGTTGACCGTAGTGCCAAGAAGACAAGGAAAACAACTGACTTTCCTCCTACTCATACACTATCTGGACCCATGCAAGTGCAGCAACAACAATACATCCCAGAACCCCCAAATGAGAGGGAGAAAGCAAGCATCTACAGATCTCAGGTAATGATCCCTATCTCAGTTTCTGGAGTTCACCATGCCATGCTAGGTCCCATATTTGATCCTAATGCTGACCCCAATCGCTTGAAAGATTTTTATCCTTGCTACTCTGCTTCCAAACCAATAGCTGCTAATAAAAACCCTAGGCCTGTCGAAACAACATCTAAGAAACCTGAAATTCCTCTAGCTTCGACAGAAATAGATCTGTCTTATTTGAATCAAACTAGGATTTTTAGGAGCCCCCCTCTAACAAAAGATCCTCCAGACTACTTAGCTTGGCTCACTAGAGTCGAAAGGGTCAAAGAGAAATTCTGGAAGAAAACTGGCATCTACGACCTGATCCAGCTGTCGAAGGAAGGTCCACGCTATTGCCAGAACATGTTGCTGGCCTCTTTGTATTTCTGGGATAGTACCTTCAACACTTTCCACCTACCCTGTGGTATGGTTACTCCTACCCTTTTCGACATAGCAGCCATCACTGGCCTCAGTCCTTTAGGAGAAATTTTCAACCCTGAACATTTAAATAAAGACCCCATAGGCTTCGACACCAAGCACGCTGGATATTCCGTCTTTATCACTCATCACCAAGGCGAAGACAATGAGGAAGTATCCGACAGAGAGCACATTGCTTTCCTTACTCTGTGGTTAGCTAAATTCGTCTTCTGCACTAGGTCACTCCAGGTTGCCAGAAGTTATATTATCATGGCTAATCAACTTCATAATGGAGTTGCATTCTGCCTGAGTGAATTACTTCTGGCAAACCTCTACGAATCCTTGAGTGAGAGTGTGAGTAACTTAAAAACCCTCAAGGACAAAGGAAACATCAGTCTCACAGGCCCCTTCTGGCTCCTACAGTTATGGTTGAACGCAACCTTCGAAGCCTGCATCCCTGTCAAGATGCCAGTTGACGAAGAAGAGGTGAAAGAAAGGCGCGTCGAATGGCCTAGGTTAGTCCAACTAACACCTACTGATGACAACATAGGTATTCGACAAGCATTCACCAGTTACATAATGATGTTCGCCAAACGTTATAAGTTCACTCCCTCTATGGCACCATTTGCCAACAGAACTGTGGGTCCTAGATGGTTCACAAGACAACTCCCAGTGGAAAACCAGAAAGAAGAAGACTCTTATATATCCATCTGGGAGGCTTTCCTTATGCCAAGGCACCTTTTCTCCCACCATAGTCTCAACAACACTAAAGTGTCTCTCATTGTCTACCAACCTAACCTGGTGGCTAGACAATTTGGGCTAATACAGACGAAGACGAAACCCATTTATCACAAGAAAGGCTCTATTCTGTTCTACAACTCATTTCAAAATTTCGAAAGAAGTTTAGAATTGTACAACAAATTCTTCGACGCATCTCTGGAAGTTTACCCCGCCATCTTTCGTCCAAGCTTCCTATGCACTGAAGACTTCGACGTTTGGTGGAAGGAGTATTATATTAACAAATTCTTTGATGTAACAACTTTCACCACTCTCCTGACGAACGCTTTTGCTTTTGTGCAGGATAAGAAGAAGAAAGGTACAGATAAGCATATCAAAGAAATTCAAAAATTTCAAAAGTATTTTGAAACTATCTACATGCCCAGTGATCTTCGTCGAACCATAAGTGAAGCAGCAGTAACTTTAAAACAAAAATTTACAGAAAAATTGGATAGGTTGGGGGTGCCTTTGTACATTCCACCACATGCACATTACAACTTTGCTTTCACCTCCTTTCCCCCAAAGTTTCCCCCACTCCCTTCTGCAAAATTTGGTGTGGCCTTGTGCCCTCCATTTCCAGATTGGTTTGTGTGTGGATCTGATTTAAAACTGCTTCGCGAGTCCAGCAAGAAACTTGCCGAACGTGTGGTTCCGATGAAGTATTACTTGGGCAACTTCACTGGGCACCTTCATATTGGGATAAAACATGTTAGTGTGGAAGAACCCATTCTTGAAGGTGTCGAAGAAATTACATTTCTCCTCTCATCTCTAATTCTTTCTCTTTCAGCTGTTAGAATTGTCAAGAAAACTGCTGGTGAAGGAACCTCCTCCAAGGCGGTCGAAAAATCGCCCATAGCTGCCAAAAAGGTTTCGACGAATAAAAAAAAATGCCTCCTTCTTCTTCTTATTTTTATGTATCTCAATATTCCTTCATACTGAACATCTCTTCTTTTTGCATACTACAGGTAACTCGCACACCAGCCAAGAAAAGAAAACAAGAAGAAAAGGAGATGAGTGTCGAAGAGTCTGAGGATGAATCTCCTGAACCTCAACCTCTGAAAAGAAACAAAGGTATGAAAATAAAAACAGTGGCTTCCCAAAGATCCATAGTTCACAGACGAACTCCTCCTGCCAGTCCAACCAACAAAATCCCCTCAAGAAGTGAGAAAAGTGGGGACTCAAGCATTCACACTGAGATCCCTCAGGTATTAACTTTCGACTGACAATATTCCTAGTCTTAACTGCATTTTTCTGTTATTTTAACCTTCCCTTTTATGTTCTCTTCAGGTTGTTATTGATGTCGAAGAAACTTCTAAAGTCCAAGAAGAAGTTATTCCTTCTGACTCTGAGAAGACTTTGGCTGAAAGGCTTCAAGAAGAAGCCACCCCAGATGCAGGTGTCTATGGACCTCAAACTTTCGACGAATTCGACATTAGTGACTCTGAGTCTTCTGGCAATACTTCTCCCCTTCGCTCAGACTTTACTGTGGAGGAAAAGACAGCTCCAGACCAGGATGCACCAACTCAAGGACCCATTACTGCAACAGAAGTTGAAGAAGCTGCTTCAGGCCAGGACGCACAAGCTCAAGGGCCAACTGACACCACAGAGGCTGATAAAGAAATCGTCGAAGAAGAAGTTGATCTGTCGAATCAACCAGAAACCAACTTGAACCCTGGAGGAAGTACCCAAACTGTTCCTACTTCAGTAGAAGTTCCTACAGAAACCCCTTTGGATACTGGTTCGACAAGCTTGTCACATGAGGAAATTGAAAGCTTGAAAGTGAGAAAGCCTTTGGAATATTTAAAAGCTTTACTCAGTTCCAGGTACAACTTCCAAGACTCTTCCCACAGCAGTTCGTCAGCTTCAGGGGCTACTTCTGACATTCAACTCATCAGTGTCATCATGGATGAGATTAAGGTAAAAATCCTTGGGGTGGACCTGTTTGAGATTCTGGCTGAAAATCCTTCTGCACAGTATGACTTAAAGAAACTCCTAAAACGAGCCAATCTGCTGGAGGCTTCGACTGAAGAGAGTCGTCTGGTGATGGACCTGATGTCAATGATTGATTCTGTAAGTGCTGACTTGGTTCGTCAAAAGGAATTTTCTCAGAACATCACAGCCAAATCTGAAGAACAAGTCTCAGAATGGAATATCGTAGCTTCTTCGACAGAAAAAATTTCAGAGCTGAACAAGCTTTCTGAAGACTACACCAAAGCTGCTGCTGAGTGTGAAAACAACATTCAAGCTTATCAGGCTCAGATTGCTGAACTTCAAAAGAAAATCCTCCAAGAGCAAGAACGCCAGGCCACCCTCCAACAGCCCAACCAAGAGGAAATCGACAGTGAACTTCAAAAAGGTCTCCAGCATGCAGAATCAGCCCAACAACTTCACAGGGAGATTGACGAACTGACTGTTAATAAGAGTCTCTGCGAGCGTCGAATTCAGCTTCAGAAGAAGAAATTTGACGAACTCAAAGCAGCCTTCCTTCGACAGTAGTTTGTAATAGACAATAGGAAATTTTATTGTTTTAAGAATTTTTTCTTTTTAGCAATTTCATATGTAATGTTATTTTACGCCATCTGTTTGGCGAAGACAAGCTTTTATTTGCAATTTCATTCTGTTCCTATTTTTATTTCTTGCAATGTTGGTTTATACTTTTTCAAGTACTTGCCATTTATTTTCAACACTCTCCTGTCTTTTTCTATTTCTTCGACTTCATATGCACCATTTGAAAAAACTCTTAAAATTTTGAAAGGTCCTTCCCATTTAGGGGACCATTTTCCCATCAATCTATCTTTCTTCTCCATGGGCAAAATTACTTTCCAAACTAAATCATCTACTAAAAAGGCTTTAAATTTTACTTTCTTATTGTAAAACTTTTCGACTCTTTCTTTCTGCCTTTTTATTAATTCTAACGCACGTAACCTTTCTTCATCTAAATCAACCAACTCATCCATCATCATACTCCAATAAATTTCAGATGGAATCTCATGATGCCTTTGAATTCGTATTGACTGTAAACAGATTTCGACTGGTAACACTGCATCATGTCCGTACGTTAATTTAAATGGGGTGGAATTGGTTGCCTCTTTAGGAGACGTTCGACAAGCCCAAAGGATTTGATCCAGAGTCTTGTGCCAATTTCTAGGTTTTTTACCCACGTGCTTCTTTATCAGATTTATCACTACTTTGTTGGCTGCTTCGACCTGACCATTTGCTTGGGCATAATAAGGTGTCGAAGTTAGCAACTTAAAACTTGTCTCTTTCGCAAATGCCTGCATATTTCTTCCAGTAAACACAGATCCTTGATCAGTGGTTATAGTCTCTGGTATTCCAAATCTATACATTATATGTTTCTGGATGAAGTCTATTACTGCTTCCTGATCTACATTCGTCAGTGGTATGGCTTCGATCCACTTAGTGAAGTAGTCTACCCCAACTAGAATGTACTTCTGCCCTTTTGAAGAGGTTGGTCGAATTTCACCAATCAAATCTAAAGCCCAACCTCTGAATGGCCAAGGCTTTATAATGGAATGTAACTCATTTGCTGGCACATGAGGTATGCCTGCATGAATTTGACATTCTTGACATCCCTTTGCAAATTCGACACAATCCTTCAACATTGTTGGCCAATACATCCCCTGTCGAAATAATAGCCATTTCATCTTGTGCCCTGCCTGGTGTGCACCACATGCACCACTATGCACATTCGACAAAGC
Source organism: Lathyrus aphaca (assembly GCA_963966055.1). Lineage (NCBI taxonomy): Eukaryota > Viridiplantae > Streptophyta > Magnoliopsida > Fabales > Fabaceae > Lathyrus > Lathyrus aphaca. Next base: position 178,205,478 of record OZ014522.1, read on the forward strand.
TATATAAGCTTCAGTCTCTCCTAAGCACTTTATTAAGACTCCTTCTGGAGTCTTTTTAAACAACTCATTTCCAAAGAGCACATAGCTTAAGGCTCTATACTTGATCTTTCTTTCGACTGTCTGGTTTGGATTCTGTAAATAATCCTTGATAGGTTTTCTCCAATCTCCTACCCCTGGATCATCTACATTAAAAATTTCAAAATTTTCTTCATCACCATATCCCAGTCTCATGGTCTCCAAATCAGATGGGGACAGCCTAGTGGATACAACTTTTCCTCTTACTTCGACAACTTTCATCAGGTTTTCTTTCGATACTCTGTAACCTGATGCCAGTTGAGCCAAGTCATTTGCTTCCTGATTTTCTAATCTAGGAATGTGTCTAAAGATTGCACTGTCGAATCTCTTGAGGAGTCTGTTGGCTATCACAAAATACATGATCAAATTTTCTTTGACACATTTGTATTCTTTTGTCAGTTTTTTTATCACCAACTCAGAGTCACCCATTATTTCGACCTTTGTTGCCCCAATTCCAACAAAATTTCAAGTCCAGCAATTAAAGCTTCATATTCTGCTTCATTGTTTGAACAACAACCTTCTATTTTGTACTTGAACTTTGTTGGAATTTTATTGGGAGAAATAATTAATACCCCAACACCTGTTCCATTTTTATGACTGGAACCGTCGAAATATAATTTCCAAGGCTCTCTTTCGACATAATTTGTCTCATCTCGAAGTATGGAGTGGTCAGCTATAAAGTCAGCAACCACTTGTCCTTTGACAGCTTTTAGAGGCATATATTTTAAAGAATATTCAGTCAAGGCTAAAGCCCATTTTCCAATTCGACTATGTAGAATAGATTTAGACAACATATGTTTTATTACGTCGAAATGAGAAGATATATGTACATCAATGGGTTTTATATAATGCTTTAACTTTGTACAAGAGAAATATACACATAAACATAATTTCTATATCATACTATATCTAGTTTCAGCATCATTTAAGACTCTGCTGAGATAATAGATGGCTCTTTCGACGCCATGTTCATCTTCCTGACAAAGCATGCTTCCCAATGTTCTGTCGGACGCTGAGATGTAGAGCCTCATACTTCTTTTTCGACAAGGAGACATTAAAACTGGAGGACTTGCCAGATATTCCTTGATTTTGTCGAAGGCATCTTGCTGTTCTTGCCCCCAAGTGAAGCCCTCCTTCTTCAGTCGAAGTAGAGGTGAGAAGGCTTGTGTTTTTCCACTAAGGTTGGAGATGAACCTTCTGAGAAAGTTGATTTTCCCTAGTAGAGACTGCAATTCCTTCTTTGTCGATGGCGCTTTCGCTTCCATTATGGCCTTGGCTTTGTTTTCATTAATCTCAATCCCTTTCTTGTGGACCACAAAGCCTAAGAAGTCACCTGCCTGCACACCAAAAGCACATTTAAGGGGATTCATTTTCAAACCAAACTTCCTCATCCTTTCAAAGGACTGTCGAAGATGGTTAATATGGTCTGAGCCTGAGGTAGATTTAATCACAATGTCATCTATATAAATTTGCATAAACGTTTCAATGAAATCATGAAAAATAGAATTCATAGCCCTTTGGTAAGTAGCTCCAACATTTTTTAAACCAAAGGGCATGACTACTCACTCATATGTTCCTATTGCCCCTGGAAAACGAAAAGTTGTTTTTGGAACTTCTTCTTCAGCAATGAAGATCTGGTTATAACCAGAATATCCATCAAGCATACTTAAGTACTCATGGCCTGCTGCAGAATCTACTAGCATTTCTGCTACTGGCATAGGATATTCATCCTTAGGGGTAGCTGAGTTTAGATCTCTAAAATCAATGCATACCCTTAGTTTTCCATTTTTCTTAATCACAGGAACAATATTAGCAATCCATTCGACATACCTTGTTGTACGGATGAACTTTCATCTTAGAAGTCTTTCGACTTCCTCTTTGATTTTCGACAGAATTTCAGGTGCAAAGCGTCTGGGAGTCTGCTTTATTGGCTTTTTCCCCTCCAGTATTGGCAACTTCAATTCGACCAAATTTCTGTCTAAACCAGGCATTTCGTCATAATCCCATGCGAAGCAGTCTTTAAACTCATTCAGCAGTTGGATCATTTCGACCCTGAGTTGAGGATGCATGTTGGCACTGATGTAAGTTGGCCTTTTCTCTGCCCCCAGTCCCAGGTTAATCTCTTCCAAAGGATCCTGTGCCACCATTTTCATATTGGTTGGGGCAGGATCTTTTTCAAACCCCAAGGGTTCGTCATCATAAATGGCATCAAGTCTTTGACTCTGCCATTCGCCATTAGAATCTTCTTCTAAACTCTGCTTTGTATGTTGTTCCTCAATATTTTCTTGAGGATGTTGTTCTTCGACAACTTGTGTGTTGGCTTTGACAGCCATGTTTCTTACTTCAGCCTCAAGGGCCGCTTTGAGTTGTTTTTCGGCTATATAAGCCGAAATCTTTTCTATTGTTGATGCCTCAGTCATTTTCACTGAACTCACTCCCCCACCCAGTTGGATTGACATGGGCAGTTCCCCAAGTGTAATTTGTCTCCCCAATTATTTCTTTATCCCATTGGAAGCCATGCGTAGGGTGGAGGTACATGGAACAATAGGCGTTGTCGGAGGCTGTTAGGTCGAAACCAGCATGATTGCATGGTGCTATGTGGGCCAGGTTCTTGTCAAAGTTACGACTAGTGACATTGTTCACATCAGCTGTGAAGTAACTTTGATCTGCTTCTATGTTTTCGACAATCCCATCTGGCCTCCAGATTGCTATCCTTTGATGCATGGAGGATGGCACAGCCCCAATTCCATGGATCCATTCTCTCCCCAACAACAAGTTATAATTAGCTTTTGATGCTATCACCACAAACATTGTGGGCCTTGTAATGGACCCTACAGTCAAGTTCAGTTGTATTACCCCCAGCGTTGTCCCTACCTTACCTTCATAGTTGGAAAACACCATGTTGTGAGGCTTAGTGTCGGAGTCATCTTTCCCAATCCTCTTTATCATATAATGAGGAATGAGATTCACAGCTGCTCCTCCATCTATCAGGATCTTGTTGACACCTACATTTTCTACTTTTCCTTTTATGAACAAAGGCTTTAAATGGGCCTTCATTGCATCATCTGGCTTTTCGAAAAAAGCATTTTGCTCTTCGACACAGCCATTATTCATTATGTAGTAGCATACAAGCTTAAGCCATATGCTATCATCAGCCATATCATCCTCTTCGTCTTCGACCTCCATTATCCTGTCATAGTCTCTAGGCAACACAGAAACCACATTGCAAGTAACGTCGAAAGACGCGTCAGATTCTGAACTGAAATCATCAGTAACTTCTTCGTCTCCTAGCATTTTGTTGCTTGTTTTCTGCATTTCTGTGGCGTCATTAGATCCATTCTTCTGAGGGGGCTCTTCCTTCGCTAGAGCTTTCCCTTTGTTTGTAGTCTGCACATACTTGTCTGACTCAGCTTCCTTCTGCTCAAACCTTTTGTGTTCTACAGTTTCTTTTTCCATTCTCTTCTGCCTTTGGAATCTTCTCCACTGGGACCTGGACATAGGATTCTTCCCTTTGTAATTTTCAGAGACGTACTTTGGCTTTGCTTTTTCTGCCTCCTTTTTTACTTCTATTGAGGCACCCCTGTTCACTTCAAAACTCTTCCATCTCTTCTGACCTTGGGCATCCCTTATAGGTTGAACCCATTTGTCATCGTTCGGTCTGTTGGATGGTTTATAGGTGTTGTGACGTCTCTCTCCCCTTTCTTGGATATGATGCTCCCTTCTTCTTGGGTCGAACCTTTCATTCCTGACTTGCGGGACTGCCCCCCAGTTTCTTTTCCTCTGGGTCTTTTCTGCTGCTTCTAAGTCATCAGCTGCTTTCCTGTCGAACACAACATTGTTTCTTGGGCAAAGCATAACTTCTGCGTTCTTCTTCTGACACTTCTGGATGAATTCGACAAGACTTTCATTCTCTTCTAGGTATACGAGCTTATGGTACTTCTCTTGACGTTTCTTTCCCTTGTTGGTGTCTGGCCCTATCTTCTGAGTGACTTCGACCATATGAATCCCAACATTCCGTTCAGTTGTGATTTTCAATTTGTTCATTTTTTCGACTAGCATCATTTCCTCCGGGATATTCTCGTTTAACTGATTCACACTGCCTTTTGGGTGTAAACCCTTATAGATGTATTTGCAGCACTGTGCAACACCTTCGACAGAATCTTCCTCAGTCTTCATGGTACCACTGTTTATTGGTTCGACAATGAGGGTATTGTCCGCAGTCTCTGTTCTTTTGATCTTGTCATGACCAAGGCCATCAGTGGCCTCTTTCTGGACAATGAGGGTTTTGTTATCTTTTTCTTCCATGTCATTTGTGAAAGAGTCTCCCCATCCTGTGGGTTTGATTTTGCTGATATCCATCTTGGAGCTTGGTGGTGCTGAATATTTCACCATGAAGTCGAACTTCCTGTTTGATTCTCCTAGAGTGTCCCAGATCACCCCCTGCTCAGCATCTCTCTCATAGTTTTTCTTTTCGAAGCTTCTGCCCACTTTGACTGTATTTCTTTCGTCGGAACCTTCAGTAGTTTCAATGGCATGCTCCCTGTCGAAGTCTTCAGAAGCTTTGACTTCATCTTCCTCAGCATAATTGGCCTCCACAACTTGCATGGGATTGGAGTCAATCCTCATCTGTTGCTTGGCTTTGTCTCCAAACTTCAGCCTTCCATTTTGGATTGCATTCTGGACAAGATCCCTGAAAAGGTAACATTGAGAAGTTGTATGACCCAAGAAATTATGGTATTTACAAAAACCTCTCTTTTTCTGTTGGTCTACAGGAGGCTCCTTAGTGCCTGCTGGTTTTATTAACTGACCATCTTTGACTAATAAATCAAAAATTTCATCACATTTGGTGATGTCGAATGTATAGGTTCTTTTAGGGAACCTGTCATTCTTTTCTACTTCGACTGGATTTTTTCCATTCGACGGGGCTAAAACTTTACAAGAATATGGAGGGCCTTGTTTTAGTTCTGCCAGATCAATTTCTTGCTGGTCGAAAATGACTGGTTCGTTTTCGTCATAATCATCTTCTTGAACTATTCCTACATAGGCCACGCTTTCCTTCTTGTTTTTATTTGATCTAAATTTTTCATTTTTTAGTCTTTCTATTTGCCTCACCCTGTCTGCCAGTTGTGCCATGTCTCTCAAGTACTGGGTATCCAGTTTTTTCCTTATGGAATAATCTAGACCCCCTGCAGCCATTTCGACTAGTTCTTGTTCCGGCACTTGTGTAAAGCATCTGGCTTTTAATAACCTAAACCTATTTAAGTAATCATCTATAGGTTCAGAGAATTTTCTTTTGACACTCGCCAATTCTTTCAAACTTATCTTAGTTTGTCCCATATAGAATTGTTCATGGAACAATCTCTCTAATTGGGTCCATGTGAATATTGAAGTTGCAGGAAGAGAAGTAAACCAAGTGAAAGCATTTTTTGTCAAAGAACTTGGGAAGTATTTCATCCTTAAGTTCTCATTATTAGCAATCTCTCCTGCCTCTATCAAATAACGCGCTACGTGTTTGTAAACACCCCAGATTTGCCCTCACCCATTCACACCATGGCTTGTGATATCCTCATATGCATAAATCCAATCATAGCATTCTCATTTTCCACCTCTTATGCAAAACCATTAGAAACACTCTCCACAAGCATAAAACATCCAAACAAACTTCACAAACAATCTCAACATGACTCACTGATCACAAACCAACCATTGAAACAGCCTGAAAGTCACTGAAACCAAAACACGATCACCACCCCCCCTTGAACAGAACTTCTGCAATCTCCCAAATCAGTCATCAACAAGAGTTGTGAAGCATTCCATTGTGCTCAGGGGGACCAGAGGAGTCAGTTTGCATAGGAGAAAGGTTCAGAAAGCTCCTGTTCGAAGGACTTCAGTTCAGGTATCCATCAAGAACAAATTTTCCAGAACTTCATTTACTTGTTATAAATTGATTCTACATGTTATCCTGATCATCATGATGTGTTTAAAAATGAAAATGGTGGAATATTGAGTATGTATGAGTTGTCTGAAACTTTCTGCCCTAAATTTGTTTTGCTTCGATTTGCATGATTGATGAATGAAAAATGATTTTTGTTTGAGGGTTTTGATTCAGTGATGAATGGGGTTTGATTATGGGCAGTTAGATTTCATTTTTATGGAGTTTTGAGGGAGTTAGGTTAGAGGTCTCGCCGGAGAAGACGACCGGAAGTCTTCTCCGGCCACCTGAAGTTGATTAGGGTTAATCAGAGTCATTAATGTGAGTTTGAATGTGAAGCGTAGGATGAGTTGACCAGGGCTGACTCGCGCGTGATTGAATGGACAGGATGCATCATTAGAAACCCTAATCCTCATTAACTTAATTTAATTCAGTTTAATTAATTTAAAATGGAAATTAGCTCAGTTTGAATCCTAGCCGCAGGATCTGGCGCGCAGTCTTTCCCTCCTTCCTGAGTTTGAATGCTGACCTTTAGATGCGCATACTTCTCATTTAATTCATCTTTTATTTTCATTTTATTTCATTTCTTTTGTTCATTTATTTAAAAATAGTAAAAATCATCAAAAAATTCTGAAAATTTTTATCAAACCTTTTATTAATTTTCAGAAACCAAAAATATTTTTATTTTTATTTTTTGCATTAAAAATTATTTTTAAAACATTTAAAAGTTTATTTTTAATTAGTTAATGAGAATTAATTAATTAAAAATGCTTTTAGGTATTTAAAAATCACAAAAAAATTCATGAAGCATTTAAAATCATTGAGAAACATTGTCCAACTCTCAAACCAAATTTCTTTTTTGATCTTGATGCCTTTTGACAATTTTCAATGGAATTAATTTCATTTCAAGGCATTATTTTGGTTCAATCTTCAAAAATTCATTTCTGCCTAGCCTTTAAGAGTTGGACAATGATTCTTTTTGCATTGCATCTTTTATAGCATGTAGTTTATAGGATTAAATTGGCATGAATTGATCTTGCATTTCCTATTTGTTTTGCATTTTTCTTGACAAGGTACCTTAAAACCCTAACAATCTTAGGAAATTCATAACTCTCATTAGGTTAAGAGTTGGGTCCCCTCCTTTGGGCAGTGAGTTTGTATAGGTTTAGGGTTCCTTTGAATGCATTTCAAATTTTTATCATGATGTTTGCTTCTGGTTTTGAATTTTGTTTTGTGCATTGATCATAAACCCTAACTTGGACCTTCCTTTGCATCCATTTCTCATTTGCTTGCATACCATGACCTACCATGACATTTTGTGCATTCATTTGATTCATAAGACATCTTAGGACATGTTAGAATCATGTTTGATCATTGCATCTTCCATTTTCCATGTTGTATGTCATTTTCATTTCATAACTTTTCATGTATGTTCATGGTTCTAAACATGCTTCTTTTGCATCCAAAAGTTTGTGTGATCATTCTCATGCTTTGTTTCATGTTTACATCATCCCATAGCATCATTAATATCATGCATTTGCTTCTGACTTTGTCTTGCATCATGCCTTTTCATCTCATTTGCATTGCATTTCATTCCTTTCACTAACTTTTCAGGTGGTAAGTTACTTTGAGAAGTGAATTTGCCTTCACTTCTCACAATCTCTTTTCATCTCTCTTATGCATCATTGCTGCATTTTTTCTTGTGCTTGATATTGAGCTTGCTCATTCTTTTTCATCTTACTTTCTTTCTTCAAGTGACTTGTCTTCTTGAATGAAGCAAGTTACTTTGCTTCTCTTTGCTCCTTTCATCTGCTTCCTGGTGGTTTCCCTGAAGATCTTTCTTGTAAACCTCACAAACCTTAGGAACAACCAAGCATGACAATAATTAGGGTTTTGATTAGTCCCCCCATTTAGCTTTTACCTTTGTGTCATCATTGAGTCTTCTCTTCTCATCTCATAATCAAGGACTAAACCCTAAAGGCTTTAAGGCTTTGTGATTAAGCTTATGTCTGCATCCTTCTATTAGGATGGAGTGTATAACTTTAATCCTAAGTGTTAAACCCTTAATGTGTTTAAATCCTTTAATCAATCCATCTAATAGTCATCAAGACATCAAGCTTGTAACTTGGGCCTTGCATTAGGGTTCTAATTCTTCCTTAATTGGTTAAGAAGGACTAACCCTAGTGTTAATGGACAAGTCCCCCTCAAGTTGTCTTACAAACCCTAAAAATCACTTCATCATCTTATCATTAACTAAAATCCACTTAATAAAGACTTTGTTCTGTCATGAGGTTAATCCCTAATCATGGATTAAGTTGAGGAGCTTTCCTCAGCTTAAACACTCTCATCTATTATCCTTCTATTAGGATGGTGTAATGAGTCTGTTTAATCTTTGATTATGGCTTAATCTCATTACTTAACACCAAACAAAAACACCAAAAACATCTAAATAATCACAAGTAGGTTAATGATCTTAATCCTACATCATGGTGATTAAGTGTGAGAAGCTGACTTCACACTTAAGGTATTCTCATTACCCCTAATCAGAGGGAAGATGTGATGAGTTTACTAAATCCATTGGTTTAGGCTTAAGCTCATTAACTTATGACAAATCCAAAAAGCAATAAAAGACTGAAAATACAAAAAAACAAATAATAATCGTCTCCTCCGGGATTCTTTTCTCATCTCATTCACTCACAATCGAGAACTTGTTTCTTCCGTCTAATGCAATACAGTTAGCACCTGAGCCAGACAGGTCATACACTTGAGCATAGACAAGTAAGCAGTTCACAAGTCAATTTATCTTTCAGTCTCTTTGAGTCGAATTACGGTGTTCTGACTTCCTCATTGCACGAGAGGATACGTAGGCATAACTTAACAGTTATCGAACAAAAGTCTCTGTATATTCCCCCTCTTTCCAGTATCATTCTTTTAGCCTCATAATCTTGAGCTTCATTCATTTCTTACACTGACATTGTATATTTATACACTCCACATTCTTTTACACTGACACTTGCTTTCTTTCCAGCTCTGATACACAAATTGCACTGACACTACCCCTTTAAAACACAAATCTTTTAAGCGTGGATCCCGTCGAGTACGACGGACAATTTGGGTGTTAATACCTTCCCAGGTTGTAACCAACCCCCTTTCTCAGTCTCTCTGGTTCGCAACCATCTTATCCATATCTTTCTAGGTTTATGCAGCATTACCTTTCCTTCGGGATAAAAATGCCTAGCTGGCGACTCTTTTCTTTCTCTTGAGTTCACTCCTGTGTGTTCTCATTTCCCCTTTCGCCGATCGTTCGCGTCTGTACCCCTTATGACTGAGGTGTCATTTTGGTGGGAGCGACAGTGTTCTATGGTGGACTCACTAGTATCCCCTGAGAATTTGGTGAATTTGGGGACTTTCCACCTTGTTGGTAATTCTTGTTGTAAAACAAATTTAGACAAGGGGGAAGTATAACTAGGCCTTTGTAATCCTACGTTTACTCCATTTTGCGCCATTATTCTCTCAACCATGGTTGCAATATTGTTTTCGACAGGCAGGTTATTGTAACGCATTCTCTGCTGTAATATTTCATCAGCATTTTGATCTCTTTGGACTATTACTCTTCTTGGTTCCTGTCGAATGGGCTCCTCTACATTAGGCTGTTCAACTATCACCTCTTGGCCCCTGGGATTTTCATGAGGGTTTCCTAATGGCCTTTGGTTTATAGTAAGTTCCTCTTCGACAAGCCTATTGGCAGGATTTTGATTCAATTGCATTCTTTGCTGTGCTTGAGGGACTCCAAAAAAGTCAGCAATGCGTGCCATCTGTTCTGCCAATATTTGGTTTGTTTGGGTAGTGTTTTGTATTAAAGGATTGAACATTTCCCCCATTTTTTGTGGCAATGCCTGCACCATATCATGATTGCTTTCATCCATCTGTTGACGAATTACTTGTGCAGAATGGTTTGTCATAGTGGGCATATGGAAACCTGGTGGAACTTGATTTATTCTATTTCCATTTCCACCATATCCTGATCCCTGCAATGGTGATGACATTTGAGCCATAGCATCAGAGAATAATGGTGACGAATTATGTAGGCTTGCCATCATTGAAGTTGGCATTCCATATGGTTGTTCCCTCCCAGTCAAGGGCTAAGAGTAATTCAGATATGGCCTGAAGGTATTTCCTCCAGGGGGAAGGATTCCAGCGGGTCTGGCGTGTCCCATGGTGGAAGAACTAGGCGCATTTTGGGACCCTGTACCCGTTGGTATTGAATCCCCTAATGGAGGCCTGATCTGTTCTAAAACAGGGCCAGAAACTGGTATTCCTTCTGACGAAGGGATAGGGTTGGAAACTGGAATAGTTTCGTTAGGATTGTTTGAAGCATTAGCCATCCTTCTTCCTCTTGTTCTCTTTGGTCTTTCTACGTCGGTTACGGCTAGTTTACCGCTTCTAAGAATCATACAACGTAGCAAGGAACAATTTGTCTAAGAAAGTTCTCTATTAGATTTTATTAACTGCACTAGTCCCACTGGGCGTGCCAATTTGTTCGCGGTGATTTCTGGCGAACAACCTCTTGTTAACCAATTTCTCAGAAAATTGGGTTACTTGCAGGACCAACCAAACAAGTCCTAGGACACATGTGCAATTTCTTGTCGAAAACACTCTTAGTATGAATAATGATTTGTGGTTTGTTTTGTTTATGGTGTCAAAGTATTCAATGCTTTGAGTTTGAAATTAAAATAAAGTAAAGTTTTAAACGAAAGCAAGAAAAGTGCCGAAAGATGTAACTTGCAGAAAAGTAAATAAAACTTAAGATAAAATAAACTTGATGAAACAAACTGGTAATTTAAAAAACTTTAAAAGAAAGATGGTGTTCAAACGTACATGGTTCCAAATATCAAACTCATTTTCTCTCACACTGGGTACTTAGAGTATTTACAGGAATTTTGTATCAGTTTTTCACACACCCAATCTAAACACAAACTATTCTATTTATATACAAACAAAGTAACTGCCTAGAACGGAAAAATCATAAATAAATGACAAGTGTCAGCCTGCATGCAACTTCTTTTCCTGAACCTTCCATGTGTCCAACTGTCAAAGGTTGCCACTTTTTAAATTTGAATTATCTCCTTTGGTGACGAAACCTTGCACCTCTTCATTCGTCGAAGTCTCAAAGAAGAAAGAACCCTTTCAAAATCTGCCAAATAATGCTTCTGTCAAACAACTCTTCTCTGTCGAAATGTCGAAAGACACCCTTATCTTGTCAAATGCCCAGCTACAAACAATTTTCCAAACTTATCCTGCCAGAATACTATTTGTCCTTTTGTCGAAGCATTGGAGCTTTTAACCTTATCAACATTTCTTGAACTTCTTCACTTTCATTATTCTTTAACAGAGATGGCTTCAAGTTCCAAATTTTAACATGTCGAAATTATGAGCTTACACTGTGATGATGACTTTCCTGAAGAAGGAAGGAGCCATAACTTGGCTTTGCATATTTCAGTGAATTGTCAGGAAGATGCCATGTCTAAAGTGCTTGTTGATATTGGGTATTCTCTGAATGTGATACCGAAGTCGACTTTGTCAAGGCTTTCATACCAAGGTGCTCCCATGAGGCATTGTGGGATTATTGTGAAAGCTTTTGACGAATCAAAGAAGATAGTGATTGGTGAAGTTGATCTTCCTATTCTGATTGGACCGTTTATATTCCAAATTACTTTTCAAGTAATGAATATATGTCCTGCTTACAGTTGTCTCCTTGGAAGACCCTGGATTCATGAGGCAGGAGCCGTGACATCAACTCTCCATCAGAAGCTGAAGTTTGTGAAAGATGGGAAATTATTGACTATTGGCGGTGAATAGGTGATGCTAGTAAGCAACTTATCATCCTTCTCCTATATTGATGCTGAAGAAGAGGTGGGAACTTCATTCCAGGCTCTTTCTGTTGTTGATAATGCTGCTAAGAAGAATGTTATGCATATGTCTTCTCTCAAAGATGCTATGTGTGTGCTTGAAACTGGTCGATCTGACGGCTGGGGACGAGTTATTGATGTTGTTAACAACAAAGAAGGATTTGGTATTGGTTTTGCACCAGGTGTGGCTCTCAATAACCCGAAGACTATTCAGGAAGGATTCTGAAGTGTTAGGTTTATCAGCGATCATTTCGGTGCTGCCATCATTGAAGATGATGAAGATGAAGAAATGCCTAACTTTGTTACGCACTGAAAGATTTGCAAGAACTGGATTGCTGTTTATGGTCCTTCTATTATTCATGCTTAAAAGTAATTTGTTTTATTTTATTTCAAAAATCCTTTTACTCTGCTCAAGGTGAAAGAGATGTTTGTCGGGCTTTGTTTCAAATTTTATCATCATCAAAAAAATGTTATTTTGTTATTTCCATACATGTTTTTCCTTTTTTGCTTTATTCTGGAAAAAAATGGTAACATAAAAAACCAAAATAATAATAATCATTGTTTATCTGCATGATATTTGCACTTTTGTTCATACTCTAAAATAAAAATAAATTCATTGTGCAGATTGATTGATAAACCCATTGAAAACAATGATCCTATGCCCACTCCCAACTTTGAATTCCCTGTGTTCGAAGCTGAGGAAGAGGATGTTGAAGAGATTCCTGATGATATTTCTCGGTTGCTTGAGCACGAGGAGAAGGTTATTCAGCCTCATGGAGAGTCTACATAATTGGTCAACTTGGGTTCTGAAGACGATAAGAGAGAAGTCAAGATTGGAGAATTGCTTGGTCCTGAGGTTAAAAAGTGAATGATAGAGCTTCTTAGAGAATATGTTGATGTATTTTCTTGGTCTTATCAGGACATGCCAGGTCTTGATACTAATATTGTGGAGCATAGATTGCCGCTGAAGCCTAAATGTCCACCTATGAAGCAAAAGTTGAGAAGAACTCATCCTGATATGGAAGTGAAGATCAAAGAGGAGGTTCAAAAGCAGATTGACGCAGGTTTTCTTGTGAAATCTAATTATCCTCAATGGGTGGCCAATATTGTGCATGTTCCAAAGAAAGACGGAAAAGTCTGAATGTGTGTTGATTATAGAGATTTGAATAAAGCCAGCCCAAAAATGATTTTCCATTATCACACATTAATGTGTTGGTAGATAATACAACTAAGTTTGATGTGTTCTCTTTTATGGACGAATTTTCCGGTTATAATCAAATTAAGATGGCACCCAAGGACATGGAAATGACCACATTTATTATACCATGGGGAACATTCTACTACAGAGTGATGCCTTTTGGATTGAAGAATGCTGGTGCGACATACCAAAGAGCTATGACCACACTTTTCCATGATATGATACACAAAGAAATTGAGGTATATGTTGATGATATGATCGCTAAGTCGAGGACAGAAGAGGATCATGTTGAACATTTGCTAAAGTTGTTTCAGAGGTTAAGGAAGTTTAAGCTTCGCTTGAATCCGAACAAGTGCACATTTGGTGTACGTTCTGGAAAGTTGTTAGGTTTCATAGTTAGCCAAAGAGGCATTGAAGTTGATCCTTGTAAAGTAAAACCTATTCAGGAAATGCCTGCTCCAAGAACTGAAAAGCAAGTAAGAGGATTCTTGGGCCGTTTGAATTATATTTCGAGATTTATCTCCCACGTGACTGCCACATGTGCTCTGATCTTCAAGTTGCTTCGGAAAGACCAAGGTTGTGTCTGGATAGATGATTGTCAGAAGGTGTTTGACAGTATCAACGAATATCTGCTTGAACCTTCTATCTTGTCTCCTCTGGTGGAAGGTAGACCATACATTATGTACTTGACTGTGTTGGAAGATTCCATGGGTTGTGTGCTTAGTCAGCAAGATGAGTCTGGAAGAAAAGAATATGAAATTTACTACTTGAGTAAGAAATTCACTACTTGTGAGTCTCGGTACTCCATGCTTGAAAAAATTTGTTGTGCCTTAGCTTGGGCTGCAAATTTTCTTCGCCAGTATATGCTGAATCATACAACTTGGTTGATCTCTAAAATGGATCCAATCAAGTATATCTTTGAAAAGCCTGCTTTGACTAGGAGGATTGCTCGTTGGCAAATGTTGTTGTCTGAATATGATATCGAGTACTGAGCTCAAAAAGCTATAAAAGGAAGTATCATGGTTGACCATTTGGCACATCAACCGGTTGATGATTACCAGCCTGTCAAGTTTGATTTTATAGATAAGGATGTGATGTATTTGAAAATGAAATCTTATGATGAACCTTTGATTGAGGAAGGGTCGGAGTCTGGATCTTGATGGGGTTTAGTTTGTTATGGTATCGTAAATGCACGCGGAAGAGGAATTGGGGAAATGATCATTACTCCCCATGGTTCACATATTCCTTTTGCTGCAAGGTTAACTTTCCCTTGTACCAATAATGAAGCTGAGTATGAAACCTGTATTTTGGGTCTTGAGGAAGCTTTTTATTTGAGGATTAAGCATCTTGATGTGTATGGAGATTCTGCCTGGGTAATCAATAAAATCAAGGGTAAATGGGTAACTCATCAACCCCACTTGACCCCTTATAGAGATTATGCCAGGAGGATATCAACTTTCTTCACTAAATTTGAGTTTCATTATGTGCCTCACGATGAAAATCAGATGGCAGATGCTTTGGAAACTATAGCTTCTATGATAAAGATGCACCAGTGGAATGACATTCCCATGATCAGAGTGATGAGGCTTGAAAGACCAGCTCATATGTTTGCAGTTGAAGAGGTCCATGATGACAAGCCTTGGTATCATCATATTAAATGTTTTCTTTAGAGTCAAGAATACTCACTTGGGGCATCCGATAAAGATAAGAAGACTTTGGGGAGATTGGCATGCAATTTCTTCCTGGATGGAAATGTGTGTTATAAGAGGAATTTTGACATGGTCTTTCTCAGATGCGTGGATAGACACGAAGCAGACATGTTAATGAAAGAAATTCATGAAGGATCTTTTGGTACCCATGCTAATGGGTATGCAATGGCTAAAAAGATGTTGAGAGCAGGCTACTATTGGTTGACAATGGAATCTTATTGTTGCAAGTGTGTGAAAAAGTGCCATAAGTGCCAAGTGTATGCTGATAAGATTCATGTACCACCAACTCATCTCAATGTGATTTCTTCCCTGTGGCCTTTCGAATGTACATCGTTTTATTCTTTTGGCAGTTGATTACTTCACCAAGTGGATGGAAGCGGCATCATATGCTAATGTGACCAAGAAATTTGAGGTTCGGTTTATCAAGAATAACATTATCTTCAGATATGATGTTCCATATAGAATCATTACTGATAATGGTTCGAACTTGAATAATAAGATGATGAAAGAGCTTTGTGAATAATTCAAGATTCAACACCATAATTCTTCTCCGTATATACCGAATATGAATGGGTCTATTGAAGCTGCGAATAAGAACATTATGAATATCATTCAGAAGATGGTTGTGACATATAAGGACTGGCATGAGATGCTCCCTTTCGCTCTGCATGGGTATCGTACATATGTCTACACTTCAACAGGGGCAACCCCTTTCTCACTTGTTTATGGTATAAAAGCAGTGCTCCCCGTCGAGGTTGAGATCCCATCAATGAGAGTTTTGATGGAAGCCAAGTTGACTGAGGCTGAATGGTGTCAAAGTAGATTTGATCAGTTGAATTTGATTGAGGAAAAGAGTATAACAGCTTTGTGTCATGGTCGGTTTTACCAACAAAGAAGGAAGAAAGCTTTTGACAAGAAGGTCAAACCTCGTGTATTCAGAGAAGGCGACCTCGTGCTCAAAAAGATCCAGTCTATATTTATAGATTCTCGGGACAAGTGGACTCCGAACTATGATGGCCCATATGTTGTTAAGAAAGCCTTCTCTAGTGGTTCATAATTTCTTGCAACTATGGATGGTGAGGAGATCACTCGTCCAATGAATGCAGATGTAGTCAAGAAATATTTCGCCTAAAATAATAAAAGAATAGCTCGCTAAGTTGAAAACCCAAAAGGGAGGCTTAGGAATAAATGAGCATCTCGGTGGATTGAAAACCCGAATGGGCGGTCCAGGCAAAAATTAGAGACATAAACAGAAATAATTATCCCGGAAGATTGAAAACTCGAAAGGGTAATCTAGGAAAAAGTTAGGGATCATGGCAAGTAATTGCATCGACAGACTAGATCACTTGTAGTAACCGAGGATTTCAGATTCTATCCCTCAGAAGAATTGCCCATCAAAGATTCTTATTCACTCATCCTTAACTGAAGTTTCAGACACAATGGAGTTCAAAGTTGATAGGGAGAATAGTGATCATTGTATTTCAATGTAGCCCTTTTCCATGTATTTACCATTTTTCAAACTTGTAATGATCCATAGAGTCATGCCATTTGCTGAACACCATTCTATCAATGAATTTGAGCTTTTATCCAATTGTTTGCAATTCTTTATGTTGTTTTTGTCTACAAAATTTCAATTTATTTTTAATGATGATTTTGAAACAAATTTAATAAATTTAACTTTTGAATATTATAAAAAAACATTTTTTTTATATGTGAACAAAGAATGGATATCAATGGTGATTCCAGGGATGGTAAGGTCCAGATGTGTGTAATTTGTCTCTCTCTCAAAGCAGAGTTTGATTTGGTTGTGTCCTTACAGAATTCTTGAATGGTTCTGACATGTTGATATTAATGATGTTTTGTGCCCCACCAACAAGCATGAATGGGGACTATAAATGTTCTTGGTCCCGTTTTCTTCCCCATAAGAATTTGTTGGAAGCTTTTTTTCTGTCACTTGAAAATCCCCAACTGAGTTTTGATCTCTTCCTCAGCAGTTTACCTTTGACTTGAGAATTATTGGGAATCCTCAGCCGAGTTCTTGTTCCTCATCTTGAGTTGGTTGTATCCCTTAGCAGAATTATTGATATAGCAGTCAGTTTAGAGGTTTTCTTTCACCTGATGGTGTGTATTGTTTTAAAATCCCTTGTAATTGTGTTGACTGTGATGTTATTTTCTGATGTCCCCATACGGGTCAGTAATCCCAGATTTGTTTCCACTGGCAAATGATCTCCATTGATCTTTTCCATAGATCCCCAGTAGGTCTGCGTGTGATGGTTTCCAGCAGATTCCTATTTGATCTTCAGCAAGTATTAAACTTTTTCTCCAAGTAGAGCAAGAGTGGAATGACTCTTTCCCCAAGTGAATCAGGAGTAGTATGATGATTATTCCCCGCAGGAGTTTGATCAAGATTTCTTCTATCTCTAGCAGGGATTATGGAAGCTTTTCCCATCCCCGACAGATTATTACCTTTCCCCAACAGGGTGGTATCCCTATGCAGAGTTAATGCTTGATACTCCAGTAAGCTATGTTTTATTTGCATCTCTGGTAGATCTTCATCTTGTTTCCCCAAAGAGAGTTTTGAATATATTTGTCCCCATTAGAGTTTAACAGGGACATTTCCCTCTTTCCCCCAAAGTATGTAAGATTTTGTGTTGTTGGTGTTTCTCAAACTTGTTATTCTCTCAGAGTAGAATTTATGATGCTATCCTTTTATGGATTTTTGAAGATTGCTTTGTGGGTTGGACCCCTAGTAGATGTTTTCTCAGTATAAGTTCAGCCTTGTAGCATGATCTTATTCCTTTGATGGCTTTTTATGTTCCCCTACAGAATGTCAAGTTGAATTTCCAGCAGGATTCCCCACCCTTGTTATCTTGGGATTAGCCGAGTATCCAGTTGTTGTGGTGTTTTTGTCACCCACTGCTTGTCTTTATGTCTGTTTTGTCAGCATATTCATATGTATATTCATGCGCATAAGCATATCATCATTTGCTTGCATTCTTGCGTTTATCATTGTTCCCCACTCTTTGGTATGATTTTCTCCACAGAGTGTGTGTGTTGTCTTCCTCTCAAGTTTAGAGCGTCAACCCATAAACAGAAAGTGTTTATCCTTTCCAATTCCCCACTTAGTTTGATTCTCGTGGATGATTTTAATTCAGTTTCCTCCCCAATTTATTATCTGGATGGGATTTCCCGAGTTGAGATATTTCCTCTTCGGGATGAGTCTTGTTTGACCGTTTCTCTCCAACTTGTTCTTGGGTTGAACTTTGATCCCCTTTGTGAGTATATTGCTTTGGAATTAAGCTATTATTGTTTGATAGTGGGCAATATTTTCCCCAGATTGAGTATATTACTTTGGAATTAAGCTATCAATTATTTGATAGTGGGTAATGTTACCAAGCTAGTCAAACTATTTTGCTTGTACTCCTACCCAGTAAATCCGGTAGTCGAGAGTTCTTTTTTCTACCTAGTAAAAGGGTAATAGAAGTTGTTTCCCTTTTCTTGAGCTCCTACCCATTAAATCCGGTTGTTGAGAATTCTTTTAACCACTACATATTTTTCTACCTAGTAAACAGGTAGTAGAGGTTATCTCTCTTTGCTTTGCTCCTATCCAGTAAATTGATAGTTGAGTCCATTATTTTCATAGTTCCTACCCAGTAAATCCGGTAGTTGAGAATTCTTTTAACATCTACAAATTTTTCTACCTAGTAAACAGGTAGTGGAGGTTATCCCTCTTTGTTTTGATCTTATCCAGTAAACCGATAGTTGAGTCCAAATCTTCTACCCAGTAAACAGGTAGATGATGATTCTTTTCCAACTTGGTATTTCTCCATTTTTGGATTCGAATACTTTGTTTGTTTGATTTTCCTTCCAGATTGTTTACTCTTCCTTGTTGAACTGTTTACCTTGATTATATCATATATTTTCCACAATTTGAGTCAGCCATCTAGTGATTTATTTTCCTAGAAAACTCTTTTGGTGTCTGTTGTTTTCCCCAGCGAGATTTTCTTCTGTGTCCCCAAGCTTTTGCTTTCCTCTGGTGGTCACAAGTTCCCCACAGAGATCTTGGGTTTGCATATCATATTCATATCATATCATGTTCTCTTAGGACAGAAATTGGGTTTTTTGTATTTAAGTAGCTCCCATCTTGTAGAGACGAAGATGTCAATCTTCATATCTTCAGATTGAAGAAACTTAAATAGGGGCAACTGTAGCACCCTGATGTTTTCCCTAATTTTTCTTTGCATTTCATCTGCATCTTGCATACAAACAAGATCACATTGGTTGCTCGGTTCTTCTCGTGTTAGGTTTATAACTCACAGGGGATCACTATTGCCTTTAATTGCTTTATTTGTTTATGTTTACTAAACATTAATTAAAATCCAAAAATATTTTGTTTTCTTTTACTAACTTTTTCAGGAAAAGGAACCATGCGAAAATGCCAAAAATAGTATTCCTGCAGCTCGAGTGAAATTTCACAGACAAAAGTCGAAGTTGATCTGCAAGTAATTCAAATTTATCTGATCAAGGATTTCCCAAGTTAATTGATTTATTCAAGAAATTCCAAGGTTCATGTGTTTATTTCCATGCCTTCTTCGGTGTACAAGAAGAATCGGGCCACAACAACCAAGCAATCACATTTGAATAAAATATTCAAATTTTAGCTTGGTTAACCGGTTAACCATATGCGTTAACCGGTTAACCAGTGCGAAATTTGAATATTTTATTCAAATTCAGCACCATTAGATCATTGATATAATTGGAATAATCTAGATCCATTGGTCTCTGATTTACCTACATAACTTTGATCATTTTCTACCATAAACCCTCACTAATCACCACTCTTTTCTATTTCCCACCAAATTTGCAATTACCAAACCTAATTTTAAATACCAAAGCAAGCTCCATTCCACCAAATTCCCATACCTAAAGTCTTTAAATAAGACCATAATTTCATTCATTCACCAAGCTTTGAAGAGCCAACAAATCTCTTGCAAACTACTTCCCCAAAACCAAAAAATTCACTAAAGCTATTTTTCTTTCTTTTGAAGTTATAAAGAATTCACATTGAATTCTTGATTAACTTGAGCTAAACCTTCATCCTATTCTTCTTTTGTTCATCCATTGCAGTAGATCTAGCTTGATTTGGTCCAATTTGAAGAAGTGCTTTTGGTAATTCACTCACTCCATAAATCCATATTCACCATCAACATTCAAGATATAGATCTTTGGTGCCTTTGTTTCTAGATTCTTTGGATCTTAATTTGTTGTTTAATTGCAAGGATTCCACTGTATTTTGGTTTTAAAATTGGTGCAAATTCAGATCATGATTACCAAGTGTTTGAAAAGGGTTTTGAAAATGGATCATGCTGAATTTCTGCAATTTTTTCTACTACTGGTTCAACGTTAACCGGTTAACCATTTACAGGGTAAATTGGTTAACCGGTTAACCATCTTTAAAACTGCACAAGTTTTTCTTGCGTTAACTTTTGGTTAACCGGTTAACACAAGTCAGAATGGTGTTTTTGGCTTGTTTTAAGCTCCTCTTTGGTTTCTCTTTCTTCTTCCTCCTTTTTATTTTTACCTTGGAAGCATTTTTGGAAGTGATTTCTCCTTAATTTCAATGAACTTTGGGTGTAGATTAGAGTAGTTAATGTTCATTAATTCAAAACTACCTTCAAGTGGATTATTCAATTCATTTAAGGTACTTTGCATTGGTGATACATTTTCATGCTTGAATCCACCGAGATGAGTGATTGAACTTAAGGATGGAAGAATACCATGAGTGTGACTCAATTTGCTATTCATCTTTAATTTTGTGCAGTATTGCGTCAGGATAGCGATTTACATATTGTTTATCTCGCATGCATTATCACTAACATTGTTCACCTTGATTGGTGGTGGCCGGCCTCATTTGTAGGGTAATTACTTCATAAATTACTCGGTGACTTATACTTTTGTGGATCGGACCTCTTGTTTGTCGCCTAATTCCAAAGTGGTTAATCATATTGCATTACGAATTGAGACTTATGAATGTTTGATGCATAGGTGTTTTGGGTCTCCCAATCGCCTTTCAAATTTCATTGAATTCGATTCAGTTTGCCTTGATTAATCGCTATAGTGTAAGATGCTAAGCGGATCCGGTTCCTTTCGATTTATGTTGCTCTTTTTTTGTTGTGGTTGATTAAGTTCACCATGCCATTATTTTTATGTATATATTATTATATTACTACTATTAATATTTTAGATTCTTGCACTTTAATTTCTTTTGCTACTAACATTTAAATTCTTTCACTTTAATTGCCTTTATTTTATTATGCTTTATTCACCCATTATCATGTTTATTATTTGCTCTTATTTTGTTATGTTGATTTTTCCTTTTGTCCACTTGGACACAAAAACGTTAATAAATGATTAAACCTCTAAAAAACTTGTGACTTTAATTTGTGGACTATTGGTTACAATCCTTGGCATTGGAATGGATATTTTGGACTTAGATTTTAGGATCCCTCTCCCTTGCTTTGATCTTCATGATGTTGGATTTTTCCTTTATTTGGCCATTTGCTAGCTTATAAGGATGGAACTCGTATGTTCATTTTGAAAGTATCATCAAGTTTGGTTAGATCTTTCTTCCTTTATCTCCTTATTTTCATTTTAGGATAGTCCCTTCATCTCCACCCCTTCTTTAATATTCAAAATCTTCTTTCTTTTTCAAAGGATCCCTTTTTTTTTAAATCATCACGTCTTTGATAAACCAAAACGTTGAATTTTGTCAAGTGGCTTTTACTTTTTCTTTGCTTTAAAAAAATGAATGAATCTAATCATGTTGACCTTAATTCAAAAATAAAAAGAATCAATATCATTCAAGTTGTTTTGTGCCTTTGTGAACTTTTGCTTGTTTTCTTTAAAACAGTGCCAATTGCGAGTCATTATTCTTTAGTCGGGTGCAAGTATCTCAATCTCCATGGTTGTAGTTTGATGTAATTGAGTCTCTTGTCATTCATGGGGGTTTAGTGGCATACTCGTTGAATTTATCCGAGTTGGCGCCCTCCCCATAATGATGTATGAGTCCACGTCTTCATTCTCATGGTATATTTGTTTGGCCATCCACTTGAAGATGAAAAATTATCTTCACTTAATAAAATTAATCATAACCAACCCTTTTCACTATTTGTACCACGAACTACGAGGTTTTGATTTTGCATTGCACTTTATGGGTATGTATGCATGAGGTGGTAAGCCTCTCCAAACATAAAAATATTAAAAATAATTCTTTTCTCATCCCCCACTCTCATTTTTACAAACCATTTTCAAACTAAAGGTAGTAAATTTTTCAAAGGGCTCCCGTGGAGTACCACTGACATTTTGGGTGCGTAAAACCTTCCCATTGTGTGACCAATCCCCTTACCCGGTTCTCTGATTGTTTCTTTATATCTTTTTGGTTTTAGATTCATTAGGATGTATTTGCTCTTTTTTCCTTTTCCTTTTGGAATAAAATAAAAGCGCGGTGGAGACTCTGTTTACTTTGAGTTATGTTAACTAATAACTTACAGTCATGATTTTCCCACTACACCGACATACCCAAAAGGAAAGAAGGCTCTGATTAAAAAACAATCATTTGATTTTCTTACTCTCCCTTAGCAGCCAGCGGGAAAGGAGTCTATCTATCTGCCTAGCTTTGGTAGATTTCCCCAACGTAATCCATAGAAATTACACGAATCTGTTGGTGGATAAGTCCGACGAATCAGCAGTAGTGCGGAATGGGGTTTATCGTCTGGTGGATCTGATCTTTAGGGGCCAATACATACCAAAAGGTTCTTTAGTGATCTTTGATGGTGTGAATGAAGAACTCTGTATGGGGATCCATCTTGTTGTTATTCACATTGTTCACCTTGGTCTCCAATCTGGGTGGTTGTTCTGCACTTTATATTTAAAGCAAGCAGCTTCATCCTTGATGATGGCCTATGGTGGTGATGAATTCGTTCATCTAGACAATGTGGTACCTGTTTAACTCGCTCGGTCCGGTTATCCTCGAATCATTTCATCTCATCATAGGCTTATGATTCTAAAGAAGGATGAGAAAGAGGACATGCTGGTGAAGTTTTATTTAAAAATATTATCTCTGTCAAAGATCATTACTTTGGAAAAGAAGGTTGATAAATCAACATTTTCTAGTAGAAAGAATATCCCCACCCGAGACGATGAAAGAGGATTACTAAAGACATATAATTAGAAGAAAGGCATGATTAGTTCCACAAATCTCACTGCACTGACCATAGTAAACCCCTTCTCGTTGTACCGAAATAGAGATATGATTTAAACGACCAGGTACATCATCACATTTAACACCTAAGGTAGGTACAACCCAACTATGAGGTACATCAATAGGTGTTACAGTAATACGTAGATGCATTTTTTCTGGTACAACTACTCTATTGTCCATTTCTAATAACGTGAATGACCTAATTCTAGATCATCTTTTGGAATCATATAACTGTCAAAAGTGAGTCACTATTCATAGGAATTTTTTTTCACTAAATACTTATAAGTCTGATACCATTGATGTCCAATAGCTTTGATAATCATGGTTGGATCTACTAATACCTCGTCCATTGAGTATAACAAATTAAATGCTAATATAGCAATGAGCATCAGGATGATACTAGGAAATATAGTCCGAAGAATCTCGATATTAGTTCCATGAACAATCCTTTGTGGGATTGGATTTTTTTTATAGTGGAAATGCCACAAAGCGCAAACCAAGATCCGTGATATGGAAACCAAAATAATAATGAGGAATAAAAAGATATCGTGATGTAAGTCTATAATTCCTTGCATAATAGGTGTTGTTGCGTCTTGTAATCCTAATTGCCATGGTTCCGCTGCATCACAAGGAGCAATCGTGAGGAATAGCCATTCTAATTTCATTTTATTTGGTTGATTTTTTAACTTCTCCCCTAACAAGAGGAAAGACTTGTTTGTTGTAAATCGTCGGTTAGGTTTATCAATCAAGAAAGACATGGGAAAAAGAAAAATAGGATAGAAAGTAAGGCACATCGAAATAGTTCCAGGTAGCATTTATTTGTTTGTTTGAGCTCCCGCTTTGTCGGGACCGGTTAAATGGTTACTTCGTTGGATTTTAAGTGGGGAGGGAAAGGTCGGGGTTTTTTCTCGATAGGAGTTAGAGTAACCCCTAACACTCTGCTCATTCTTAATTCCTGTAAAACAGCCCCCTTCCTATTCAAAATATGAACATTTTCTTTTAAAAAATATAAAATATGAATCCCGGTAACTATTCGGTTTTTGATTTATAGAAAATAAGGTATATACATAGCTACCAATAATTATAAGGTAGATACCCAAGAAAATAGCCCTTAATTCTTCCTTTGAAAAAAGATCATTCAATCGTATGTCTTGGGATATTGAAATTATCATATCTCGTCGTCGTTGAATCAGTCTGCCACATCGCGTATAAAGGGAATCGAAGCCCCTCTAGTATTTGTACATCAGGATCCAATTAAAGTGAGTGGGATATTGGTCATACAACCAACGAGGAGATCTTACTTAAATTGGAGACGGAGCACGCTATATGTTGAATCTCGAACCGATTGAGGTGGGGATAGACACCTAATTGAAACCTTCTTGATGACCTTGTTCTTGTTCTATAGATATGCACGAAAATCAAACACTGTCACTGGGTGTATTGTGAAGCGCTTAGTCGGGTCAACCATTCAAAGAAAGATAACATTTTCCTGACAAGCACTGGTCACTGAATCTGAACTAAGCACCGGACAAGTACGAACAACTAGAGAAGAGCGGCCGGTTGGCTACTTTCTTATATAATGTAATTACTCGATCCATCTGAACTAACTCGGATGGGTACAAAACAGTTAAAAGCTTTGAAAACTTAACTACTATATCTAGAGCTTGTCCTACGGGTAGAGGAAAGAACTCAGTTGGTATCCGAATTTGATTGACCAAGGGAAAGGTGTTACACTCGTTCTTCCCTCCGATGCTGCCCCAAGATGAGCCAAGCATGGGATGAAGATGATGTTTGGGTGTTAGTTCTTTCTGTTCATTGTCGCTCCCAAATATTTGCATCCCGGTGCAGACGCGAACTGTCGGCGAAAAGAGAAAATGAATGATGAAGTGAATAGAGTCGCCAGCTAGGCATTTTTATCCCAAAGGAAAGGTAATGCTGCATAAACCTAGAAAAAGATGGATAAGACGGTTGCGAACCAGATAAACTGAGAAAGGGGGTTAGTTACAACCTGGGAAGGTATTAGCACCCAGATTGTTCGTCGTACTCGACATGATCCACGCTTACAAGATTGTGTTTAAAAGGGGTAGGTGTATGTGCTATCTGTGTGCAAAAGCTAAGAAAAGAAATATACAGGTGTCAGTGCAAAAGGTGAATTGCTCAGGAACCGAGGCTTAAAAAGAATGCTGAAAGAGGGGGATGACAAAGGGACTTTTGTTCGATAACTGTTAAGTTATGCCTACGTATCCTCTCGTGCAACGAGGAAGTCAGAACACCGTAGTTCGACTCAGAGAGACTGAAAAAGAAATTGACTATGAACTCCTTACTTGTCTATGCTCAAGTGTATGACTCGTCTTGCTCGGGTGCTAACTGTCTTGCATTAGACGGAAGAAGCAAGTTCTCGTTTGTGAATGAGTGTGATGAGAAAAGAATCCCGGAGGAGACGATTATTGTTTGTTTTTGTGTTTTCAGTTTTTTATTGTTTTTGGTGTTTTGCATAAGTTAATGAGCTTAAGCCTAAATTAAGGGTTGTAAACTCATTATATCCTCCCTGATTAGGGATAATGAGCCTACTTAAGTATGAGATACGCATCTCAACTTAATTACCATCATGATGTAGGATTAAGATCGTTAACCTAATTGTGATTATTTAGATTTTTTTGGGTTTTTGTTTAGTGTTAAGTAATGAGTTTAATCTCTGATCACAGATTAGTGAACTCATTACACCATCCTAATAGAAGGATAATAGATGAGAACACTTAAGCTGAGGAAGATACCTCAACTTAATCCATGGTTAGGGATTAAATTCATTATATAACAAAACTTTATTAAGTGGATTTTAATTAAGGGATGAGATTAAGAAATGGATTTTAAGTTTGTAAGACAACTTGAGGGGGACTTGTCCATTAAACACTAGGGTTAGTCCCTCTTAACCATAAGGAAGAGATAGAACCCTAATGTAAGGCCCAAGCTACAAGATAAAGTCATGGTGATTATTAATGTTATTTGATTAAAAGTTTTAATCAAATTAAATGTTTAACACTTAGGATTAAATTTATACACTCCATCCTAAGAGAAAGATGCAGGTATAACCCTAATTCCAATGTCCTAAAACTTTAAGAGTTTAGTCTCTGATTATTGAGATGAGAAGAGAGACTCAAGGATACTCAAAGGTAAAAGTCTAAGGGGGACTATACACAACCCTAAAAGTTATCATGCTTGGGTTTCTTATGGTTTTTTAGTCTTAAGATAAAAGATCTTCAAGGCCACCAATCGAAGAAGCAGATGAAAAGAGAAGGAAGGAGAAGAATAAGTTACTTACTTCCTGAAGAAGATAAGTAACTTAAAGAGAGAAAGTAAGAAGGATGGAACATAAGAGAACAAATTCACTTTAAAGGCATGTAAGAATGCATATGAATGAGATAAGAAGAAGTGGGAAGTGAAGGCAAATCCACCTCCAAAATGACTTACCAAAAGTTCCTGAAAATGTTAGTATGAATGCATAAGACATAAAGCATAAAGAAATGAAATGAAATGAGATGCTAAGACCAAAGTCATAAGTGAATGTTTAATGCAAATGGAATATGAGATGATGCAAATCCATACAATATGCATATGCATGATCATACAAAGATGAGATGTCATGAAAGCATGTTTAGAAGTTTGAAAACACATGGATGTTTATGAAATGTAATGAATGCAAAACATAGCAAATGAATGAAGAAATGATCAATAAATGTTCAAGAATGTCCTAGTATGTCTAAGATGTCATATGAATGCTTGAAATGTCATGGAAAGTTCATGTGATGATGATATGCAAAGATGGATGCAAATGAACATGATAAATTAGGGTTTTATGAACATATGAGATGCAAATGAATAAAACAGAAGCATACCACATGATAAAAAATTGAAATCAAGCTCAATCAAACCTTAAACCCATATAAGATCACACCCCAAAGGAGAAGGTCAGAAGCTAATCCTATTGAAAGTTAGGAATTTTCTAAGTTTGCTAGGGTTTTTGGGTGATTCTCAAAGGAAAATGCAAATCAAATTAAAACTTCAAGATAAATTCATCAGGAAAATAACCTATAAACTATATACAATATGTGAAACAATGCAAAAATAATCAAGTTCAAACTCTTCATGGTTAGGTAGAAATGTATTTTTCAAATTAGGGTTAGAAAATGTGATTTTAAAGAACCCTAATTCAAAGAAAATTGTGAAATTATGATCAAACCTAAAAATAAATTTGTATGAAGAGTTTTAAAATGTTTCTAAATGTATTGGAATGGTTCATGATTTTTTTGGTGATTTTTAGAAAACCTAAATGTATTTTTAATTAATTAAAATCCATTAATTAATTAAAAATAACATTTAAATATTTTAAAAATGCTTTTTTAATGTAAAAAATAAAATAAAAATCAATTTTGGGTTGAGAAAAATATTTGGATCAGAAATGAAAAATATTACATTTTTGTGATGTTCTTAACTATTTTAAATAAAATATGTAAAGAAATGAATAAAAATGAATTAAAAATGAAATTAAAATGGAAGTCAGCACATCCAATGGTCCAGATTTGAATAAAAAAGAGAGGGAATTGACTGGTGCGCGTTTGTGTGGCTAGGATTCAATCTGGCATTTTTAAATTTAATCCTAATTAATTAAAACTAATTAACTGATTAGGGTTTTAACAAGGCATCTGAGCCCTTCATCCACGCGTGAAATCCAAATCCTACGACCCAGATTCAAACTGACCCATAAACCCTAATTAGAACCCTAATGATTCTCAGGTGACCGGAGCTAGCTCCGATCATCTTCTCCGGCAGTCACCTCACTCAATCTCTCTCAATACGCCATGAAAACGCATCAAACTTTCCAGAATCACTCAACTAACAACACTAAACAATAATCCATCAACAAAAACCATTTATTTTTCATGAATCAAGAGAATCAAACAAGAACATGTTTCACGGGAAAAGTTTCAGAGCAAGCATACACACTCATTTCTCAATCATTTTCAAAAGTAAAGACATCAGCATGATCAGAGAAGCATGTAGAATCATTTAAGAACTTAAAAGAAGTTTTTTGGAAAAATTGTTCTTGATGATACCTGAGGTGAAGCTTTCTCAATCTGAGCTTTTTGGACTTATCCTTGATGCTAAACCACCCCCAATGAACTCCCTGAAGCTTCTGAAATGCTTGAATGAGGCTTGTATGGCTTGGTTTTTAAGGTTCATTTCTGATGAAGGAGTAATCGTGTTTTTGATTTAGGAGGTTTCAGGCCATTTTGAGGGTTGATTTGTGTTCTATGAGTGGTGTTGAGATGATTGGTGAAGTTTGTTTTGAGGTTTTTAGCTTGTGTAGAGAGAATCGAAGAGATGAAGGTTTTGGTGGATTTTGTGCAATCTGACTTGTGTTGTGTTTCAGGCTCCAAGATGATATGAAATGAGGTCCATGAGGTATGTATGTGAAGTCTTGATTGGTCAGAAGAGTTGTTGTGGCTCAGCTTGATTGGTATGGGAGGTTTTTCCAAAAAATCAAATTTGTGTACTTTGAGGTATGGGCCATGGCAGAGCTGGCTTTTGGGGTGTCTGGCCTCATCGAGATTCATGGAGAGCAATAGAATTGGTTTGATGCAACTGACACAAGCGGATGGAAGGATCCAAGGCATTTTGCAACTTTCCCTCTTTGAACTTTCTTGAGAAATTGGCCATGAAAACTTGTGATTCGAGGCTCAATTCTAGTCTAGGCAAGGTGTATGTACATATTATGTCACATTTGGGCACATTAGAAGTCATTTGAGTGCTTGGAAACCAAAAATGCACATTTGCCTCTTTGACATGAAACTTGAAATTATGTGATTTTTGCCAACTTTGAAAAGCCATATCTTGAGTTCTATGATGAATCAAGACATGTTATTGTACTATTTGAAAAGGTAAAGACCTAATCTACAACTTTCATGTCCAAAATTTTTTCATTTGAAGCATTTTTGGTTATGAAAGAGGAGGTTGAAAATCTTTCCCAAAATGGAAAGTTTCCATTACATGTCATTTCCAAAAATGGCAAGTTTGCAATTGGCTCAAAATTCTTCAACTTTGTGAACTTCCAACCACTTCTAAGATCAAATAAAGATCATAGAACCTCAATTTGATGAAAATGATGCTTTGGTTCCCTTGTTGGGGTCCTCAGATGCCCTGATTTTGACTTTACATGCTCAAGAAGTTACCCAATGATCAGATGACTTCCACAATGAATTTCTTCATCAAACTTGGTACACATGATCCTTATAACATATTAAGAACATTAGAAACAAGAATGACCAAAAAATTTGGAGTTAAGGCCTCTGAAACCAAAACCCTAATTTTGGCCATATGTGCAGGAAAACCCTAGCTCTGCTTCCATGCCTTTTCCATTCTTTGTGGTCTCTTGACTTTCATGGACTTTGGGGAGCATATTATGATAATAGAACACACATGGACCATCTTAGAAAGCTTTAAGACCATTGGGATGGCCCAGATTGATTCTTGTATTGCTCAGATCACAAACCCTAGATGCAGATGAAAATGGAACTATGCAGTGAGACAGATATGCAATATGAGATGTAATTCTTATACTTAATTCAAAAATGAAAGATCACAAGCCATGGTGTGAGAAACAGTGAGGGCAAATTTGGGATGTTTACAGCTGTCCCTATTCAAGCATGAGTTAGCAGTGCAGGATGTAAGCGCCTGGCTTAACAGACAAACAAGATAACTTGTGGTTGAATACCAAAGGCAGTCTGAAATTTGCACTCGCTGGGGAGAAGAAGAAAAGGGATATAAATTGTAAAAGATATTATAGTATGATTATCAAATGAAGGCGATGAAGGACGACCATCGAACAGAGGACGACTGCTGGGGGTAAAAGGTAAGCAAAGCAATGATGGGGACGACCAAAGCGCTGGGGAAATAAAGAGACCTCGACGGGGACAGCCATCAGGTAATAAAATAAAATTCTCTGGGGATTTAGACAAGCATAGATAGGGACGACCATCAGGCTTGGAAAGTAATGTAAACAATGATGGGGACGACCATCGGGTTAAAGAATAAATGAAATATTTGATGAGGGACGGTCATCAGAGGTTAAGGACAATCACCTAGCAGGGGACGACTGCTGAAAATATCACGACATAGGACGAATGTTGGATAGAAAATATCAACGATGGGAAAGTCCATCGGATAAGCATGATGAAAGACGATCATCAGGAGGTGAAGGACGATCACCTAGCAGGGTACGGCTGCTCTTGGGGAATATCACGACATAGGACGAATGTCGGATAACAAAATCAATGATGGGGACAGCCATCAGATAAATGATGAAAGAAGATCATCAGGAGGTGAAGGATGATCACCTAGTAGGGTACGGCTGCTCTTGGTTAATATCAAGCCATAGGACGAATGTCGGATAACAAAATCAACGATGGGGACGACCATCAGATAAATGATGAGGGACAATCATCTCGGGGTGAAGGACGATCACCTAGCATGGGACGGCTGCTCTTTATCATGACATAGGACGAATGTCGGATAGAAGATTTCAACAATGGAGATTCCACTGGGTAAAAGGATGAGGGACGATCATCCAAAGGTGAAGGACGATCACCAGGAAGGGGACGGCTGCCGAAAGTATCACGACATAGGACGAATGTCGGATAGAGGAAAGTTATTTTGTTGGCGATTTAATGGGGAATGGTAAACACTGATGAGTGCTTACGTTTCAAAAATAAAAGATATAAGCATTTGACAGTGTGTATGGATTAAAGATGTGAGCGAGCATCCTTAGGACCATGATACGGACGTGTATCGATAGAAGCAAACGCTGACACGTGTTTAAGGATGATAATATGGACGAGTATCAATCGGTTAAGCAAGGAACATAGACGAGTGTTGAATCTGCTGAGGAGGTGATATACAAGATACGGATGGGTATCAAAGGATTGTATATGTATGTATAAGTATTGATCTGTTGGTGAAGTATGGGCAAGACATGGACGAGTGTTTGACTTGCAGGGGAAGTATGACACGGACGAGAGCCAAAAAGAATATGAACAAATATCTGTATTCGAGAGTACAAAAGGTATTCTGGCGGCCTGCGGGGGGATAAGATGACACAAACGAGTGTCGAGAAGAGCATGCTATGAATATAAATAGGCATTTGTGTTTTGAAAGTGCAAAGGGGATGCTTTGGCTTTCAACTGCATAGGATATGAGTTTTGTATATTGCTGGTGAAATATGATGGTATTTGCAGGTGACTTGGCTCGAACCTGGCTTATGATCATGCAAATGTTTGATTTCTGCAGTGATGCTCCGTATTAGACGGAATTCTACACTTATTTTGGTGGATATGATGCAAATGATATGTTTATGAAAGTGAGAAACTTGATCCGAGATTCGGATCCTGTGGATAAAGATCTCTGGCTGATCTGTTTGGAGGGATAACCAAGCTAGGGAAAGAGATCATTGATAGATCTGTCCGGAGGGAGAACTCTGCTTGGGGACATAGATCATTGATAGATCTGTCCGGAGGGAGAATCCTCAATGAGGGAGTTTTAGCAACTCCGTTGGGGATATGTTTCAGGTATTGCTCTTTTGGGGAGGCAACTCTGTGGGGAATCAATTCCACCAACTCTGCTGAGGATGAGAGAAATTCGGTATCTCTGGTGGGGAAAAGAAAGTTCTTTGACCTCTTTGCTGTGGAAGAGTTGTCAGGCATTATTCAGGAGGTCCTACTCGGGGAGGAGATAATTTCTAGGAAGTAGTATGCTGGGGATGCAATACTTGATATGCCCCATGTTGCAAAAGATTGTCTTTCTTGAGTACCTGCAACCTGTTAAGACAAAGGAAAATGCACAAGTGTCCCGAGGTTTCCTTAACCGAATTCTGTCATAGGAGTTAGTTTTGCTTAAGAATTCGTATTTCCTGCAAGCATTTTGTTTAAAAAATGGCTCATATGTTTTACGTAAACGTTGTATTATGAACATTGGACATTTTGCAAACGAAACAAAAATGTACAAAACAAAGTGTGACTGAAAGCTATGATTTTATTAATTTGTGTGCCCTGAATTGGCAAGTACAGTCAAAGAAGCAAATCCCCTGGAAAGATGAGATTTCTATAAATTGAGAAAATAAAAATGTGTTGGCAATGTTGAAGATGACACTCCAGTGAGCTTCCTTTGCTATGACCTGTATGACCTTGGCGTTCTTCTTATCTTGCTTTTTGAAGAAGGCTGATTTTGACCAACACTTTATCCTTTCGAAGCTTTCCATGTTGTGAATGATATAGACGAATTCAGAATGCAGTTGTTCGCTTATTCCCTAATTTTGCGTGGATCTCCCTTTCGGGTTTTCAATCCACTGGGATACCCATTTTTGCCTGAGCTATCCAATGCGGATTTTCAACTCAGCGGGTGTACACTTTTTCCCCTTATTTTTTCCCGAGTCTTTTATTCTATTTTTGACTCGCCGGGATGCCCTATTTTTTCCTGGACTTACATTCTGTTTTTATGTCCAGCGGGTCTTTTTATGCGAAGTAATTTTTA
This sequence comes from Lathyrus aphaca, assembly GCA_963966055.1. NCBI lineage: Eukaryota > Viridiplantae > Streptophyta > Magnoliopsida > Fabales > Fabaceae > Lathyrus > Lathyrus aphaca. The sequence continues at coordinate 178,238,140 of OZ014522.1, forward strand.
ACTACATCTGAATTCACAGGAGACGGGAAGTCTTCACCATCCATGGTTGCGAGCATCAGTGCTCCACCTGAGAAGACTTTAGTTATCACGTAGGGACCTTCATAGTTTGGTGTCCACTTGCCCCTGTGGTCTGTATGAGGAGGAAGGATTCTCTTCAGAACAAGCTCTCCTACTTGGTATTCCCGAGGTATGACTTTCTGATCGAAGGCTTTATTCATTCGCTTCTGATATAACTGCCCATGACAGATGACATCTAATATTTTCTCTTCAATCAAATTCAGGTTGTTGTACCGAGACCGGATCCATTTTGCTTCGTCCAGTTTCAAATCCATCATTACCCATAAGGAGGGTAGCTCAACTTCAACAGTTAAGACATCTTCCATACCGTACACAAGCTGATAAGGTGTTGCCCCAGTAGATGTTCTAATTGAGGTTTGGTACCCATGCAAGGAAACTGGTAACATCTCATGCTAGTCTTTGTAGGTTACTACCATCTTTTGCACAATCTTCTTAATGTTCTTGTTAGCCGCCTCAACAGCGCCATTCATCTTTGGCATGTAAGGAGAAGAGTTGTGATGTTGGATTTTGAAGTCCCGACAAAGTTCTACCATCATTTTGTTTTTCAAATTGGAACCATTATCAGTAATGATTCGCTCGGGAATTCCATGTCGACAGATGATATCCCTTTTCAGAAATCTAGCTACCACTTGTCTGGTGACGTTTGCATACGAAGCTGCTTCCACCCATTTGGCGAAGTAATCATTGGCTACCAAAATGAATCTGTGACCATTTGAAGCAGTTGGTTCAATCTTTCCAATCATGTCAATGCCCCACATGGCAAAGGGCCAAGGTGAAGACATCACGTTCAAAGGATTTGGAGGCACATGCACTTTATCTGCATAGATCTGGAACTTGTGGCATTTTCTGGCATAGGCACAACAGTCTGCATCCATTGCGATCCAGTAGTAACCCGACCTTAATAACTTCTTTGCCATTTCATGTCCTCCGGCATGGGTACCGAAAGAACCTTCGTGTACTTCGTGCATCATGAGGTATGTTTCCTTCTTGTCAACACATCTGAGTAGGACCATGTCGAAGTTTCGCTTGTATAATGAACCATCAGCTTTGAGGAAGAAACTGCCGGCCAGCCTTCTTAATGTCTTCTTATCATTGGAAGATGCCCTAGGTGGGTATGTCTGATTCTCCAAGAAGCATTTGATGTCATGGTACCAAGGCTTGTCATTACAAGCTGTGTCCACAGAAAATACATATGTCGGTCTGTCCAGTCTGGATACCAAAATCCGAGGCACATAATTGGCAGCTTGAACTTTGATCATGGAGGAAATGGTAGCTAAAGCGTCTGCAAATTGATTCTCATCTCGAGGGATGTATTCAAGTTTGACTGTTGTGAAGAAAGTCAACAATCTCCTCGTATAGTCACGGTATGGAATCAGATGCTCCTGATGAGTGTACCACTTGTCGTTGGTCTGGTTGATTACCAAAGTCGAATCTCCGAATACATTCAAGGTTTTGATCCTGAGGTCAATTGGCTTCCTCAAGACCCATAATACATGTTTCGTATTCTGCTTCGTTGTTAGTGCAGGCAAAGGTGAGTTTTGCCGAGAAAGGCATATGAACTCCTTTAGGTGTGATAAGCACTGCACCAACTCCACGACCGTTCATATTGATAGCCCCATCAAACATCATAGTCTATGTTTCTTCTGGATCAGGCCCTTCAGTGTGACCTGGCTCTTCACAATCTTTTGCTTTTAAGTACATGATGTCTTCATCAGGGAAGTCGAATCTCATGGGCTGGTAATCATCAATGGGTTGCTCAGCCAGATAATCAGACAATACACTGCCCTTGATGGCTTTTTGAGAAGTGTATTGAATGGCATACTCTATTAGAATCATTTTCCATCTTGCAAACCTTCTGGTAAGTGCTGGCTTCTCATTATGTACTTGACGGGGTCCATCTTTGAGATCAACAAGGTAGTGTGAGTCAGCATATACTGTCTTAGTCGGCGAGCAGCCCACGCTAAAGCACAACAAGTTTTCTCGAGCAGTGAATAATGTTGTTCACAGTCGGTAAAAGTTTTGCTTAGGTAGTATATTGCATACTCTTTTCGACCAGACTCGTCATGATGGCCCAACATACACCCCATTGATCATTCTAATACTGTCAGGTACATGATTAGAGGTCTTCCTTTAATTGGAGGCATGAGAATTGGAGGTTCTTGCAGGTACTCCTTTATCTTGTCAAAAGCTTTCTGACAATCGTTGTTCAACCTTATTGTTTGTTCTTTCCTTAACAGTTTGAATAGGGGTTCACAGGTTGCAGTGAGATGAGATATCAACCTTGATATGTAGTTCAATCTACCTAGGAACCCTCGAACTTCTTTCTCAGTCCTAGGTGCAGGCATTTCCTGAATGGCTTTGACTTTGTCGGGATCAACCTCAATTCCCTTTTCACTTATGATAAAACCCAGCAGCTTAACAGAACGCACCCCGAATGTGCACTTGCTGGGGTTCAACTTCAGCTTATACTTCCTCAGAAGCTTAAACAATTTCAGCAGATTCACCAGATGATCTTCTTCAGTAAGGGACTTGAAAATCATATCATCCACATAGCATTCGATTTCTTTGTGGATCATATCGTGGAATAATGTTACCATAGCCCGTTGATATGTTGCACCGGTGTTCTTCAGTCCAAACGACATTACCTTGTAACAAAATGTGCCCCAAGGTGTGATGAAAGTTGTTTTCTCCATGTCTTCGGGTGACATCTTGATCTGATTGTATCCAGAAAATCCGTCCATCAAAGAGAATACCGAGAACTGAGTTGTGTTGTCCACCAATACATCAATGTGAGGTAATGGGAAATCATCCTTCGGGCTAGCTTTGTTCAGGTCTCGGTATACCACACACATACGCACCTTTCAATCCTTCTTAGGCACGAGTACAATGCTAGCTGAAATTCTGGGATCAGGTACATGATGTCGAATGAGATGTTTAAACACTTGAAGACTTTGAACAAAACTTAAAGTGCAGGAAAATTAAACAGCACAGGAAATTGTTAACCCAGTTCAGTGTATAACCACACTTACATCTGGGGGCTACCAAGCCAGGAAGGAAATCCAATATAAGTAATATTAATTCTAGACTTAAACCACTCAGTTTAATCTTTCACTTAATATCTACCCAAGGCAATTTCTACCTAAGACACAACTTAGATATGAGTACCAACTCACTCCCCCTCCATCACACAGTGATATGTTTACAAGTTTAATAAAATTGAAGTCATACTTCAAACAAGACAGCTTGATCTTACTTCACAGTTTCAATCAAGACACAATACACTTTTGCTTAAAAGCTCATAAAGTGATACACATATACAACCTGCTATTAAAACACAAACACCTTATTTTGTCTTCTTAATTTCGTACTCTATTCTGAGAGTTTCTGTTGCTTAAATAGATGCTTGGATTTTGGGCTTTCTGTAGGTTATCCAATCCTGATACGCATGCTGCCATCACCTTGAATTAGGGTTTGTTCCTTCCTTGATTCTAGGTGAGTCAGTTCTTCTGATTATACTGAAATCATATAACCAATCTCCCTACAGATGCGCCTTCTTCTGTTTTATCCATCCATAATTAATTCCAGATAAATTCCCTGAATTTACTCAGTTCTGTTAAGCATTAATTAATTCTGGTAGCAGGTTTGAGATGTCACAACATCTGGTGTGACATCCTGAAAACTGAACTTACTTCATTAACTTATACAATGTCACAACATCTGGTGTGACATCCTGAATTAAGTTCATTAACTTATACTCTGTTTGATAATGTCACAACATCTGATGTGACATCCTGAACTAAGTTCAACACTTCTTGTTGGTCAAAAATTCTGCCAATTCTAAACATCTACAAACTCCCCCTTTGGCTAATTTTTGGCTAACATAATCTTCTGGTTTATCAGAGTGTAGCAGAGTTTCTTTTATCAGAGTACAGCAGTTATTTTCTATTGAGTCATGTGTGAGTTTACTCCCCCTCAAACCTATATGTGTTCTGACTTGATTCAACAGAAATTTGTCATTAAAAACAACTTAGTTCAGAAACAAACAAAAGGCATTTTTCATTAATCAGTAAGTTGCAGCAGACATTGTTGTTGTTGTTCAGTTCTCTTCTCCCCCTTGTTAGACATAAATTGGGGCCAAATTTTACATTGATAGAGAGAATTTAAAAATTCAAAATACAATGCTGAAGCAGACATTACATATTCCTCACACACATTTTTCACTCAGAATCTTCATATTTAGTGTTTTCCTCTTCTTCAGTTTCCTCATCAGAATCAGCAGCGTTCTTAGCACTCTCTTCAATTTCCAGCCTTTGTATAATCTCCTCAAGCTTCTGCTTCCTGGCATCCAGTTCTTTGCATGTGTTCTTCAGCTCAGCAATCAAAGCAGCTTTGGATATAGGAGACTTTTCCTTTGAAGGTCCAGCAGATGTCCCAGAGGGAGCTTCAACATCAGCTGCATGATGACTTAAGAACAACTTGTAGTGGAAGGCCAGAGGACTCTCTCTTTTGCAGATTGAATCCTTTTCAGTGTGGATACCTGGATACTGGCTGAGGATTATTCCACACAGCAAGGAAGGGAAGGCAATAGGCAGCTTTGTTGCAGATGTCCCAGCATGCTTCAGTGTTTGATAAAAAATGTAAGCCCCAAAGTCCAGCTTTGTTTGGGTGCCCACAGCATAAATAAATCTGCCCAATCCAGTTGCTATTGAAGAGGTATGATTGGTAGGAACCCAGTTTACAGTACCAATCCTATACAACATTGCATACTTCCTTGTTAGCAAGCTAATAGAAAGTTTGCCCTTGACTGGCCAAGCTTTGACTTGATTGGCAGTAATGACCTTGCACACCTGGTTGTCAGTCTTCCCCGGCTCATTAGGTCCATCAGATTCTCTCCCTAGATAGTGGTTGATAACCCTAGGAGAGAATTCCACACATCTCCCTCTTACATACACCTTTCTAAATTCATCTGACTTACCATCAGCACAGTCCTCTTGAAGGTTGACAATAAATTCCTTGACTAGCAGCTCATAGCAAGGTGAAAAGTTTGACATTGTTTTGAACAAGCCAGCAGAAGAAATGAGATCAATTACCTCAGTACACTCAAGTGCATTGCTGCCCAGCTCTCTTTCAAGTTCTACCCTTCTTTGGTAGACAAATTTCCATCTGCTCACACTTGACACATGATGGAATGAAATATTGTCCAGAGGAGCTTCTGGAACAGCAGAGGTGGACCTTGAAGGTGTTGGTTTCTTCTTTGGTTGGGATGTTGGGACATCCTCTTCAACATCTGAATCTGGAGGAGTGACAGCTTTCCTCTTTTGTGTATTCACCTTGCTCCATTGTTTGGTAGGACCAAAAGCAACTTTAGGTTTGTCCTTCTTTGGTGTAGGCTGCTTCTTTTCAGGAGTTGCATGTCCTTTAGTCTTCTTTTCCTTCCTAGTTCTGAGCCTTTTGGCTATGCTAGGGTCCACAGAGGCAATGATTTCTGTGTCAGAATCATGCTATATGTCTACAACAGGAGGAGGTTGAGCAGTCTCATCTTCAGTAGGTGGATCAACAGAGGCTTGATCATCAGTGGAGGCCTTGTGCTGGTCCTCAGATGTTTCATCATCATCATCAGTGGAGGCTTTGTGCTGGTCCTCAGATGTTTCAACATCTATTGGGACATCCTGTTGAGCAGGAGTGTCCTCTTCAGCTTGATTACTCTGTTCTTCTTGTGGAGCTGGCATGGTGTTCAGAGGAATAGATATTCCACTCACAACTCTTTGCTCAGACAGAATCCTGTTCACAAGATCCTTAATTGAAGCATCCACATACTCAGAGGCTTTGGGATTGGTGTTTGAGGATGAAGGCTTCCCTTTGACTTTGCTGAATACAGGTTCCTTTGCTCTTCTCACTGTTGGAGTTCTAGGCTTTTGAGCAAGAGGAACACTTCCTCTGATTTCGTCTATAGGAGTTGAATCCATAGGTACCACAGAGATGGGGGTTGCATGCACCACATCTTCTTGGTTGAGGATTTCATCAGAGAGGTTAGGGTTTTGATGTTGAGACATTTTCGAATGTGGTGGAGGAAGAGGTTATGTTTGATTGAGTTTGATGAGCTCTGAAAATAAGCTATAGCATGCAATTTTTTCTGAGAGAATGATGAGAAGATGAATAGTTGAGAGCAAGCTGGTATTTTTATAAGAGCCTTTACTTGGAGAATTTTAAGGAGTGGAATACACAGAGTTCTTGACCAGACTGGTGTTGCCATCTGGTGATCATGCCACACGATGTCATATGACATGTTGGCACTTCTCCATAACTGCTATATTTCACATAAACAGATTCCCAATTTACCCCTTAGGTTTTCAAATTGGGTAGCATCCAAAGCTTTAGTAAATATATCAGCCAATTGCAGATCTGTGGCTACATGTTCCAATGAGATCACCTTCTCTTCCATAAGATCTCTGATGAAATGATGCCTGATATCAATATGCTTGGTCCTGCTATGTTGGATAGGATTCTTTGATATGTTAATAGCACTTAAGTTGTCACAGTACAATGTCATGACATCTTGTGGGACATTGTATTCAGTGAGCATTTGCTTCATCCAAACCAACTGTGAACAACTGCTACCAGCTGCAATATATTCAGCTTCAGCAGTGGATAGGGATACACAATTTTGTTTCTTACTGAACCAAGAAATCAAATTGTTTCCTAGGAAGAAGCATCCTCCTGATGTGCTCTTTCTATCATCAGCACTTCCATCCCAACCAGCATCACAGAAGCCAGTGAGAATTGGTTCACATCCATGGGAGTACATTATGCCATAGTCACAAGTACCATTGACATATTTCAAAATTCTCTTAACCTTGTTTAGATGGCTAACTTTTGGATCAGCTTGATATCTTGCACATACACCTACTGCAAAAGCTATATCTGGTCTGCTAGCAGTCAGATATAATAAGCTTCCAATCATGCTTCTGTATAGGCTTTGGTCCACCTTCTCACCCTTGTCATCCTTTGTCAGCTTTAAATGAGTGGGGGCAGGTGTTCTTTTATGACTTGCACTATCCATCCCAAACTTCTTCACAGTGTTCTTGGCATACTTGCTTTGGGATATGAACATTGAATCTTCCATCTGCTTGATTTGCAGTCCAAGAAAGTAGGTTAGTTCTCCTACTAGGCTCATCCCAAATTCAGATTCCATTTGAGTGACAAAATGTTTAACCATCCTGTCTGACATCCCACCAAAGACAATGTCATCAACATATATTTGAGCAATCATGACATTTCCTTCTTCATCCTTCACAAACAAGGTTTTGTCTATTCCACCTTTTCTGTATCCTTGTTTTGTGAGAAAAGTAGTCAGCCTTTCATACCATGCTCTTGGAGCTTGCTTCAGTCCATAAAGAGCCTTCCTTAGTTTGTACACATGGTTTGGACAACTTGGATCGACAAATCCCTTAGGTTGTTCTACATATACCTCTTCATTAAGATATCCATTTAGAAAGGCACTCTTCACATCCATTTGAAATAGCTTGAACTTCAGAATACAAGCAATTCCTAAAAGTAGTCTGATTGATTCAAGCCTTGCTACTGGTGCAAAGGTTTCATCAAAGTCTACTCCTTCAATTTGTGTGTATCCTTGAGCTACAAGTCTAGCTTTGTTCTTTGTAACAACTCCCTGCTCATTTGACTTGTTCTTATACACCCATTTAGTGCCAATCACATTTATGTCATCAGGTCTAGGAACAAGATCCCACACTTCATTCCTTGTGAACTGACCTAATTCTTCTTGCATAGCACAAATCCAGTACTCATCATTAAGAGCTTCCTTGATGTTTTTAGGTTCTATTTTTGAAACAAAACAAGAACCTGAAATCACCTCTCTTGATATAGTGCTTACACCTCTGTTGGGATCACCAATTATTAAATCTTTGGGATGATCCTTCTGGATTCTGATGGAGGGAGGTTTGCTGGATTGTTCTGTCCTTGCTTCAGTTTGAGTGAAGTCAGGATGATCACTCTTTATTTCAGCTTCAGTCTGACTGTCAGCAGATGTTCCAACATCATCTGTAACATCTGCAGGGGCATCATCAATTATCACATTTATGGACTCCATGATAACCTTGGTTCTAGAGTTAAATAATCTATAGGCTCTTCTATTTATAGAGTATCCAAGGAAAATCCCTTCATCACTTTTAGGATCCATTTTTCTTTTTTGCTCCCTATCAGCCAGAATATAACAATTACTTCCAAACACATGGAAGTACTTAACTGTGGGTTTCCTGCCCTTCCAGACTTCATAGATTGTGGACAAGGTTCCTTTCCTTAGAGTGACTCTATTATGAATGTAACAAGCTGTGTTCATAGCTTCAGCCCAGAAGTACAATGGTAACTTTTTAGCATGGATCATATGTCTTGCTGATTCTTGGATAGTTCTGTTCTTCCTCTCAACAATCCCATTCTGTTGAGGGGTGATAGGTGAAGAGTATTCATGATTGATTCCTTCTGAAGAGCAGAAATCTGAGAATTTTTTATTCTCAAACTCCTTTCCATGGTCACTTCTTATTCTGACCACACAGCTTGCTTTTTCTCTTTGTATTCTTTGGCACAAATCTTTGAATACATCAAATACATCAGACTTTTCTTTGATAAAATTTATCCATGTATACCTTGAAAAGTCATCAACCACCACATAGGCATACCTCTTTCCACCAAGGCTCTCAACCTGCATTGGTCCCATAAGATCCATATGCAATAATTCCAAAACTTTGGAAGTTGTCAGATGTTGGAGCTTTGGATGGGACATCTTGGTTTGCTTGCCTATATGACATTCACCACATACTTTGCCATCATCAATCTTCAGTTTAGGAATACCTCTCACAGCTTCCATAGATATGATTTTCTTTATACCTCTGAAATGAAGATGACCCAGTCTTTGGTGCCATAGCTTCACTTCTTCTTCTTTGGCTAAAGAGCAAGTTGAAGTGAGACTGAAGTCTTGAGGTTCCCACATATAACAGTTGTCTTTAGATCTGGCTCCTCTTATGACAACCTTCTGTTCTTTATTAGACATTATGCATTCGGTTTTGGTAAAGTTTACACAGTAACCTTGATCACATAATTGACTTATGCTGATCAAGTTAGCAGTCAATCCTTTTACTAGCAGCACATCATCTAGTCTTGGTACATCTGGACAGTCCAAGGTGCCAAATCCCTTGATTTCTCCTTTAGCTCCATCTCCAAAGGTTACTTATCTGGATGAATGTGACTTTAAGTCTACCAGCAAATTCTTCAATCCAGTCATGTGCCTTGAGCATCCACTATCAAAGTACCAGTCTTCTTTAGCTGATACTCTTAGAGATGTATGAGCTATATATGCAACATCCTTCTTTGACCATTTTTGCTTGTAGTGAGGTTTCCTTTGATGCCTCTGCCCTGTGTATTGTTCATTTTTAGAGCTCCAAGGTTGTTTGTTGAACTTGTTCTTGGACATATAGCTTTGATCAGCATGAAGACTAGCTTTAGGTACCCATACTTTCTTGATGACCTCTGTCTTCTGTTTAGGGGGTTGCTGATATCTTTGATTTTGATGTCCATGCAGCACTTTCTTTGTAACCTCTATCTTCTATTTAGGGGGTTGCTGATACATCTGATTTGGATATCCATGCAGCTTGTAGCAATGAGGTTTGATATGACCAAACCTACCACAATGATGACATCTCCATCTTTAATACTTCTTTTTCATCATGTTCTTTTCATGATGTTGGGACTTCCGTTGGAACATTATGTTTGACTTTATGTTCTTTTCATGATGTTGGAGCATCTGTTGGGACATCTTGTTTGACTTTATGGAATTTGAAGTAGTTTAGCTGGTGCTAGCCTCAACCTTTTGAACTTTGTTAAATCCCAGTCCAGTTCTATCCCCTGAATGTTTATTGTTGTTGAGAATAACATCCAGTGTGTTTGAGCTACTGTTTAGCATTCTAACAGATTTGGACATATGCTCCAACTTGGAGTTGAGAAGGCTTACTTCACTTTTCAAAGTGTCAATGATCTCTAGATCACTTGTTTTTTTAGCCTTTAGTGCCTCAATCTGCTTCTTCTGCTTTATACTCTCCATGCATATTTCAGTGCTCCTTTTAACCAGCATCTTGTATGATTCTTCTAGCTCTTCAAAAGTCAGCTCCTCATCACTGGATCCACTTTCAGAATCACATACTCCAGCTAGAGCAGTGATGTGCTTTGCTGATTCTTCTTCTGAATCACATCCTGAGTCTTCATCAGACCAGGTCACAGAAAGACCTTTCTTCTGCTTCTTTAGATAAGTAGGGCATTCATTTCTGATGTGTCCATATCCTTCACATCCATGACATTTAATCCCTTTATCTTGATTGGGCTTTTCATCATAATTTGACCTTCTATTAGCATCATAAGGTCTTTTATTCTCAGAAGAGTTTGAGTATCTTCCACTTGGTCTGGCCTTGCCATCCATCTTTCTGAGAATCTTGTTGAATTGTCTTCCAAGCATAGCAATGGTTTCTGATAAATTTTCTTCAGGGTCTGCTTCATTATTTTCTTCTTCTTTATCAGTATTTGACACCAAGGCTATGCTTTTGTTCTTCTTTACAATTGTGTCATTCATTCCCATCTCAAATGTTTGGAGGGAACCAATGAGCTCTTCAACCTTCATTGTGCATATGTCTTGAGCTTCTTCTATTGCCGTGACCTTCATGTCAAATCTTTTTGGTAAAGATCTGAGAATCTTTCTTACCAGCTTTTCATCAGTCATCTTTTCTCCCAAAGCACCAGAAGTATTGGCTATTTCCAAGATGTTCATGCAGAACTCATGAATTGTCTCATCTTCCTTCATTCTCAAGTTTTCAAACTTGGTGGTGAGAAGTTGAAGTCTTGACATCTTCACCTTTGATGTTCCTTCATGAGTTGTTTTGAGAGTGTCCCAAACATCTTTGGCCAGCTCACAGTGATGCACAAGTCTGAATATGTTCCTATCAATGCCATTGAATAAAGCATTTAAGGCCTTGGAATTTCCAAGTGCTGAATCTTCTTCCTCCTTGCTCCGTTCTTCTTCAGGTTTCAACACTTTTGCTCCATCCTTGTTGTCTTGGACAGGGTGCTCCCATCCTTTTTTGACTTCTTTCCAGGCCCTATTGTCAAGTGATCTTAAGAATGCTACCATTCTTGGCTTCCAGTAGTCATAATTAGATCCATCCAATATAGGTGGTCTATTTACTGATCCTACATCTCTGTCCATGTTTCCAGAATTTGCAGTCCCTAGATCTCACCCAGTTAAACAGGCAGGGTGCCTGCTCTGATGCCAATTGAAATTTTGGGATCAGGTACGTGATGTCGAATGAGATGTTTAAACACTTGAAGACTTTGAACAAAACTTAAAGTGCAGGAAAATTAAACAACACAGGAAATTGTTAACCCAGTTCAGTGTATAACCACACTTACATCTGGGGGCTACCAAGCCAGGAAGGAAATCCAATATAAGTAATATTAATTCTAGACTTAAACCACTCAGTTTAATCTTTCACTTAATATCTACCCAAGGCAATTTCTACCTAAGACACAACTTAGATATGAGTACCAACTCACTCCCCCTCAATCACACAGTGATATGTTTACAAGTTTAATAAAATTGAAGTCATACTTCAAACAAGACAGCTTGATCTTACTTCACAGTTTCAATCAAGACACAATACACTTTTGCTTAAAAGCTCATAAAGTGATACACATATACAACCTGCTATTAAAACACAAACACCTTATTTTGTCTTCTTAATTTCGTACTCTATTCTGAGAGTTTCTGTTGCTTAAATAGATGCTTGGATTTTGGGCTTTCTGTAGGTTATCCAATCCTGATACGCATGCTGCCATCACCTTGAATTAGGGTTTGTTCCTTCCTTGATTCTAGGTGAGTCAGTTCTTCTGATTATACTGAAATCATATAACCAATCTCCCTACAGATGCGCCTTCTTCTGTTTTATCCATCCATAATTAATTCCAGATAAATTCCCTGAATTTACTCAGTTCTGTTAAGCATTAATTAATTCTGGTAGCAGGTTTGAGATGTCACAACATCTGGTGTGACATCCTGAAAACTGAACTTACTTCATTAACTGATACAATGTCACAACATCTGGTGTGACATCCTGAATTAAGTTCATTTACTTATACTCTGTTTGATAATGTCACAACATCTGATGTGACATCCTTAACTAAGTTCAACACTTCTTGTTGGTCAAAAATTCGGTCAATTCTAAACTAGCAACCCACTGCAGGTAACTAGTTACAACAAGGAAATCGGCGTTCCACTGCTTTTGTACTTCTTCCTTTATCTTCATGGCCATATATGGGAGAGTGTGGTGCAACTTCTGTTTAACTGGAGGGAAATCTTCTTTCAAAGGTAGCCTGTGCTTGACAATATCCGTATCTAGACCTGGCATATCTTGATAGGATCAAGCAAAGACGTCGACATATTCCTGAAGCAAGCTGATAAGTTGTTCCTTTACTGGAGCTTGTAGACTGGCCCCAATCTTCACTTCTTTCAAATCCTCCTCGGTACCAAGATTAACAGTTTCAATCTCCTCCTGATGAGGAGTAATCACTTTCTCTTCCTGCCTCAACAACCTGGCTAACTCTTCAGGCAACTCATAGTCTTCATCAACCCCTTCATCTGCTTGATTAATTGGATTGTCGAAGTCATACAAGGTCATCGCAGTGTTGTTGTCGGTGCAATCTGGAGGATAATCTCTGTAAGGGTTGAGATTTTTTCTTTTTAGTGATTTATTTTGACAACATTTCCATTTTAATGTTTTGTGCGAAAAATAACAAAAATGAAAAGACAGTGAGCGAAAAAGAAAACTGTTTGCAAAAGATGTCCATTGTTCATTGATATTCCATTTGCACGAAATACAAATATGGCCCTATTACAAAATGAGTCCTGACACCTTGGGAAAGATGCAGGACTTGATGCATGCTAAAGCAGGAAATAATAATTACTCTGCAGGAGTAACTCTTATAATTTCCTGGGAAGACATGTTAAGGACTTGTTGGCCCGGGATCCTTGGACGAATCCTACTCTCCAGGTTGAGGTTGCTTTCAGCCTCGTCGTCCACGTTATTGATAGCATTTGGGGTCAACATTCCCCCACTTATGAACTTGGGCTCCTTAGCAGCCTCTGCTTGATCTTGTCGGAATGGTTTGTAACCCAAACCGAATTTGTACTCCTTCTTCTCCACAGGTAGCAGCTTGCCCCAGCCTTGGACGTTTCCATCTTCAACAACCTTCCGAGCTTGTTGGTAGGAGACAATTGAAGTACCCATCCTATCCTCATGGGATGCAGCAAATACTTCAGTTGTCGCTTTATTGACGTTCAGTGCTTCGAAACCTTGGCTCATGGTCAACTAGAACATGTGAAAGCACAACCCCTTTACACTCCAGAGTGATGTGTAAAGCTTTATTGTGATGACGACCTTCCGTTGTCAAATCAGTGTTGGTGAAGCCTAGTCCATGACTAGTATTAACATTAGAAACCATTGTCTCTAGTTGATTCACCGTGATCTCCTCAGGCACGCAGGCTGCGTGTAGGACTTTAAGTAATGCATCCCGATTAGCTTCGAAACACAATAACAATGATAAAATGGAGATCTTGGAAGGAGCTGGTGGAGCTGATCTACAACCTTATAATCGCTTCTCTTGATTATCCTCATAAATTCATCCACATCCTGATCAAAGGACGTCTTATGAGCTTCTTTTGAAACTGGTTCTTCAGGCACCACATTTTTGCCTTTAGCTTTGGTAGCAGCCTTTGCCTCAGTGTTAACTCTTGGAATTTGTGACGTGAAGAGGCGTCCGCTTCGAGTGAAGCCTCCGCCTCCCCTGACATTATCGATCTGTGGTATGTAAGCTTAAGAATCAAGAGAGACTTTTTCCCCGTTGCAGTAAAGGTCTGAACCATAGTGCCATGGTACAACATTATCTTTTTCATATGGAATGGGTCTAGGTACCGTGATGGTGACTGGACTGAACGCGGCGGAAGTAGGAACTGTTATCGTGTGTGGATCGTAGTATATGGTAACAGGACTTCTGACTGGTGGTGGTGGTGAAAGGTTGAAGCTGGGTTCTTGTTGAGATTGTTGCAGAAAATTGTTGGAATCAGGGACCATTGTTGGGTCGTAGTATATGGTGACTATGGAGATGTCGTTATTAATGGTTGTTGTAGTTGTAGAAGCGGATGCGGTTGAACTAACATTTGTTAAAGTGGTGGAAGAGATGATTGTTGAATTTGTAGCAGAGTCCGTTGGAAAAATAGTTTTTGAAGTTGTAGGAGGGGAGCTTGTTATTGTTGTAGGAGGAATTGTTGATGTTGTAGAAACTGTTGATGTTATCTGCAGGATACCTTCTCTGATAAGGCCATTAATTCCACTTCTTAAACATGCACAACCATTGGCGGAAACTTTGCAAGATTCACAGCAGGCCTCACAACCTAGGAACACATGGGATTTTAAAAGTTGGGCTTTAACCTCTGCCAGAGGTGTTTGAATGCTTGCAGTATCTTCAATTAGGTTTAATGGTTGATCTTCCTCAATTGCATTTATCTGGGGCCCACAATGGCTAGGCATAGGATTCTTTGTGACGTTAGGAGGAGGCGCAAAATTTAAGGCCTTTGAATCAACTAGATCCTGGACCTTCATGTGCAAAGCTCTGACTTTTTTGTGGTATGGCCAAGTGCATTAGAATGGAAGGCACATCTGGCGTTGACGTCGTAATTTCTCGGAAGGTTCTGAGGATCTGGTGGAGCCAGAGTCCTTAATTCAACAAGATTAAGCTTTAAAAGGTGTGGTAGAAAAGTGGCATAGGGCATCGGTATAGGATCGATTACCATGTTGACTTGAGATGGCCTTTGTTGGAAAGGACGTTGTTGTTGGTTGTTGTTGTTGTAGGACCTTTGTTGAGGAAAATGTTGTTGCTGAGGGAAATGTTGTGGTTGTCGAGTGTATTGTTGTTAAGCTGGTGGAGTGGGAATTGTGACAGCGGAAATTGATCTTGGTATATACTGGGGCCTTCCTCTTCCCATGTGTACTGAATTAGTTTCACCCGACCTTCGAGGCCCTGCAAAAGGTTTCCTTGTGCCACTTGAGTTGGCACCATTATCAGAAATCTTGCCCATCTTTAACAAGCTCTCAATTCTTTCTTCTGCTATGACCATGTCAGCAAAGCTAGTGGAAGAGAAAGCAGCCAACCTATCAATGTATGTCCCCTGTAGGGTGTTCATAAACATATCTGCCATTTCTCATTCTGACATTGGAGGTTGAACGACAGCAGCTAATTGTCTCCATCTCTGAGCATACTCTCTAAAGCTTTCCCTAGAGGATTGTGACATACCCATTAGAAGAGTTCTGTTAGGAGCCATGTCTAAATTGTATTGATATTGGCGAATGAAAGTGTTGTACCCCAAAATTTGCCCTCCCACAATCAAGACAACCTCTATCAAGACTTCTAAATGATCATAAGGTCCTCAAGACTCCCAATTGGTCAAGAAGTATGGAAGTTTCCTCAGACAATGCCTTCTCAAGTGAGCTTCATAACATCCCACATGTATTCAAGAATCCCCATGTCAAGTTTCAAAGCTTTCCCTATAAGTTTTCCCAGTCAGATGATCAAATATGCAAAAATCAGTCAAAGTAGTTAAAAAGTCAAACTGAGGTCAACTGTGGTCAAACTAAAGTCAAACTTCAAGATTTTTTTCCAATATCAAGTTTATGAAGTAAAATTTATCATTTGATCAAGGGTTGATCATGATTCATCAAGAAAGTTTCAGATCATCAAGAATCAGGAGTTTCTAAATTAGGGTTTTCTTAAGAAAAGTCAACTGGAATTTGACCAGCCATAACTTTCACATGCTTCATCAAATAATTCCCATCAAAAAGCGAAAAAATGTACACCCGGCAAGTCGAAAACTTGAAAAGGTGGCTTGGGCAAAAAAGGGTATCCTGTTGGATAGAAAACCTAAAAGGGAAATCCAGGCAAAAGTTAGGGATTAAAGCGTATGACTATGTCTCGTTAGATCACCCATGCAACCTCTACTAGTTGTGTTATCTACGTCAAGTTCAACAGATACCGATCAGTCCAATCGTTTCCTCTCCAATAGCTGAAGATGAGATAATTGAAGATAATGGCAATAGCAATGTTGAAATTCAATAGGGTCATGTACACATAACTATTTTTCCTTGTAAAAATTTCTTTGAGGAATTCCTCTTACTAGGATTTTCGTCTCCGTATTAAAACATGTCTAGTTAAAGGTCTATTTCTAAGAATAATAAAAAATTCCATTTTTATATTCAGCTTTACTTTTCCTCCTTTATTCGGCTTTACTTTTCCCTCTTTATTCAGCTTTACTTTTCCCCTTTTACTAAAGCGAAAAACGTCCATTGATTATGTTTGAATGAATATATGCTTTTAAATATGATTGATGTTTACCAAAAATGCATAAAATACAATAATAGCATTTACAAAGAACGAACGGAAGTAGGAATTCAACGAAGCTTCGCCGGTTTATCCCCACAGGGTAATATTTACAGATATCCAGACAGAATACTTCAAGTAATATCTTATACTTCCCACTCTACAAAGTCTCCAAGCAGCTTCATATCCTCCAAAGAATTGATACTTAACCGTATAGGTCTCCCGGATCTATGTCCATCTCTTTTATCCTCAGTCAGGATATTCAGGAACTTAATCCTTCAATAAAAACATCAATCAAGACAACCTCTATCAAGACATCTAAATGATCATAAGGTCCTCAAGACTCCCAATTGGTCAAGAAGTATGGAAGTTTCCTCAGACAATGCCTTCTCTTAAGCCAAGTGTCCAAAACTAGGGTTTTGTGTTTCCTCAGGTTAAAATGAGTTTCAAGGCCTCAAATGAGCTTCATAACATCCCACATGTATTCAAGAATCCCCATGTCAAGTTTCAAGGCTTTCCCAATATGTTTGCCCAGTCAGATGGTCAGATATGCAAATATCAGTCAAAGTAGTTAAAAAGTCAAACTGAGGTCAACTGTGGTCAAACTAAAGTCAAACTTCAAGATTTTTTGCCAACATCAATTTTATGAAGTAAAATTCATCATTTCATCAAGGTTTGATCATGATTCATCAAGAAAGTTTCAGATCATCAAGAATCAGGAGTTTCTAAATTAGGAGTTTCTTAAGAAAAGTCAACTGAACTTTGACCAGCCATAACTTTCACATGCTTCATAAAAAAATTCCCATCCAAAGCTAATTTTGAAGGAAATTGAATTCTCTACAACTTTGTTTCTCACAAGCCAAGCCTAAAAATGCTTCATTTAGAAGTTATGAGCTAAAATATTATAGGTCATTTTAAAAGTCAACAAAAAGTCAACATCTACCAAAGGGCATAATTTGAAAATGATAAAGGATATGGACATGAGACCAAAGATTTTGGTTAGAGGACTCTTTAAGCTTTCCAAAATGTCCAAGAACACCTTCATAGCTTTAAAATTTAGGGATTTATGCCTTTGCAAAGTTGGGAAATATTTTAGGGGTATATTGAACAAATGAGGTCTTAAAACCAAATTTTTCCAAATGGACTTGCAATTTTGTAATCCAATCCCTACAATGACATCATGCACGACCCAATGATTATTTTTTCAAATTTTAATAGTTTATTTTATATTTATTTGGATTTTATTCATTAAAATTCAATTTAAATATATTTAAAATATGAAAAGTCAAATGAAGCATGAAATCTTTGATTGAAAATCATTTGAATTATATTTAGAATGATTGGAAATCAACTAAAGTCAGATTGAACCAAAAATAGAAAGGTTAGATGAGATTTTTTTGAATATTTGAAAGTGAGGAAACTTCATGATCAAGCAATCTTCACAAGCCCATAAATCCACATGTTTATGACCTAAATTGGATCACTACATATACACAAATATAAGCATACACTAGGACACGAATTTGCTGCCTCCAAGAACACAAAAGCAATTCCAAAATTTTCATCAAATTTCAATTTTCGGTTTTGGTAATTTAGCCATATTCAGAGACTTTTATGCATTGTAATTGCTTTATTGATGTTCATTGAACATAATTCAATCATCATACACATTAAAACCATGCTAAATTGCATAAACCGATTGTGTTTTTGTTCTTAGTTTCTTGAATTTCGATTTCGGTTATATGTTTATTTTTGATCCAATTTGAGTATGTAATATTGTTTATTATGATGTTTAGAATGTTTCTGGGCTGGTTGATTGAGTTTCTTGCGCAGGTTTATGGATATTCCATTTTTAGGGTTCTTGAAATTGAAATCAGGAACTTCTTAAAGAGGCGATTTAAGAACAAATTAATGACTCAATGATGCTCCTGGGATGTCCTTGAACTGATTTACATTGTTGGTTTTAATTTATATTGCCTCTATGCTGTTTTGTGAATCGCAGGACTTGTAGCTACGAAAACAATCTGTCATTATACCCTTTAGTGACGAAAAATCGTTACTAAAAGCTATCTGGACGGCCAGAGCTTGAAGATGAAGCTTGACGCGTTTTTAAAATTTGAATTTTGTTTTTAAATATATTATTTGTTTCAGGGAAGATGACAGTGAGATGCTAGTGGTTCAGTTGGCAAGAACGCGCGTGTTAGATCTCTTTGGCCTGAGTTTGATTCCCAGGTTTTGCATTTTTTGTTTTTATTTCATTATTTTTTCCAGGGTTAACATTTGTTGATTATTTCTTATATATTCTTCACTAGCATGCGCTAGACCAGTGGCAAGATCTTTGTTCTGGTAAGGGGGAGGTCCTGGGATTAAAACCAGGCCTCCCCACTTTTATTTTTGTTATATATTTTATTTCTTTTCTATTTTTATATATATAATTATTAATAATTAATTCATTTGTTTAATTTAAAACCAATAATTTTTTTAATAAATAATTAAACTTTATATTTTTTAACTTCATAATTTTTTTTATTATTTATTTTAATTAATCTTATAATATTTGTGTACATAATTTTTATTTTTATAAATAAAAACTTAATTATTTTAATTTTAATTAATTATGTTAAAAAAACCCAAATTATTTTCTAAACCCTAATTTTTTCACTAACCTTAAAAATTTAACCGAATTTTTCTTAACCCTAAATATTTCTTTTATAATAATTTTTTTTATTTTGTAATATATTATCCTTTTATTATTAAATCCTTTAAACTTATATTATTCTTATAAACCCTAAAATTCTAACTTATTTAATTTCTTTACAAAATTCTAACTTTTCTCTATTTCTTCATTATTATTTTCTTTCTTTTTTAATTCTAATATTTATTGCTTTATTATTATTATTGCTCTATTTATTTTCTTTATTATTATTATTATACAATTATATTGTAACTATCCTAAAGCCATGTAATAATTCTAGATTTATTTTCCGTCTTTATTTTATTATAAATATTTTATTGTGTGGTTAGTAAATAGGGTGTGGAAACTTATTTGTATTTAATTTAATTTAGATAATTAATTTAAAAAGATAAATATTTGAAAATAAACACTCACACACGTAAGTCGATCTTTGATCGCCATCTTGCACTTCCTAGGGTATTCCTCTTGGTTGCCTTTAATATGGTCAAGTCCCTCGAATATAGGGGTGTCTTAAGCAAAGTCCCTTCAAGTATAAATCATCATAGTCCCTACAGTTTGAAAGATCAAGCCCTTCGAGGTTGCCTACGAAATAATGATCTTGTCCCTTCGAATAAATGATGATAGTCCCTACGAATTGCTAAAGACATCCCTTAAGTTGCTTTCTATGACCATACGATGACCCTACGCTTGTCCCTTAAATACATCCAAGGTAATGACTACCTATTCCTTAATAATAAGGATAGTCTTACTCTAGAAAGAACATACGAGAACATGAAAGACTTAGTCTAGGGTAGGTACCTCATAGTTACTTGCTCACTTCTTAAAATTACTTTTTACATCTCACTTTCTTAAACATTTTTCAAAACGAGGCTGTGTATACATCCATACGAGGATCATTTCAAAGTACTTAGAAAAATTTCTAATCACACACTACACTCTTCAAAAACAATTTAAGTGAGCTAAGTAACTAAGAGCACATGGATAACCAAGGATATAAAGGATGCTAACACCTTCCCTTTATATAACCTACCCCCCGAACCCAAGTCTTTTAAAATAGGTCTTTCCTGTTCTTTTATGTCCTTTCCATTTGGATAAAATAAAATTCGGTGGCGACTCTTGCTATCCGTAACATGAATAAAAGTCAGTTCTTCCACTGTGTTACAGAACTGGCGACTCTGCTGGGGAGTTACTATGTAAAAAAGGGGTACCCTTAGGAATTAGATCACTTAAATTGTTTGTCTTATTTGCTTTACTTTTCTATTGGGCTTTTTGTGTGAAAGATCCTAACTCGGATCTAGTGTACCCTAGGTAAATGGCAATAGACCAAGGAAATTGTACTGCGTATACCGATATGGTTGATCTGGTGGCCATAGTTAGTGTGACTTCTTGGTTGGTGCTTATGTTCCTTAAGTAAGTTAAGGATAATATGGGGCTGCCATATGTTGTCAATACACTAACTGACCTTTAGAACCCTAGTTATCCCATCTTGGCCTTTAGAAAGTAGTGAGATAGCCGGCTTCGGTGAAGACTGAAGTTTGTTGATACTCGATACTACACTCATTGAGATCCTAAACTTGGAGGGTTTTGGTTGGCAAGTAAGTTGCCTACTGAACAACCACCCTTGGGAAGGATCAGTGATATTGAAATCCCTTAGAACCTGGTTACTTTTGTAGGACAGGATGAACCAACTAAACTTCAGGGGAGGGTAATTACCTTTAAACCTCATGCAAGCCTTCAAACCTAGGGTTATTGTGTGACTTGTTTGTGTGTGCCACATGTTTGTGATTGAGCATAACATCATGACATCATGCATCATAAGCATAGCATTTTCACTAACCATTTCAAGGACGAAAGGATTTATCTTTGTTCTTTGTTGCAGGTCATGGCTTCTGCTCATAGGAATACAATCCGGATCAACTTTGTAGGGATACCTTCTAAGCTTAAGGAATTGGTTTCTCAAGTTTCTGAAAACTCCCAGTTCATCAAGAAGCATGGTCACCTACTGGATTTAGTTACTTCAGGGTTCAATGAAGACATGATGAGTGTCCTATTTCAGTTCTTTGATCCTAAACATCATTGCTTCACATTCCCCGACTATCAGATGGTTCCTACAATGGAAGAATTCTCCAAACTATTGGGTATACCTATCCTTGATCAGAGACTCTTCACATGCTTAGAAAAAGAGCCTAAACCTAAAGTCATTGTTGCAACCCTACATCTGAAGAAATCAGACATTGTCCTAGAAACAAGAAGCAGAGTTAAGGGTATTCTTGCTAAGGTATTGATGGAGAAAGCTCAAGTGTTCCTGAAGGCTATGAGTTATGATGCTTTTGAGGAGATCCTAGCCCTATTAATCTATGGCTTAGTGTTGTTCCCTAATCCAGACCAGTTCATAGACGTACACTCCATCAACATATTTCTGACTCATAATCCAGTGCCTACATTACTTGGAGATATCTTACATTCTCTTCACACTCGTACTACGAAGGCGAGAGGGACTCTGATGTGCTGCATACCTTTATTGTCTAGGTGGTTTATTTCTCACCGTCCTCGATCAGTGATGAAGAATGAACAAGGGTTAAGGTGGTCTACGAGAATTATGTCACTTTCTCATTCAGACATTCATTGGTGCTCTCGATCTATGGAGAATGTTACTATCATTGACCGTTGTGGGGAGTTCCCTAATGTGCCACTCCTAGGTATAATAGGGGGCATTACCTACAACCCTTCTTTAGCGCTACGTCAGTTTGGTTATGCTCGAAGTAATGGTCCTCATGACATGCTTATTCAGGGTATTATGTTCGACTACGACAATAATCTTCAGGGTTACCATCAAAAGTTTATACGATCTTGGAACAAGGTGAATAGGATTGACAGCAACACTTTGGAGCCAAAGTATTCTATTCCTATGGAGCCTTATCTCAGATGGGTTCGATCTCGTGCTCAAACTCTTATGATGCCATATCCTGTTGTTCTACCAGTCACTATGGAGCCCGTTGCTGAAGGAGATGTTCCTTATACCATCCTTTATCCAGACATGCCTACTGATTTGGAAGAGTTGCAGAAGTCCTGGATTCAGTTGAAGGAGCAAAGGGATACTTTTGAGACTCATTTCAGAGCTGGTCAAGAAAGAATTTTGGAGCTAACAAGGCAACTTCACGAGGAGAAAAACCTCAACAAGTACCTCCACGCAAAGAGGAAGCGTCCATGGGAGACTTAAAACCCCATACATTTATCTTTTGTATCTTATTGTTATTTCTTTGTAAGCCCAAGGGGCAAAACTTATATTAGGTAGTTACTAATAAAATTTTGTTTTTGTTTTTCATTTAAACAAATTTAAATCCCGCGGTCCTTGAAAACATTGCATATGCATCTACATACCATATCATTGCATCACAGGTTTCTTATGAACATGTATCTTATCTTCTCGCTATTTATTTAAGCAGAAATGGCTCTCGAACAAACGGTTAAGGATCTCCAGACTCAGAATGCACAATTTCAAGAAATGATTCTGAACTTGTCCAAGGGACACGATGAGCTGAAGACACTTCTGACTAAGAGAAAGAAGAAGACTAGAAAATCAGTGGGCCTCATCAACCTGGGTAGAAGATTCAGAGGTCCTGTCAAGACAGAAGAAGAGGTTGAGAATCTTGAGTCTGAAAATTCTGAGAGAGAAGGAGGCAGACTCCATGACACTATGGAAGATTCTAATTCTGAGGAGAACTATTATCATGATCCTGCTAGTGAGGAGAAGTATAAGATGCTGGTAGACAGAATGAATGCTATGGAACTACAGAAGAATTCTGGGTTTGACTTTGAAGATTTGAGTTTGATTTCAGGAGTCTACATCCCTATGGGTTTCAAAGTTCCTACTTTTGTGGTGTATGATGGTGTGTCTTGTCCAAAACCGCATCTAAGGTCTTATGTCAGAAGAATTCAACCCCATACTCCTGATAAGAAGTTATGGATACATTTCTTTCAAGAGAGTTTGTTTGGATCCCAACTGGAATGGTATTATCAACTGGAGAGTACCAATATTCGTAGCTGGAATGATCTTGCTGAAGCTTTCTATAAGCAGTACCAATACAATTCTGATTTAGCACCAACTCGCATGCAACTCCAAAGCATGTCCATAGATGCCAAAGAAAGTTTCAAGGAGTATACTCAGAAATGGAGAGATCTGGAAAGTAGAGTTCAACCCCCTTTGACTGACAGGGAATTAGTTGATATGTTCATGAGTACGTTGACTGGTCCTTTTTACAGTCATCTCATTGGAAGCTCATCATTTGGCTTCACTGAGCTAATAATGACTGGAGAACGTGTGGAAAGTGGGATACGAAGTGGAAAGATTCAGATAGTTGCTTCTTCAAGAATTGCCAAGAAGCCCTCTCCTAGGAATAAGGAATCCAATGTTGTGTATAGCCAGCGTGGCCGTAATGATCGTAACCAATCTGTGGGAGCTGTTTTGATTTCTAATCCTACACCTCCACCACAAGAGAAACAACAGAATAATCATCCCAAGCCTAGGAGGAAGTTTACCAAGCTCAATATGTCATTGGCTCAGGCTTTGCAGCATATGTTGAAAGGAGAATTGATTACTTTGAAGGACCCACCACAGAATATCAATACTTCCTCTTCTCGTTACAATCCCAATCCAAGGTGTGCATACAATTCTAATAGCCCTGGCCATGATACTAACAGTTGCTGGTCATTGAAGAACAAAATCCAGGATATGATTGAGAATGGAGAAATTGAGTTTGACCCTCTGGAAACTCCTAATGTGATTACTGCTCCTATGCCCAAACATGAGAAGACCGGTAATGCTGTTGATGAGGTTGTTTATGTTTATACTGTGGCTGAAATAACTACTCCTCTAGCTATTGTCAAGAAGAAACTTGTGCAAGCCAGTTTATTTCCGGGTTGCAGGGAAGATTGCTTTTACTGTGCCTATAAACCTGATAGTTGTTGGAGGTTGAGGTCAGGTATTCAACGCCTGATAGATAATTATACTATACTATTTGAGAGGACCCCTTCCATAGAGAGTCTGTGTGGAGGTTTGGATCAAGATGTGAAATTTGAATATGTGGCTATGGTTAACAAGATTCTTGTGAAGATTACTTACAGTGGTCTAGTAAGGATCACTTCTAAAGGTCCTGTGAAGATTACTGCTGAGCCAAAGGTGGCTCCAATGATTATTACTACTCCTGGTACTATCCCATACACTTCTGACAAAGCTATACCCTGGAATTATGGTTCTGATGTTTATATCCATGGTGACAAACAAGAGCCTTTGACTGATGCACCTGTTACTGATGTTAATCTTGATGTGGACAATATTGCTGGATCTAGTAAGGTTACCAGGAGTGGAAGAATTTTCTCTCCAGAAGACACCTCAAAAGTTGCTGCTACTCCAGTTCATATCTCTAACTCTGGGCCAAATACTGAGGCTCGGGGCAAAGGACCATTGATTGAACCTATTCAAGCCGAGGCACCAGTTAATGAAGATCTCTCTAAGCAGATGGAAGAAGTACTGAAGATAATCCGCAAGAGTGATTATGATATTGTTGACCAATTGGGGCATACTCCCTCCAAAATCTCCATGTTATCTCTGTTATTATGTTCTGAAGCCCACGCCAAGGCTTTAATCAAATTCCTGAAGACTGCTCATGTGCCACATGAAATCTCTATGGACCAATTTGAAAATTGTGTTGCTCATCTAACTATTGATAATGACTTGGGTTTTAATGATGTTGATTTGACTCCTGCCGGCAGAAACCATAATAGAGCTCTGCACGTCTCCGTTGAGTGTAGGGGCACTACTTTGTCTCATGTATTGGTGGATAATGGTTCTTCATTAAATGTATTACCTAAGGAGGTTCTAGAAAAACTCAATTTGAATGATGTAGTGTTAAGACCAAGTAATGTGGTGGTGAAGGCCTTTGATGGTTCAAGAATAATGGTGCATGGAGAGGTGGATCTTCCAGTCAAAGTAGGCTCTCAAGTTTTTGATTCCACTTTCTATGTGATGGATATTCGTCCTGTGTACTCCTGTTTGCTTGGATGCCCCTGGATCCATGGGGCAGGTGTTGTGACTTCCACTTTACATCAGAAGTTGAAATATCCGGTGAAAGGAAAGGTTGTCATTGTTTATGGTGAAGAAGAATACATGGTCAGTCATGTGAACACTTTTAAATATGTTGAGATGGAAGGTGAATTTGTTGAGACTCCTTCCCAGATATTTGAAGTAGTTCCTTGGGTCGTTCCTGCTACTGAAGCTCCCCCTGTAGTCAAAAGAGTTCCTGTGATTACTAGAGTGCCTCCTACAATGGCCTCCCTCAAAGATGCTAGAGCTGTGGTTGAAGAAAGTGGTTGTACTATTTGGGGACAGCTTCCTGACATTCCTTACAAGTCTGACAAGTTTGGTTTGGGTTTTACTGCAGAATCTCAGAAGGGCGTTCGTCGTGCTCGTGCTGCTCGTGTCACTCATGGAGGGGTCATAAAAGACCAAGTCAATATTGTGGAAGATTATGATGAAGGTTACAACCTGGACGATTGGATTTTTCCTAGCATGGGGGATGGACTCAACAATTGGAAAGCTGAAGACGTTATTCCTATCTCCTTTAGTCAGGAGTAAATGCTATTTCATTTTTCTAAATTTATTTTTATAACTTTGAACAACTAAATTATTTTAAGCCTTGTGCCTTGCCCGAGGCACAATGGTATGCTTATTAGGGTTGTCATTTTATTTGCATATTTTCATTCAATAAAATCAATGGACGTTTCTTGCTTTCGTAAATATTGTGCTCTTTGTCTTTCTTTTATTTTTTCTTTTATAAAAAAAAAGCTATGCGTTCTTACACACACCTACATAACTAAATGCAAATATTCATCCACTCTGGATCCTATTGATGACAATTCTGCTATTGCCAATTATGACTTCGAAAATCCGATCTATCAAGCCGAGGATGGAAAAGAGGAAGATTGTGAGTACCTATAGAGTTGGCTAGATTACTACAGCAAGAAGAGAAAACTATACAACCACATGAGGAACCAATTAAAGTCATGAACTTAGGAACCGAGGAAAACAGGAAAGAAATCAAGATTGGTGCTAAACTAGAAGATGGTATCAAGAGCAGGTTGATTCAGATGTTACATGACTATGTGGAAGTTTTTGCTTGGTCTTATGAAGATATGTCGGGGTTGGATACAAATATAGTGGTTCACCGTCTACCAGTAAAAGAGGATTGTCGTCCGATATAGCAGAAAGTTCATCGTATGCGTCCTGATATGTTAGAAAAGATTAAGGCAAAGGTGATGAAACAATTCAATGCAGGATTTTTAGTTGTTACTTTTTATCCACAATGGGTTACAAACGTGGTGTCGGTGCCTAAGAAAGATGGTATAGTACGCATGTGTGTAGATTACAGGGATTTAAATATAGCCAACCCTAAAGATGATTTTCCACTTCCCCATATTGATGTTCTGGTAGACAAAACTGCTCAACATAAGGTATTCTCTTTTATGGATGGTTTCTCTAGGTATAATCAGATCAAGATGGAACCTGAAGACATGGAGAAGACTACATTTGTTACACAATGGGGCACTTTCTGCTATAAGGTAATGCCATTTGGTTTGAAGAATGCTGGGGCAACATATCAGCATGCTATGGTAGCTTTGTTCCATGATATGATTCACCATGAGATAGAGGTATATGTGGATGATATGATAGCCAGATCTCAAACTGAAGAAGAGCACCTTGATCACCTACACAAGTTGTTTGAGAGGTTGAAGAAATAAAAGTTGAGGTTAAATCCAAACAAATGCACTTTCGGAGTTAGATCTGGTAAACTTCTAGGTTTTATTGTTAGTGGTAAAGGTATTGAAGTAGATCCAGCAAAGGTAAAAGCTATACAAGAGATGCCTGCTCCTCATACTGAGAAAGAAGTTAGAGGTTTCCTGGGACGACTGAATTACATTGCAAGATTTATTTTCCAGTTGACTGCTACTTGTGAACCAATTTTCAAGTTGTTGAAAAAAAATCAAGTATTAGAATGGAATGATGAATGCCAGACAACTTTTGATGAAATTAAAAGGTACTTACAGGAACCTCCCATATTGATGCCACCAGTTGAAGGAAGACCCTTGATTATGTACTTGACAATATTGGATAACTTAATGGGGTGTGTGCTGGGGCAACATGACGAGTCTGGTCGAAAAGAGCAGGCAATATACTACCTTAGCAAAAAGTTTACCGATTGTGAAACAAGATACTCACTGCTCGAGAAAACTTGTTGCGCTTTGGCATGGGCTGCTTGCCGACTAAGACAGTATATGTTGACTCATACCACTTTATTGATTTCAAAAATGGATCAAATCAAGTATATATTTGAGAAACCTGCTCTCTCCGGACGAATAGCAAGATGGCAAATGATCTTGACAGAATATGATATACAATATACTACTCAGAAAACAATCAAAGGAAGTGTAGTAGCTGACAATTTGGTTCATCAAGAAGTGGATGATTATCAATCTATGAATTTTTAATTTCCAGATGAGGATATTATGATTGTTATTAAAGAACCTAGACAATATGAAGGACCTGGACAAGGATTCCGATGGACTATGGTTTTTGATGGAGCTTCTAATGCGCTTGGTAATGGTGTTGGTGTTGTGATTATCTCTCCTAAAGGTTGTTATACACTAGTTACTGCAAAGCTTTGTTTTAAATGTACCAATAATATGGTTGAGTATAAAGCGTGCATCATGGGTATCAATGTTGCTATTGAAATGAAGATTCAATTTTTGGATGTGTATGGAGATTCAGCCTTAGTAGTCAGTCAGGTTAAAGGAGATTGGGATACCAGACATCCTAATCTCATCCCTTACAAAGAGCATGTGTTGTCTTTGACCTCGTACTTTGAAGATATTACCTTTGTACATATTCCACAAAAGAGAATCAATTGGCAGATGCATTAGCTACCATGGCATCTATGTTTGAAATCAGTTGGGATGATGAAGCTCCGAAAATTACTATTGATCGATTTGATAAACCTGCATATTGCAATGTAGTGGGTACTGAAGGATTAGAAGAAAAGCCTTGGTTCCATGAAGTGAAGAGGTATCTTGAAACCCAGGAGTTCCCTGAAGGGGCATCTGTCAATGATAAGAAGTTTCTAAGGAGGTTTTCTGCTAAATTCTTCCTGAGTAATGGAATTATGTACAAGCGCAACCACAATTCAACTTTGCTTCGTTGTGTGGATAAGAAAGAAGCAGTGGAGATTATGGAAGACATGCATGATGGGATTTTTGGTACTCATTCTAGTGGGCATATAATGGCTAAGAAGATTCTGAGAGCAGGGTATTATTGGCCTACCATGGAAACTGACTACTATCAACACTCCAAAACTTGTAAAAATGTCAGATTTATGCTGATAAGGTTCACGTGCCTCCAGTTCTGTTGAATGTTCTAACTACTCTATGGCCTTTTGCCATGGGGTCATTGATATGATTGGTGAAATCAAACCTACTGCCTCTAACGGACATCGTTTCATCCTTGTAGCTATTGATTACTTCATAAAATGGGTAGAGGTAGCTTCATTTGCTTCTGTTACTAAGAATGTTGTGGCTCGATTCATCAAATATAATCTTATATGAAGATATGGCATCCCTGAAAGGATTATCACAGATAATGGTACTAATTTGAACAACACTATGATTACTGATCTCTGCACGCAGTTCAAGATTAAACATCACAATTCTTCTCCATATCGTCCAAAGATGAACGATGCAGTGGAAGCCGCCAACAAGAATATTAAGACGATTTTGCAAAAGATGACAGTTACATATAAGGATTGGCATGATATGTTACCATTTGCTCTTCACGGTTATCGTACTACCATGCGTACTTCAACAGGGGCAACCCCATTTTCCCTTGTCTATGGTATGGAAGCAGTTTTACCCATTGAAGTTCAGATTCCCTCTTTGAGAATTATCAGAAACGCATGATTAAAGCCTTCAATAAAAAAGTTAAGCAGCAGGTGTATCAGACTGGTGATTTGGTAATCAAGCGTATTATATTACCACAGGATGATCCTAGGCGCAAATGGACCCCTACATATGAAGGGCCATTTGTTGTTAAGAGAATATTTTCTGGAGGTGTCATGATGCTTACTACTATGGATGGTGAAGATTTCCCACAGCCTGTGAACGCAGACATGGTTAAAAAATACTATGCATGAAAAGAGACCCGCTAGGTCGACTGGCCTAGGAAAAAATAAGGGCATCCCGGCGAACCAAAAAGGTTCGAGCAAAAATTAGGGATATATATAAAAATAATGTACACCCGGCAAGTCGAAAACCTGAAAAGGCGGCTTGGGAAAAAAAGGGTATCCCGTTGGATTAAAAACCTGAAAGGGCAATCCAGGAAAAAGTTAGGGATTAAAGCGTATGACTATGTCTCGTTAGATCACCCATGCAACCTCTACTAGTTGTGTTATCTACGTCAAGTTCAACAGATACCGATCAGTCCAATTGTTTCCTCTCCAATAGCTGAAGATGAGATAATTGAAGATAATGGCAATAGCAAAGTTGAAATTCAATAGGGTCATGTACACATAGCTATTTTTCCTTGTAAAAATTTCTTTGATGAATACCTCTTACTAGGATTTTCGTCTCCGTATTAAAACATGTCTAGTTATAGGTCTATTTCTAAGAATAAGAAAAAATTCCATTTTTATATTCAGCTTTACTTTTCCTCCTTTATTCGGCTTTACTTTTCCCTCTTTATTCAGCTTTACTTTTCCCCTTTTACTAAAGCGAAAAACGTCCATTGATTTTGTTTGAATGAATATATGCTTTTGAATATGATTGATGTTTACCAGAAATACATAAAATACAATAGTATCATTTACTAAGAACGAACGGAGGTAGGAATTCAACGAAGCTTCGCTGGTTCATCCCCACAGGGTAATCTTTACAGGTATCCAGACAAAATACTTCAAGTAATATCTTATACTTCCCACTCTACAAAGTCTCCAAGCAGCTTCATATCCTCCAAAGAATTGATACTTAACCGAATAGGTCTCCCGGATCTATGTCCATCTCTTTTATCCTCAGTCAGGATATTCAGGAACTTAATCCTTCAATAAAAATTACGACAAATGAAAACGGGAAGTTCCTAAGTACGATATTCTTAAACATGACGAGAACGAAGTCTTCATACTCCTCAACAAAAAATTGGGATTTATTTTCCCCAGCCAGCAGTTGTTGTATGAAGCAACTGATCAGCTTCCCGACATAATTCATTCGTACATACATCATATCATATCATATCATATCATATCATATCATATCATATCATATCATACGCATTCTCATAAAATATTATCATGCAAGTTGTTATATATATCATTATACTTGCACACAACTAACCTTGTTTTTCAGGTAAATTCTCCAGCAGAAAAACTTCATCAACAACTTACCTTGGGTCGTCGTTTATTCTTCCCAATGGTTATCAACTTACCTTGGACCGTCGTTTATTCTTCCCAATGGTTATCTTGTTACCTCGGGCCGTCGTTTATTCTTCCCGCAGGTTATCTCATTTTTGGGCCGTCGTTTATTCTTCCCAAAAGTCAACTTACCTTGGGCCGTCGTTTATTCTTCCCAATGGTTATCTTGTTACCTCGGGCCGTCTATTATTCTTCCCGCAGGTTATCTCATTTTTGGGTCGTCGTTTATTCTTCCCAAAAGTCAACTTACCTTGGACCGTCGTTTATTCTTCCCAATGGTTATCATGTTACCTCGGGCCGTCATTTATTCTTCCCGCAGGTTATCTCATTTTTGGGCCGTCGTTTATTCTTCCCAAAAGTCAACTTACCTTGGGCCGTCGTTTATTCTTCCCAATGGTTATCTTGTTACCTCGGGTCGTCGTTTATTCTTCCCGCAGGTTATCTCATTTTTGGGATGTCGTTTATTCTTCCCAGAAATCAACTTACCTTGGACCGTCGTTTATTCTTCCCAATGGTTATCTTGTTACCTCGGGCCGTCGTTTATTCTTCCCGCAGGTTATCTCATTTTTGGGCCGTCGTTTATTCTTCCCAAAAGTCAACTTACCTTGGGCCGTCGTTTATTCTTCCCAATGGTTATCTTGTTACCTCGGGCCGTCTATTATTCTTCCCGCAGGTTATCTCATTTTTGGGTCGTCGTTTATTCTTCCCAAAAGTCAACTTACCTTGGACCGTCGTTTATTCTTCCCAATGGTTATCATGTTACCTCGGGCCGTCGTTTATTCTTCCCGCAGGTTATCTCATTTTTGGGCCGTCGTTTATTCTTCCCAAAAGTCAACTTACCTTGGGCCGTCGTTTATTCTTCCCAATGGTTATCTTGTTACCTCGGGTCGTCGTTTATTCTTCCCGCAGGTTATCTCATTTTTGGGATGTCGTTTATTCTTCCCAGAAATCAACTTACCTTGGGCCGCCGTTTATTCTTCCCAATGGTTATCTTGTTACCTCGGGCCGTCATTTATTCTTCTTGCAGGTTATCTCATTTTTGGACAGTCGTTTATTCTTCCCAAAAGTCAACTTACCTTGGGCCATCGTTTATTCTTCCCAATGGTTATCTTGTTACCTCGGACCATCGTTTATTCTTCCCTCAGGTTATCTCATTTTTGGGTCGTTGTTTATTCTTCCCAAAATTCAACTTACCTTGGGTCGTCGTTTATTCTTCCCAATGGTTATCTTGTTACCTCGGGCCGTCATTTATTCTTCGCGTAGGTTATCTCATTTTTGGGCCTTCGTTTATTCTTCCTAAAAGTCAACTTATCTTGGGTCGTCGTTTATTCTTCCCAATGGTTATCTTGTTACCTCGGGCCGTCGTTTATTCTTCCTGCAGGTTATCTCATTTTTGGGCCGTCGTTTATTCTTCCCAAAAATGTCATCTTCATATTTAAGAAGCATATCAGAAGACTCTTTATTCAAATGGCATCTTTAAGCCCATTCAAGCATCACAATCAACCAACAGTATCATTCTACATACCAGCAAGTGCAAATTTTTGGGTTTTTGTGTTCAATCCTCTTCAATCTTCAAGTCACGAATGGCGTACATGCCAATCTAACTCCTTAGATTCCAGAAAATTGAACAAGGGGCAGCTATTGTACCCCAAAATTTTCCCTCCCACAATTAAGACAACCTCTATCAATACTTCTAAATGATCATAAGGTCCTCAAGACTCCCAATTGGTCAAGAAGTATGGAAGTTTCCTCAGACAGTGCCTTTTCCTAAGCCAAGTGTCCAAAACTTGGGTTTTGTGTTTTCTCAGGTTAAAATGAGTTTCAAGGCCTCAATTAAGCTTCATAACATACTAAATGTATTCAAGAATCCCCATGTCAAGTTTCAAGGCTTTCCCAATAAGTTGGCCCAGTCAGATGATCAGATATGCAAAAATCAGTCAAAGTAGTTAAAAAGTCAAACTGATGTCAACTGTGGTCAAACTAAAGTCAAACTTCAAGTTTTTTTGCCAACATCAATTTTATGAAGTAAAATTCATCATTTGATCAAGGGTTGATCATGATTCATCAAGAAAGTTTCAGATCATCAAAAATCAGGAGTTTCTAAATTAGGGTTTTCTTAAGAAAAGTCAACTGGACTTTGACCAGCCATAACTTTCACATGCTTCATCAAAAAATTCCCATCCAAAGCTCATTTTGAAGGAAATTTAATCTCTACAACTTTGTGACTCACAAGCCAAGCCTAAAAATGCTTCATTTAGAAGGTATGAGCTAAAACATTATAGGTCATTTCAAAAGTCAATAAAAAGTGAACATCTTCCAAAGGGCATAATTTGATAATGATAAAGGATATGGACATGAGACCAAAGAAGTTGGTTAGAGGACTCTTTAAGCTTTCTAAAATGTCCAAGAACACCTTCATAGCTTTAAAATTGAGAGATTTATGCCTTTTCAAAGTTGGAAAACTTTTTAGGGGTATATTGAACAAATGAGGTCTTAAAACCAATTTTTTCCAAATGGGCTTGCAATTTTGTAATCCAATCCCTACAATGACATCATGCACGACCCAATGATTATTTTTTTCAGATTTTTATAGTTTATTTTATATTTATTTGGATTTTATTTATTAAAATTTAATTTAAATATATATAAAATATGAAAAGTCAAATGAAGCATGAAATCTTTGATTGAAAGTCATTTGAATTATATTTAGAATGATTGGAAATCAACTAAAGTTAGATTGGACCAAAACTAGAAAGGTTAGATGAGATTTTTTTGAATATTTGAAAGTGAGGAAACTTCATGATCAAGCAATCTTCATAAACCCATAAATCCACAAGTTTATGACCTAAAGTGGATCACTACATATACACAAACATAAGCATACACTAGGACACGAATTTGCTGCTTCCAAGAACACAAAAGCAATTCCAAAATTTTCATCAAATTTCAATTTTCGATTTTGGTAATTTAGCCATATTCTGAGACTTTTATGCATTCCAATTGCTTTATTGATGTTCATTGAACATAATTCAACCATCATACACATCAGAACCATGCTAAATTGCATAAACTGATTGCGTTTTTGTTCTTAGTTTCTTGAATTTCGATTTCGGTTATATGGTTATTTTTTATCCAATTTGATTATGTAATATTGTTTATTATGATGTTTAGAATGTTTCTGGGCTGATTGATTGAGTTTCTTGCGCAGGTTTATGGATATGCCATTTTTAGGGTTCTTGAAATTGAAATCAAGAACTTCTTTAAGAAGCAATTTAAGAACAAATTAATGACTCAGTGATGCTCCTGGGATGTCCTTGAACTGATTTACATTGTTGGTTTTAATTTATATTGCCTCTATGCTGTTTTGTGAATCGCAGGACTTGTAGCTACAAAAAAAATTTGTCACTATACCCTTTAGTGACGAAACATCGTCACTAAAAGCTAACTGGACGGCCAGAGCTTTAAGATGAAGCTTGGCGCGTTTTTATAATTTGAATTTTGTTTTTAAATATATTATTTGTTTCAGGGAAGATGATAGTGAGATGCTAGTGGTTCAGTTGGCAAAAACGCGCGTGTTAGAGCTCTTTGGCCTGGGTTCGATTCCCAGGTTTTGCATTTTTTGTTTTTATTTCATTATATTTTCCAAGGTTAATATTTGTTGATTATTTCTTATATATTATTCACTAGCGTGCACTAGCCCAGTGGCAAGATCTTTGTTCTGGTAAGGGGGAGGTCCTGGGATCAAAACCAGGCCTCCCCACTTTTATTTTTGTTATATATTTTGTTTCTTTTCTATTTTTATATGTATAATTATTAATAATTAATTAATTTGTTTAATTTAAAACTAATAATTTTTTTTATAAATAATTAAACTTTATATTTTTTAACTTGATAATTTTTTTTATTATTTATTTTAATTAATCTTATAATATTTGTGTACATAATTTTTATTTTTATAAATAAAAAGTTATTTATTTTAATTTTAATTAATTATGTTAAAAAACCCTAATTATTTTCTAAACCCTAATTTTTTCACTAACCTTAAAAATTTAACCTAATTTTTCTTAACCCTAAATATTTCTTTTATAATAATATTTTTTTATTTTCTAATATATTATCCTTTTATTATTAAATCCTTTAAACTTATATTATTCTTATAAACCCTAAAATTCTAACTTATTTAATTTCTTTAAAAAATTCTAAATTTTCTCAATTTCTTCATTATTATTTTCTTTTTTTTAATTCTAATATTTATTGCTTTATTATTATTATTGCTCTATTTATTTGCTTTCTTATTATTATTATTATTATTTATTACTATCCAATTATATTGTAACTATCCCAAAGCCATGTAATAATTCCAGATTTATTTTCTGTCTTTATTTTATTATAAATATTTTACTGTGTGGTTAGTAAATAGGGTGTGGAAACTTATTTGTATTTAATTTAATTTAGATAATTAATTTAAAAAGATAAATATTTGAAAATAAACACTCACACACGTAAATCGATCTTTGATCGCCATCTTGCACTTCCTAGGGTATTCCTCTTGATTGCCTTTAATATGGTCAAGTCCCTCGAATATAGGGATGTCTTAAGCAAAGTCCCTTCAAGTATAAATCATCATAGTCCCTACAGTTTGAAAGATCAAGTCCCTTCAAGGTTGCCTACGAAATAATGATCTTGTGCCTTCGAATAAATGATGATAGTCCCTACGAATTGCTAAACACATCCCTTAAGTTGCTTTCTATGACCATACGATGACCCTACGCTTGTCCCTTAAATACATCCAAGGTAATTACTACCTATTCCTTAATAATAGGGATAGTCTTACTCTTGAAAGAACATACGAGAACATGAAAGACTTAGTCTAGGGTAGGTACCTCCTAGTTACTTGCTCACTTCTTAAAATTACTTTTTACACCTCACTTTCTTAAACATTTTTCAAAACGAGGCTTTGTATACATCCATATGAGGATCATTACAAAGTACTTAGAAAAATTTCTAATCACACACTACACTCTTCAAAAACAATTTAAGTGAGCTAAGTAACTAAGAGCCCATGGATAACCATGGATATAAAGGGTGCTAACACCTTCCCTTTATATAACCTACCCCCCGAACCCAAGTCTTTTAAAATAGGTCTTTCCTGTTCTTTTATGTCCTTTCCATTTGGATAAAATAAAAGTCGGTGGCGACTCTTGCTATCCGCAACATGACTAAAAGTCAGTTCTCCCACCGTGTTACAGAAAGCCTCGGCCAAATCTTTCCAATTTCTAACTGTCGCCCTGGTCAGATGAGAGTACCACTCACGGGATGCCCCGATCAAGCTATCCTCAAAATAGAACATCCATAGCTTTTCATCCATAGTGTAAGCCTTCAATCTTCCCATAAAGGATTGAAGATGGGTGCGAGGGAAAGATGTCCCATTATATCTTTCAAACACAGAGAGGTTTGAATTTGTGAGGAATTCTTACTCCCTCCACCAACCCCATATCCATAACATCAAACCTAAGGAGTTTTGGGACTCTAGGGATCTCAGCTTTTTTGCTATCTTGTTCAGACGACGATCATAAACTTCATCTCCTGCTCCAACTACAGTGAACTGTTCCTCCTGAGGGTCCTTTTTCAAGGCTCGTACTCCAATATTACCTTGGGTATTCCTGATAGCATTAACATCAGGGTTGAGATGAGGCCCAAACTACGGGGGGTCAGTACGTGGTTGTACATGATCATTGTTGTTGGTACCCCCTGTACCTGGGTGATTTTCTTCAGGAGTTTGCCGCTCGACCAACTCTCTTAATATTTCTTGGCTCTGGGCCTACCCAGTCATTACTGCCATGAAATGACTCATCTGAGCCCTCATTTCAATTCTTTCATTAGCCATCTGGTTTCTCACGTCAGTCAGATATTGTTGAACCTGGTCCATCTGTAAGCTCGGAAGGTTGTTTCTTGTAGGATATCGGTGAACTCTGTTGATGGGAAAGACTCTCCTACGAGCAATGTTTCTTGAAACCAAAGCAAAGTGAGAAAACAACAACAAAAATACTTGCAAAACAAAGAAATGAGGTTAGTATGTAATGCAGTATGCCTATTTATCTTCCAAGGGTATCCGATTTGGTTCTTTGGTTTTGACCTTCCAGACCTCGAGGAATGATGATGTTGAAGAGAAATGAAGCCCACAAAATAGCACACAAAGCATATATTACAAAATGTAAAGGTACATAGTTCATGATTACAACAAGTTCCCATGATGGGTCAAAATACAAAAAAATCAATAAAAGTACAAGCAAAATGGATTACAAATACAACGAAATCAAACATCCAGCCCAAAGTCATCCTCTTTGACTTCCTTTAGGAGAGCATCAGTCACTGGTTCAACTGGATGCTCTGTGATGGTCCTGATAAGAAGGTTCATGGTGGCAATAGCATTTGTCAACTTCTTATACTTGTCCTGGTATTTTGATCTCTTCAACCCTGCCCGGAGTTTCAAATCAGAGATTTCTTTTTGTGCTGCTAACAAGGCTTCCTGACTCTTCTTCTCATTATCTTCCAGCTGCTCTATCCTAATCTGGGTCTTCTGATCTTCCTTTGAA
Organism: Lathyrus aphaca; assembly: GCA_963966055.1. Classification (NCBI taxonomy): domain Eukaryota; kingdom Viridiplantae; phylum Streptophyta; class Magnoliopsida; order Fabales; family Fabaceae; genus Lathyrus; species Lathyrus aphaca. The sequence continues at coordinate 178,275,498 of OZ014522.1, forward strand.
CGAGCTTCAGTAATTCTGATCCATCTAGCATGACTCTTGTCGCTCCCACCAAAATGACACCTGGTCAGAAGGGGTACAGACGCGAACGGTCGGCGAAAGGGATGAAATGAATAGAGTCGCCAGCTAAGCATTTTTATCCCGAAGGAAAGGTAATGCTGCATAAACCTAGAAAGATATGGATAAGACGGTTGCGGACCAGAGAGACTGAGAAAGGGGGATGGTTACAACCTGGGAAGGTATTAGCACCCAGATTGTCTGTCGTACTCGACGGGATCCACGCTTAAAAGATTTGTGTTTTAAAGGGGTAGTGTCAGTGCAATCTGTGTATCAAAGCTGGAAAGAATGCAAGTGTCAGTGTAAAAGAAGTGAAGTGTGTAAATGTACAGTGTCAGTGTAAGAACAGGAATAAGATGCTCAAGATCATGAGGTTAATAGAATAATGCTGAAAGAGGGGGAATATACAGAAACTTTTGTTCGATAACCGTTAAGTTATGCCTACGTATCCTCTCGTGCAATGAGGAAGTCAGAACACCGTAGTTCGACCCAAAGAGACTGAAAGATAAATTGACTTGTGAACTGCTTACTTGTCTATGCTCAAGTGTATGACCTGTCTGGCTCAGGTGCAAACTGTCTTGCATTAGACGGAAGAAGCAAGTTCTCGTTTATGAGTGAATAAGATGAGAAAAGAATCCCGGAGGAGACGATTATTGTTTGTTTTTGAGTTTTCAGTCTTTTATTGCTTTTGAAAGTTTGTCATAAGTTAATGAGCTTAAGCCTAAACCAATGGATTTAGTAAACTCACCACATCTTCCCTCTGATTAGGGGTAATGAGAATACCTTAAGTGTGAAGTCAGCTTCTCACACTTAATCACCATGATGTAGGATTAAGATCATTAACCCACTTGTGATTATTTTGATGTTTTTGGGGTTTTTGTTTAGTGTTAAGTAATGAGATTAAGCCATAATCAGGGATTAAACAGACTCATTACACCATCCTAATAGAAGGATAATAGATGAGAGTGTTTAAGCTGAGGAAAGCTCCTCAACTTAATCCATGATTAGGGATTAACCTCATGACAAAACAAAGCCTTTATTAAGTGGATTTTAGTTAATGATAAGATGATGAAGTGAGTTTTAGGGTTTGTAAGACAACTTGAGGGGGACTTGTCCATTAACATTAGGGTTAGTCCTTCTTAACCAATTAAGGAAGAATTAGAACCCTAATGCAAGGCCCAAGTTACAAGCTTGATGTCTTGGTGATTATTAGGTGAATTGATTAAAGGGTTTAAACACATTAAGGGTTTAACACTTAGGATTAAAGTTATACACTCCATCCTAATAGAAGGATGCAGGCATAAGCTTAATCACAAAGCCTTAAAGCCTTTAGGGTTTAGTCCTTGATTATGAGATGAGAAGAGAAGACTCAATGAGACACAAAGGTAAAAGCTAAATGGGGGGACTAATCAAAACCCTAATTATTGTCATGCTTGGTTGTTCCTAAGGTTTGTGAGGTTTGCAAGAAAGATCTTCAGAGAAACCACCAGGAAGCAGATGAAAGGAGCAAAGAGAAGCAAAGTAACTTGCTTCATTTAAGAAGACAAGTCACTTGAAGAAAGAAAGTAAGAGGGACAAGGATGAGCAAGCTCAATCTCAAGCACAAGACAAAATGCAGCAATGATGCATAAAAGGGATGAAAAGAGATTGTGAGAAGTGAAGGCAAATTCACTTCTCAAAGTAACTTACCACCTGAAAAGTTAGTGAAAGAAATGCAATGCAATGTAAAATGAGATGAAATGACATGATGCAAACCAAAACCAGAAGCATGTGTGTGATGTTGATGATGCTAAGAGATGATACAAGCATGAGGCAAGGCATGAGAATGATCATACAAACATATGGATGCAAATGAGGCATGCTTAGAACCATGAATGTTCATGAAAAGTCATGAAATGCAAATGACATACAACATGGCAAATGAAAGATGCAATGATCAAACATGATTCTAACATGTCCTAAGATGTATTATGAATCAAATGGATGCACAAAATGTCATGGCAAGTTATGGTATGCAAGCAAATGGAAGATGGATGCAAATGAAAGCCCAAATTAGGGTTTATGATCAATACACAAAGCAAAATTCAAAACCAGAAGCAAACATCATGACAAAAATTTGAAAATGCATTCAAAGGAACCCTAAACCTATACAAACTCACTGCCCAAAGGAGGGGTTCTAACTCTTAACCTAATGAGGGTTATGAATTTCTTAAGATTGCTAGGGTTTCAAGGTACCTTGTCAAGAAAAAATGCAAAACAAATAGGAAATGCAAGATCAATTCATGCCAATTTAATCCTATAAACTACATTCTATGCAAGATGCAATGCAAGAAGAATCATTGTCCAACTCTTAAAGGCTAGGCAGAAATGAATTTTTGAAGATTGAATCAAAATAATGCCTTGAAATGAAATTAATTCCATGGAAAATTGTCAAAAGACATCAAGATCAAAAAAGAAATTTGGTTTGAGAGTTGGACAATGTTTCTAAATGATTTTAAATGTTTCATGAATTTTTTTGTGATTTTTAAATACCTAAAAGTATTTTTAATTAATTAATTCTCATTAATCAATTAAAAATAAACTTTTAAATGATTTAAAAATATATTTTAATGCAAAAAAATAAAAATAAAAATGTTTTTGGTTTCTGAAAATTAATAAAAGGGTTGATAAAAATTTTCAGAATTTTTCAATGATTTTTACTATTTTTAATTAAATGTACAAATTAAATATGAAACAAATAAAATAAAATGAATTTAAACTGAAAAATGAGAAAGTATGCAGATCAAAGGGCCAGGATTCAAACTAGAACGCGCGCGAATTGACTAGGCGCGCATCTGGACGATCAGCATTCAAATTCCCCTAATTGTGATTAAACCCTAATTAAATGCCCTAATCACTTTCAGATGACCGGAACAGTGTTCCGGTCATCTTCTCCGGCAGGCCAAAATCCTTATCTCTCTTAATACGCATCAAATCCTCACAAAACTCTCCAGAATCAATCTATGAACATCACTAAGCATAAACCCTAACTCAAACAACATTTATTTTCACTGAATCAAAGGAAACAAGCAAGAACAATTTTACGAGCAAACTTTCAGATCAAGCATACAACCTCAAAACTCAATCATTTTCAAAAATAAAAGGTTCAGTGAACTCAGGGAAGCATGTAGATCATTTTAGAAACAAGAAATGAGAGTTCTGGAAAAATGAATTTCCATGGCTACCTGAATCGAAGCTTTGATTTCTGGAACTTTCTGGCTGGCCCTTTGATCCAAAACACCTCTAATGGACCTCCTGAGAAGCTTGCAACACTTGGTTGAAGTTTAAAATGGCTTGTTTGAGAGATTGCTGAAGTTCTGTTCAAAGAGGGGCAGAAATCGTATTTTGCTTATGTGAGGTTCTGGGTTGTTTTAATGGTTGGTTTGTGATCAGCAAGTCATGTGGAAATGTTTTGTGAAGTTTGTTTGTGTGTTTGAAGCTTGTGTGATGAGTTTCGAAGAGTTTTGCAAATGAAGCATAAACTTTGAACTAGGGATTGGGGAGTGTTTCAGCCTGAATGGTTATGTGCTTTGGCTTGCTTTTGATTTGTATAAACAAGTGTGATAGGTCAGAGAGTGGGTGCTGGCCTATTGTGATTGGTATGGGGAAGTTGCCAAAATGTCAACTTGACTTGTACTTGAGGTATGGGCAATGGTACAACTTGATTTTTGGCTTGTCTTGGTTCAGCTAAGTTTAGGGAGATCCATGGAATTGTTTATGAGATAAATCAGCAAGTTGATCAAGGTTTGTGTAGTGTTTTGCAAATTTCACAAAGCTTGGCCCCTTTGGAAATTCTTGAGATTCAAGGCATCAAAGTGCAAAGTTCTTTGGCCCATTCTGAATTTTAGAGGTCATGTGATCATGTTGTGAAGAAATTGTACACATTTGGGGCCTTTAGAACACTTGATCATACCATTTTGCAAAATGCCTCTTTGGTAGAAAACTTCAAATTATGTGATTTTGGCCAACTTTGACAAGCCATAAATTTTGATCCAAAATGAATTAGGTCAAGTTCTTGTACTTTTTGAAAAGGGAATGATCCAATCTACAACTTTCATGACCAAAGTTTTTCCATTTGAAACATTTTTGAATCAAAAAGCAAGGGTTGAAAAAGTTTCCCAAAATGGCAATTTTCAATATAAGTCAACTTTCCCAAAAAGTCAACTTTACAAATGGCTTGAAATTCTTCAAATTTGTGAACTTCCCACATCTTATATGATCAAATAAAGATCATACACAATCAAAATGATGAAGAACACCCTTTGGTTGGGTCATTGGGGGCCTCAGATGCCCTGATCTTGCACTGGCTTGCTCAAAAAGTCAACTCTTGATCAGATGACTTCCCCATGGAATTTCCTCATGAAAATTGATATGCATACTCCCTATACCATATAGAGACCAATAGAAACAAGAATGACCAAATAAATTGGAGTTATGGCCTCTGAAACCAAAACCCTAATTCTAGGTCATCTGTGCAGTTAAACCTAGCTCTGCTTCCATGCCATTCTCAGTTCTTGTGATTCTTTGACATTCTTGACTTTGAGAGGGTATAATATGATGCTTGAACATACATGGACCCCTTTGAAGTGATTGATGACCTTTGGAGTGGCTCAAGAAGCTCTTGGATTGCCCAGATCACAAACCCTAGATGCAGATGACTTTGAATCAATGCAGTGAATCAAGAATGTGGTATGGGATGCTATGATTGGATTTATGCATATGAAATGATCACAAACCATGGTGTGAATGGGTGAGGGAAAATTTGGGGTGTTTACAGCTGCCCCTATTCAAACATGAGTTAGCTGTGCAGGATGTAAGCAACGACTTATCAGGCAAACAAGATAACTTGGGGTTGAATACCCAAGACAGTCCAAAATTTGCACCCACAGAATGAAGAAGAAAAGGGATATAGATTGTAAAGGAAAAATAAAGTATATTTATAAAGTGCGGGAGACGGAGGACGACCGCCGAGCAGAGGACGACTGCTGGGGAAAGAGCAATGACGGGGACGGCCGGCATGCTGGGGAGAATGCGGGAAATAAAGCAATGACGGGGACGGCCGACATGCTGGGGATATAAGAGATTATGATGGGGACGGCCATCAAGTAAAGCTGTAAGATTCTCTGGGGAATATGTAAAAAGTAAATGATGAGGTACGGTCATCAGGTTCATAAAGTAATGCAAACAACGATGGGGACGGCCATCGGGCTAAACTGATGAAGGACGATCATCAGGAAAAGGAAAAGGGACCACGACGGGGACGGCCATCGGGTTAAAGAATAAATGAAATAATGATGAGGGACAGTCATCAAAGGTGAAGGACGATCACCTAGCAGGGGACGGCTGCTCTGAGGGGGATAAGATGAGGGACGGTCATCTAAGGTGAAGGATGATCACCTGGCAGGGTACGGCTGCCGAAATTATCGCGACATAGGACGAATGCCGGATAAAAGGTCAACGATGGGGACGGCCATCGGACGAGCATGATGAAGGACGATCATCAAGAGGTGAAGGACGATCACCTAGCAGGGGACGGCTGCTCTCAGGGTTTATCATGACATAGGACGAATGTCAGATAAAAAAGATCAACGATGGGGACGACCATCGGATAAAAATGATGAAGGACGATCATCAAGAGGTGAAGGACGATCACCTAGCAGGGGACGGCTGCTAAATACCACGACATAGGACGAATGCCGGATAGAAAAGGTCGACGATGGGGACGGCCATCGGATGAGCATGATGAAGGATGATCATCAAGAGGTGAAGGACGATCACCTAGCAGGGTACGGCTGCTCTCAGGGTTCATCATGACATAGGACGAATGTCAGATAGAAAAGAAATTTTGCTTTGCTGGCGACCTACTAGGGAATAGTAAACACGGACGAGTGTTTACATCCAAGAAATAAAAGGTACAAGTGTTTTGACGTTGTGTATAGATCAAAGATACGGACGAGCATCCTTAAGACTACGATATGGACGAGTATCGGGTAGAAAAAAATACTGACACATGTTCAGAGATGATGATACGGACGAGTATCAACTGGTTAACAAGGAACACGGACGAGTGTTGATTCTGAGGGGATTCTTCTGGGGAAAAGTAGACACAGATGAGTGTCTGAATTCAAGAAGACAAGAGTGTTTGACACAGTGTATGGATTAAAGATGCGGACGAGCATCCCTAAGACTATGATACGGACGAGTATCAGGTAGAAACAAATGCTTGACGCATGCTCTGAGATGATGGTACGGACGAGTACCAACTGGTTAACAAAGAACACGGACGAGTGTCGAATCTGAGGAGTAATAAGTATGAGTGGTGTAACGACAAGTGTTTAACTTGCTGGAGAGAGTGACACGGACAAGTGTCAAGAGGTATATTATAAACAAGTATATGCTTAACAAAGTGTTTAGGTAATTATGCTGGGGAGAGTGACACGGACGGGTGTCAAGAAACTTATATATATATATATATATATATAAGTATCTGTGAGTGCAAAGGGGACGCTTTGGCTTTCTACTGGGGATATGACACGAACGGGTGTCAGGAAGGATATATATTTGTAAGAGAAATGTTTGTTTGTAAAGAATGCCCGGGCGACTTTACTGGGGAATGATGACACGGACGGGTGCCACAAGGAGTATGTACTGATGTTTGTGAGTGTAAGGCAACTGCTTTAGCTTTAGCTCTCTGCTGGGGAATCTGGGGGACATTCTGTATATTGTTGATGAATTGTCATTATTCACAAGTGTTTGATTCAGAACATGGCTTATGATTATGCAATATGTTTGATTTTTTCCGTAATGCTCCGTTTTAGACGGAATGCTACACTTTGTGGGGGTGAATATGATGCGAATGCTATGTTTATGCAAAAAATAACGATCCGGGACTCGGATCCCGCTGCCGCAAAGATCTTTGGCTGATCTGCTTGAAGTGGATATCCCTGCTGGGGATGAGATCATTGGTAGATCTGATGAGATGTATCTGCTTGGGGAAATGGGTCAATGATAGACCTATTCCAGTAAATGAAGGACCCAGCTGGGGTTTGTAGAAGCCTTCGTCACTCTGTTGTGATTCCTTCGCGTGTTGTTCTTCCGGGTAGAGGTTGACACTCTGTGGGGAGATGGTTCCCTGGCTTTTTGTACTTGGCTGTGGAGGAATAGAAAAAATGGCAACTCGGTTGGGGGGAGAAGAAAGACCAAGGGAAGGTCTTCCTGGAGATTCCTGTAAGGGGCCTGCTGAGGATGATGCTGGAGGACTCAGCTGGGGAGAAACCATCTTCGGTGCTGAGTAGATAATGATTTACCAGCTCGCTGGGGTGAAGTTTACATGCCCCATGTTGCGTTTTGAATACCTGCGATCCTGCAAAGATAGAGAAACGCACAAGTAATCCCGAGGTATCCCTTACCGGATTCCGTCGTAGGAGTTTAAACACTCCCGGGAGTAAATATGTTTCCTGTAAGCACGTACTCTTTGGAAGAGAAGCATCTGTATTTATGCAACCAGTATCTTAAATACATCGGACATTTTGCAAAATGAAAATAAAATGTACGAGACGAGACATGACTGAAAATCTGATTTTATTAATTCGTATGCCCTGAATTGGCAAAATACAGTCAAAGAAACATATCCCCTAAAATGAGGAGATTGTTACAAATTGAGAAACAAAATATTGGCAATGTTGACGAAGCTTCAGGAGCTTCCCCTTTTGCTATGACTCGTATGACATTTGACGCTCTTCTCGTCTTGCTTTCTGAAGAAGGCTGATTCTGAAAGAAGCTTGATCCTTCTGAAGCTTACCAAGTTGTAAGTGATACAGACGAATTCAGAATGCAGTTGTTCGCTTATTCCCTTATTTTGCATGGATCGCCCTTTCGGGTTTTCAATCCATCAGGATACCCATTTTTGCCTGAGTTGTCCAATACGGCTTTTCAACTCAGCGGGTGTACTTATTTTTTGTTTATTTTCCCTTATTTTTTCCCGAGTCTTTTATTCTGTTTTTGACTCGCTGGGATGCCCTATTTTTGCCTGGACTTACATTCTGTTTTTATGTCCAGCGGGTCATTTTTATGCGAAGTATTTTTTAACTGCATCTAAATTTACAGGGGACGGGAAGTCTTCACCATCCATAGTGCTGAGCATGAGTGCTCCACCGGAAAAAACTTTCTTTACTACGAATGGTCCTTCATAGTTCGGAGTCCACTTGCCCATGTGGTCTGTATGAGGAGGGAGGAGTCTTTTCAGCACAAGATCTCCTACTTGGTACTCTCGGAGTCTGACTTTCTGATCGAAGGCTTTCTTCATTCTTTTCTGATACAGCTGCCCGTGGCAGATTGCAGCCAATCTTTTCTCTTCAATCAGACTCAGTTGTTCGTATCGGGATCGGACCCATTCTGCTTCGTTCAGCTTAACATCCATCAGTACCCGTAAGGAGGGTAATTCGACTTCAACTGGTAGGACTGCCTCCATACCATACACAAGCTGATACGGTGTTGCCCCAGTGGATGTCCTTATTGACGTACGGTACCCATGCAAGGAAAACGGTAGCATTTCATGCCAGTCTTTGTAGGTGACTACCATCTTCTGCACAATCTTCTTGATGTTCTTATTTGCTGCCTCAACAGCGCCATTCATCTTTGGCCTGTAAGGAGAAGAATTGTGGTGTTGGATTTTGAAGTCCCGACATAGCTCTGCCATCATTTTGTTGTTTAAGTTGGAACCATTATCAGTAATGATTCGCTCGGGAACTCCATACCGACAGATGATGTCTCTCTTCAGAAATCGGGCTACCACCTGCCTTGTAACATTTGCATAGGAAGCTGCTTCAACCCACTTGGTGAAATAGTCAATGGCAACCAGGATGAATCTGTGGCCATTTGAAGCAGTTGGCTCAATCTTGCCAATCATATCAATGCCCCACATAGCAAAAGGCCAGGCTGAAGACATCACATTCAGAGGATTGGGAGGCACATGCACTTTATCCGCATAGATCTGGCGTAGGCACAACAGTCGGCATCCATTGTGATCCAGTAATAGCCTGATCTTAGCAATTTCTTAGCCATTGCATGTCCTCTAGCATGGGTACCAAAGGATCCTTCGTGCACCTCGTGCATCAACAAGTCTGCTTCTGTTCTGTCAACGCATCTGAGGAGTACCATATCAAAGTTTCTTTTGTATAAGGAACCATCAGTATTCAGGAAGAAACTACCAGCTAGCCTTCTTAAAGTCTTCTTATCATTGGAAGATGCCCCAGGTGGGTATGTTTGATCCTCCAAGAAGCACTTAATGTCATGGAACCAAGGCTTATCATCTTTGACAACGTCTGCTGCAAATACATATGCGGGCCTGTCAAGTCTGGACACTGAAATCCGAGGCACAAAGTTGGCAGCTTGAACCTTGATCATGGATGAGATAGTAGCCAGAGCATCTGCAAACTGATTCTCGTCCCGAGGGATATAATCAAGGATGACCGTTGTAAAGAAAGTCAATAACCTCCTTGTATAATCCCTGTAAGGTACCAGATGATCCTGGTGAGTGTACCATTTGCCGTTGGTTTGATTAATTACCATAGCTGAATCTTCGAATACGGTCAAAGTCTTGATCCTGAGGTCAATGGCTTCCTCAAGACCCATAATACAAGCTTCGTATTCAGCTTCGTTGTTAGTGAAGTTAAAGGTGAGTTTTGCCGAGAAAGGCATGTGAACTCCCTTGGGTGTAATGAGTACTGCACCAACACCACGACCATTCATGTTAACAGCCCCGTCAAACATCATAGTCCATTCTTCTTCTGGGTCGGGCCCTTCAGTGTGAATAGGCTCTTCATGATCTTTCGCTTTTATGAACATGATGTCTTCATCAGGGAGGTCAAACCTCATAGGCTGGTAATCATCAATGGGTTGCTCAGCAAGATAATCAGACAATACACTGCCCTTGATGGCTTTCTGAGATGTGTACTGGATGTCATATTCTGTGAGGATCATTTGCCATCTCGCAACCCGTCCGGTAAGTGCTGGCTTCTCAAAAATGTACTTAACTGGGTCCATCTTTGATATCAATAAAGTAGTGTGGGTCAACATATACTATCTCAGTCGGCGAGCAGCCCACGCTAAAGCACAACAAGTTTTCTCGAGCAGTGAATAACGTTGTTCACAGTCGGGAAACATTTTGCTCAGGTAGTAAATTGCATACTCTTTTCGACCAGACTCGTCATGCTGGCCCATCACGCACCCCATTGACTCTTCTAATACCGTCAAGTACATTATCAGAGGTCTTCCTTCAACTGGAGGCATAAGGATTGGAGGCTCCTGTAAGTATTCCTTAATTTTGTCAAAAGCCCTCTGGCAGTCTTCGTTCCACCTGACCGTCTGTTCTTTTCTTAACAGCTTGAACAAGGGTTCACAGGTTGCTGTAAGGTGAGATATGAACCTTGAAATGTAGTTCAATCTACCTAGAAACCCCCGGACTTCTTTTTCAGATTTCGGTGCAGGCATTTCTTGAATGGCTTTGACTTTATCAGGGTCAACTTCAATCCCTTTCTCGCTTACAATAAATCCCAGCAGCTTACCAGATCGCACCCCGAATGTGCACTTGTTGGGATTCAATTTCAGTTGGTACTTCCTTAGGCGCTTGAATAGTTTCAGCAGATTTACCAGGTGGTCTTCTTCTGTGAGGGATTTGGCAATCATGTCATCCACATAACATTCGATTTCTTTATGGATCATATCGTGGAATAATGTTACCATAGCCCGTTGATATGTTGCACCTGCATTCTTCAGTCCGAATGGCATCACCTTATAACAGAACGTGCCCCAGGGTGTGATGAAAGTTGTTTTCTCCATATCTTCAGGTGACATTTTGATCTGATTGTATCCTGAAAATCCGTCCATGAAGGAGAATACCGAGAACTGTGCCGTATTATCATTCAATACATCAATGTGAGGTAATGGGAAATCATCTTTCGGGCTGGCTCTATTCAGATCCCGGTAGTCAACACACATTCTCACTTTGCCGTCTTTCTTAGGCACAGGTACAATATTAGCAACCCACGTCGGATAGCTAGTTACAGCAAGGAACCCGGCGTCCCACTGCTTTTGTACCTCTTCCTTTATCTTCATTGCCATATCTGGGCGAGTACGGCGCAACTTCTGTTTAACCGGCGGGCAGTCTTCTTTCAAAGGCAGCTTGTGCATGACAATATCGGTGTCCAACCCTGGCATATCCTGGTAAGACCAAGCAAACACATCCACGTACTCTCGAAGCATATCAACCAGTTGATCTTTCACTGAGTCTTGTAGGCAGGCTCCGATCTTAACTTCTTTCACATCTTCTTCCGAACCAAGATTAATCGTTTCAATCTCCTCCTGATGAGGAGTGATAACCTTATCCTCTTGTCTTAACAACCTGGCTAGCTCTTCAGGAAGTTCATAATCTTCTCCAACCCCTTCATCAGCTTGATTGATTGGATTATCAAAGTCATACGAAGTCATAGCTGTGTTGTTGTCGGTGCAGTCTGAGGGGCACTCTCTGCAAGGGTTTATATTGTTCATTTTAGTGATTGATTTTAATCTTGTTTTAGAAAAAGAAGTGAAATGAAGTTTATCATTTTGGAAAACATTGCCATTTTATTTTTGTACAAAAAGAAAAAAGATGAAAAACAGTGAGCAGAAAAGAAAAAAACTCATTTGCAAAAGACGTCTGATATTCATTGATTGATCTGTTTGCACAAAATTACAAGATGGCCCGATTGCAAAATGAGTCTTGTCATCTTGGGCAAGATGCAAGACTTGATGCATGCTTAAAAATACAGGAAATAATAATTACTCTGCAGGAGTAACCCTTATAATTTCCTAGGAAGACCAGTTTGAGATACGGCTCCCCGGGATCCTTGGACGTATCCAGCTCTCCAGGTTGCGCTCATCTTCCGACTCATCTTCCAAGTTGTTTACTGCATCAGGGGTGAGCATCCCCCCACTAACAAAACTGGGCTTCTTAGCAGCCTCTGATTGATCTTGTTGAGTTTGTTTGTAACCCAACCCAAATCTGTCCTCTTTCTTCTCCACAAGCAGCAACTTGCCCCAGCCTTGGGCAGTCCCCTCTTCAACAACCTTCCTGGCTTGCTGATAAGATGTCATGGAGGTCCCAAGTACAGCAGATGCTTCATTAATGTTCAGGGCTTCAAATCCCTGGCTCGTGGTTTCATGGATCTCTCCATCCATCTCAATATATTTGTACGTAGCCAGATGGCTAACAAAAATATCTTCTTCACCATAAATGGTGATGATCTGGCCCTCCCACTCGAATTTCAGCTTCTGGTGAAGGGTAGACGTAACTGTGCCAGCGACATGGATCCAAGGTCTACCCAACAAACAGCTGTAGGCCAGCTGAATGTCCATCACATAAAAGGTAATTTTAAAAGTCTGCGGGCCAATCATCACGGGCAGATCAATCTCTCCTAGCACTGATCTCTTAGAGCCATCAAATGCTCTTACCACCAAATTACTTGGACGCAATGCCAAGCCATCGTACTCCAGCTTCACCAAGGCTTTCTTTGGTAAAACATTGAGTGAAGACCCAGTGTCTACCAGTACATGTGATAGAACAGCACCCTTGCATTCAAGAGTGATGTGTAAAGCCTTGTTGTGATTACATCCCTCAGTTGTTAAATCAGCATTGGTAAAACCCAACCCATGGCTGGTATTGACATTTTCTACCACGGTCTCCAGCTGATTAACGGTGATCTCTTGTGGCACATATGCTGCGTGCAAGACTTTTAGTAATGCATTCCGGTGAGCTTCGGAACACATCAGCAGGGATAATATGGAGATTTTTTAGGGAGTTTGGTGAAGCTGATCCACCACTTTGTAATCACTCCTCTTTATAATTCTCATAAACTCGTCTACATCTTGTTCAAAAGATGTCTTCTGAGTTTCCTTGAGAATGGGTTCTTCAGATATTACACTCTTTCCCTTTGCTTTGGCAGCAGCTTCTGCTTCAGCATTAGGTCTTTGTGCTTGCGAGGCAAAAAGGCGTCCGCTTCTGGTGAAGCCTCCGCCTCCCCCGACATTATCAATCTGTGGAGAGGAAGTTGAAGAGTCAAAAGTGATTTTCTCCCCATTGCAGTAAAGGTCAAAGCCATAATGCCAAGGGATGGCATTACTGCTTTCATATGGAACTGGCCCAGGTACCGTGATGGTAACCGGACTGACTGCAGCAGAGGAGGGTGTTGAAATAGTGTGCGGATCGTAGTAGATGGTAACCGGTGACCTGGCAGGAGATGCCATTGTTTGTTGTTGAAAATTGTTGTTCGGAGGAATACTTGACGGATCATAATAAATGGTGACTGCTGAGATGTCTGTTGGCGTTGTAGAAGATTCTGAATAAAGGGGTGCTGATGTTGTAGAAGGAATGTTTGTTGACGTTTGATTTGTTAATATGATGGACGGAACCATTGTTGATAGTGCTGATGAATTGGCTGGAATGATTGTTGTTGCAGTTGTAGGAGACTCGGGAATTGTTGTCAAAGAGATTGCTGGATTTGTAGGTGCTGATGTTGTGATTTGAAGTATGCCACTCTGGATAAGACCATCTATGCCACTTCTCAAGTCATCACACCCGTTTACCGAAATGTTGCAATAACCACAACCGAGCTCACACCCGGGGAACATCTGGCATTCTAAGAGCTGAGCTTTAATTTCTACCAGAGGTGTCCGAATCTGCCCAACACTGGTTATTAAGAAAGACGGCTTATCTTCCTCAATAGCATTAATTCTTGGTCCTCCGTGGTTGGGCATGGGATTCTTGTTAACATTTGGCGGGGATGCAAAGTTTAGAGCTTTAGAATCTACCAAGTCTTGTACCTTCATTTGTAAAGCCCTGCATTTCTCTGTACTGTGGCCAGGTGCATTGGAGTGGAAAGCACATCTGGCGTTGGCGTCATAATTTCTTGGCAGACTGGAAGGATCTGGTGGCGCCAACGTCCTTAACTCAACCAAGTTGAGCTTCAGGAGCTGTGGAAATAAAGCGGCATAAGGCATAGGGATTGGATCAATCACCCTATTGGCCTGAGATGGTCTCTGCTGAAAAGGTCTTTGTTGATTGTTGTTGTTGTTGTTGTTGTAGTTTCTCTGAGGCGGATATTGAACTTGTTGCTGGTAGTGGGGTTGTTGCTGTGGTTGATATGCTGGTTGCTGAGGAATTGGAGCGGGAATAGTGACAGCTGCCACTGACCTATGAACATACTGTGGTCTGCCCCTGTTGGCCTGAATAGCATTAGTCTCGCCGGTTCTTCTAGGCCCCACAAAAGGCTTTCTGGGGTTGCTGGACGAGCTCGCACCATTATCAGAAATTTTGCCCATCTTTAATAGGCTTTCAATCCTTTCTCCAGCTATGACTACGTCAGCGAAGCTGGTGGAAGAAAAGGCAGCTAGCCTGTCAATATATGTCCCTTGGAGGGTATTCATGAACATGTCGGCCATTTCCCTTTCCGACATGGGTGGCTGGACAGCAGCAGCAAGCTGTCTCCACCTCTGGGCGTATTCCCGGAAGCTTTCCCTGGATGATTGAGACATTCCCATCAGGAGGGTCCTGTTAGGAGCCATATCCAAGTTGTACTGGTACTGTCTGATGAAGGCCTCAGCTAGGTCCTTCCAGCATCTGATGGTTGCTCTGGTCAAGTGAGAGTACCATTCCCTTGAAGCCCCTGTCAAACTGTCTTCAAAGTAAAACATCCACAGTTTTTCATCCATGGTGTATGCCTTCAGTCTCCCCAGAAAGGATTGTAAGTGGGTTCGTGGACAGGAAGTTCCGTTGTACTTCTCGAAGCACGGGGGTTTAAACTTGTGGGGAATCCTTACCCCATCCACTAAACCCATGTCCATGACATCAAAGCCCAGGGAATTTTGAGACTCCAGAGATCTCAATTTCTCAGCAATTTCATCTAGCCTTCTGTCATAGGCTTCATCCCCAGCTCCCATCACAGTGAATTGATCCTCTTGGGGGTCTTCTTGTAATACTCTGCCTGCAGTAGCATTCCCTTGCACATTAGCAGGGATGTTGATCTCTGGATGAAGGTGGGGTCCATACACAGGTGGAATAACATGAGGCTGAACCCTCTCATTGTTGCTTATTCCTCCAGTCCCTAAATGGGGTTCCTCTTGGGTCTGCCTTTCTACCAATGCCCTTAATCTTTCTTGGCTTTGAGCCAAGCCATTCATCACTTCCATGAACTGGGTCATCTGGTTTCTCATTTCTAGCCTCTCTTTGGCCATTTGAGTCCTGACTTCTGTAAGGTCCTGCTGTACTTGGTCCATCTGTATAACCGGAAGGTTGTTGCGAGTGGGATATCTGTGCGGACGGTTGAGAGGGAACACCCGTCGTCGAGCAATAGTTCCTGAATCACAACAGAGTTAGTAACAAACAAAACAAAAACCTACAAAACAAAACAAAAGTTAGTATGCAGTGCAGTATGCTTATTTGTTTCCAAGGTATCCGGCTTGGCATTTTGGTTTTGACCTTTCCAGACCCCTGAGGATGATGCTTTGATGGTTGCTTGAGAGAAAAAGAACTCAGATGAGATAAACTAAAGAATATATTACAAATGGTGAATCATACATAGTTTGTTTTTTACAATACATACCCCTGAGGGGTCAAAAATACAACATAAAAGCAAAGTACAAGAAATGAAAGCAACAACAAGCAAAAGTCAGACACCAAGACCAAACTCATCCTCCTTAACTTCCTTCAGAAGTGCTTCAGTCACAGGGTCAGCTGGATGCTCTGTGAGGATTCTGATAAGAAGATTCCTGGTGGCAATAGCAGTGGTTAGCTTCTTGTGTCTGCTTTGGTCCTTTGACCTCTTCACACCAGCCCTAAGCTTCAATTCTGAGATCTCCTTCTGGGCTGCTAGCAGGGCTTCCTGTTGCTCCTTTGCACTGGCCTCCAACTGCTCAATCCTGTCCTGAGTTCTCTTATCTTCCTGAGTGCGAGCTTCAGTGATCCTGACCCACCTAGCTTGACTTTCTTTCAGATAGAGATCAATCCTAGCCTTCTGAAACTGGGCCTCTTTACATGCATTCTTCAAAATCTGCTCTCCAGCTCTTGACTTCTTGATGTAGTCCCCTGCCTTTTCAATCTTGGCTAGATGCTCCACCTTAAGCTTTTCTAACCTTTCAATGTCCAGACGACCATCACTCCTCTCCCAGAGGGTTCTCTTCAGGGCTTGAGACAGATTCTCATTCCTCCCTTTCAGTTTCTCAAACTCTTCCAGGCTGACAGTGGCTGGAGGTGGTGCTGTGGATGGTCCAGGTGCACCCTCAATGGTGAAAGGCATCCCAGGAATTTGAGCCCTAGCATGGGACCACTCATAAAACTGAGCTGAGGCCACATTGTTGCATTTCCCAAGAATGGCCATCCCTTTGGTCTGAATATTGTCCCAAGCCCAGGATGCTTGCCTGACAACAGCTAGATTAGGCTTAATCTCACAATAAAGGGTTTCAGCCAAGTCTTGTACTCTTGGAGGGTGAACCAGAGCATAGCTAACCTGTCTTTTGAATAGCAAAGGGTTGTAGTTGATGCAACCCTTCACTCCTATCAGAAGTACATTGGGGAACTGCCCACAACTAGTAATGATGTCCCTGCCTTTGGTGCTCTGGGTGCACCACCTGATCTCATCTGAAGTCAAAGCAATAAGTCTCCTAGCCCAATTTTTCTGTTGGTGAGGATTCAAGAAGGCATCAGTCTTGGGCAAGTGTTTAAGCAGCCAGGTATGGAACAGGGGAGCACAGCATCTCACCAACCTCCCTCTTTGCTTCTCATTCCTTTCGTGAACAGAGTAGTAGAAATCTCCCAGTAATGTGGGCACTGGGTTCCTCAGAATGAAAAGATGAATGGCATTCTTGCTGATAAACTTGGGCTCATCTGCAAAACGTATAACCCCATATATACTAAGGGATAACAATGCATAGACTGCCTTCCATTCTCCCAAGGAGGCCTTCAGGATAGCCTGAGAAGTCAAGAAATCCAAGTGTAGACCAGAGATTCCAGCCTTTGTTGTCATGTTCTGCTCAATCAGAATAGGTTCCAGATACAGTGCCTTTGCCACTTCTTCATTGCTGGGAAAAACCATTTCTGGGTTGAAGGGGATACCACCCCTGATAGGCACTCCAATCAGTGATGAATACTCCTCCAATAGGGGTCCCAACTGAAAATTCTGAAAAGTGAAGCATCTCAAAGGAGGATCATAGAACTGTAGGCAAGTGTGAATCAAGCTCCTCTGAGAAGGGTCCAAATCCATAACCACATCAAGGATGCCTCCATAATGTTCTCTGAATAGTGGTATATGGTCTGGAGTGATAAGGGCCTGGACCTTCCTGATGCCAGCCAGCTCAGGCTCAAAGAAATGGTATGAGATGTTGCTCTTCTTGGGTGCCATGTCTGCTGATGAAGAGCTGAGACAGATGCTGATGATGGAGACAAACACTGGAGATGAGCCACTGATAGGCTGATACTGGTGATGCAGGTGACTGAAGCAGGTAGCGGATGAAGGTAGCTGAAGCAGATAGCTGGTGAACAGGGGCTTATGCAGATGAAGGGGTCAAAACCAAGCCAAATGTAATATGGATACCCTGAAAAACAAATAAACAAATGTTAAATGATGCAAATGATGAGTATGAAAATGATATGCAAAGGGTTTGTGATCAAGCTGGATCTGATAACTGCTTGGATATAAGTCCATGTATGTCTAAGAAGTCCAGATGGAGGTTCATAAGTCCAGTAACCAAGGTGGGGGCTCAAATAAAGAGTCACATATCCAGGGTCAAAAATCACAAGAACTGTCCCAAAATGGAGTACTCTTAATAAAAACAAAGTATCAGGGTATGCAGAGGTCAAGGGTACCTGCAAACCTGTAAACAGCCCAACCCCCTCACAGATGATGTTCTAAAACAAGGATCCTCAGACTTGGATCAGTTATGAGAAGTGTAAACACTTCTAACCCGGAGGTACAGTGTTTACAATAACCATAAAAGATCCTCCTCTAATTCACCTCAGTTTCTGAAGGTCATAATAAAGGTCATCCAGACTTAGCAGGCTTCCCAGATAGCCCTAGCACTACAGGAGATCTGTAGCACAGAGTTCTCAAGAAGAAACCCATATCTAAACCGTGTTTCATATTCCCGCACCAGACCGAAATGGAATGGGAAAGAACATGAACCACTCTAGCCTAGGTGTCACTCAGGTCCCAGGTGTAGGACCTTAAACTCTCAATAGAACCCCACCCACCAAGACAGAAAACAGATCCAGCCAGATAACAGTATGACAGTATGATGATATAAAGCTGTAAAGAAAGCAATAAATAACTGTACATAAAGCAGTAAATAAAGCAAATATACAAACACAAATAGCACATAACACCCCAGTAAACACAAATCAAACAAGCGCTAGGAGGAACCAACAAAAAGAACCAGAAGCCCTGGTTACAGTATAAGGGTCCCCAGCAGAGTCGCCAAGCTGTCGCTCCCACCAAAATGACACCTGGTCAGAAGGGGTACAGACGCGAACGGTCGGCGAAAGGGATGAAATGAATAGAGTCGCCAGCTAGGCATTTTTATCCCGAAGGAAAGGTAATGCTGCATAAACCTAGAAAGATATGGATAAGACGGTTGCGGACC
Source organism: Lathyrus aphaca (assembly GCA_963966055.1). Classification (NCBI taxonomy): domain Eukaryota; kingdom Viridiplantae; phylum Streptophyta; class Magnoliopsida; order Fabales; family Fabaceae; genus Lathyrus; species Lathyrus aphaca. The sequence goes on from OZ014522.1 coordinate 178,294,257, forward strand.
AGAGAGACTGAGAAAGGGGGTTGGTTACAACCTGGGAAGTTATTAGCACCCAGATTGTCCGTCGTACTCGACGGGATCCACGCTTAAAAGATTTGTGTTTTAAAGGGGTAGTGTCAGTGCAATCTGTGTATCAAAGCTGGAAAGAATGCAAGTGTCAGTGTAAAAGAAGTGAAGTGTGTAAATGTACAGTGTTAGTGTAAGAACAGGAATAAGATGCTCAAGATCATGAGGTTAATAGAATAATGCTGAAAGAGGGGGAATATACAGAAACTTTTGTTCGATAACTGTTAAGTTATGCCTACGTATCCTCTCGTGCAATGAGGAAGTCAGAACACCGTAGTTCGACCCAAAGAGACTGAAAGATAAATTGACTTGTGAACTGCTTACTTGTCTATGCTCAAGTGTATGACCTGTCTGGCTCAGGTGCAAACTGTCTTGCATTAGACGGAAGAAGCAAGTTCTCGTTTATGAGTGAATAAGATGAGAAAAGAATCCCGGAGGAGACGATTATTATTTGTTTTTGAGTTTTCAGTCTTTTATTGCTTTTGAAAGTTTTTCATTAGTTAATGAGCTTAAGCCTAAACCAATGGATTTAGTAAACTCACCACATCTTCCCTCTGATTAGGGGTAATGAGAATACCTTAAGTGTGAAGTCAGCTTCTCACACTTAATCACCATGATGTAGGATTAAGATCATTAACCCACTTGTGATTATTTTGATGTTTTTGGGGTTTTTGTTTAGTGTTAAGTAATGAGATTAAGCCATAATCAGGGATTAAACAGACTCATTACACCATCCTAATAGAAGGATAATAGATGAGAGTGTTTAAGCTGAGGAAAGCTCCTCAACTTAATCCATGATTAGGGATTAACCTCATGACAAAACAAAGCCTTTATTAAGTGGATTTTAGTTAATGATAAGATGATGAAGTGAGTTTTAGGGTTTGTAAGACAACTTGAGGGGGACTTGTCCATTAACACTAGGGTTAGTCCTTCTTAACCAATTAAGGAAGAATTAGAACCCTAATGCAAGACCCAAGTTACAAGCTTGATGTCTTGGTGATTATTAGGTGAATTGATTAAAGGGTTTAAACACATTAAGGGTTTAACACTTAGGATTAAAGTTATACACTCCATCCTAATAGAAGGATGCAGGCATAAGCTTAATCACAAAGCCTTAAAGCCTTTAGGGTTTAGTCCTTGATTATGAGATGAGAAGAGAAGACTCAATGAGACACAAAGGTAAAAGATAAATGGGGGGACTAATCAAAACCCTAATTATTGTCATGCTTGGTTGTTCCTAAGGTTTGTGAGGTTTGCAAGAAAGATCTTCAGAGAAACCACCAGGAAGAAGATGAAAGGAGCAAAGAGAAGCAAAGTAACTTGCTTCATTTAAGAAGACAAGTCACTTGAAGAAAGAAAGTAAGAGGGACAAGGATGAGCAAGCTCAATCTCAAGCACGAGACAAAATGCAGCAATGATGCATAAAAGGGATGAAAAGAGATTGTGAGAAGTGAAGGCAAATTCACTTCTCAAAGTAACTTACCACCTGAAAAGTTAGTGAAAGAAATGCAATGCAATGTAAAATGAGATGAAATGACATGATGCAAACCAAAACCAGAAGCATGTGTGTGATGTTGATGATTCTAAGAGATGATACAAGCATGAGGCAAGGCATGAGAATGATCATACAAACATATGGATGCAAATGAGGCATGCTTAGAACCATGAATGTTCATGAAAAGTCATGAAATGCAAATGACATACAACATGGCAAATGAAAGATGCAATGATCAAACATGATTCTAACATGTCCTAAGATGTATTATGAATCAAATGGATGCACAAAATGTCATGGCAAGTTATGGTATGCAAGCAAATGGAAGATGGATGCAAATGAAAGCCCAAATTAGGGTTTATGATCAATACACAAAGCAAAATTCAAAACCAGAAGCAAACATCATGACAAAAATTTGAAAATGCATTCAAAGGAACCCTAAACCTATACAAACTCACTGCCCAAAGGAGGGGTTCTAACTCTTAACCTAATGAGGGTTATGAATTTCTTAAGATTGCTAGGGTTTCAAGGTACCTTGTCAAGAAAAAATGCAAAACAAATAGGAAATGCAAGATCAATTCATGCCAATTTAATCCTATAAACTACATGCTATGCAAGATGCAATGCAAGAAGAATCATTGTCCAACTCTTAAAGGCTAGGCAGAAATGAATTTTTGAAGATTGAATCAAAATAATGCCTTGAAATGAAATTAATTCCATGGAAAATTGTCAAAAGACATCAAGATCATAAACGAAATTTGGTTTGAGAGTTGGACAATGTTTCTAAATGATTTTAAATGTTTCATGAATTTTTTTGTGATTTTTAAATACCTAAAAGTATTTTTAATTAATTAATTCTCATTAATCAATTAAAAATAAACTTTTAAATGATTTAAAAATATATTTTAATGCAAAAAAAATAAAAATAAAAATGTTTTTGGTTTCTGAAAATTAATAAAAGGGTTGATAAAAATTTTCAGAATTTTTCAATGATTTTTACTATTTTTAATTAAATGTACAAATTAAATATGAAACAAATAAAATAAAATGAATTTAAACTGAAAAATGAGAAAGTATGCAGATCAAAGGGCCAGGATTCAAACTAGAACGCGCGCGAATTGACTAGGCGCGCATCTGGACGGCCAGCATTCAAATTCCCCTAATTATGATTAAACCCTAATTAAATGCCCTAATCACTTTCAGATGACCGGAACAGTGTTCCGGTCATCTTCTCCGGCAGGCCAAAATCCTTATCTCTCTTAATACGCATCAAATCCTCACAAAACTCTCCAGAATCAATCTATGAACATCACTAAGCATAAACCCTAACTCAAACAACATTTATTTTCACTGAATCAAAGGAAACAAGCAAGAACAATTTTACGGGCAAACTTTCAGATCAAGCATACAACCTCAAAACTCAATCATTTTCAAAAATAAAAGGTTCAGTGAACTCAGGGAAACATGTAGATCATTTTAGAAACAAGAAATGAGAGTTCTGGAAAAATGAATTTCCATGGCTACCTGAATCGAAGCTTTGATTTCTGGAACTTTCTGGCTGGCCCTTTGATCCAAAACACCTCTAATGGACCTCCTGAGAAGCTTGCAACACTTGGTTGAAGTTTAAATTGGCTGGTTTGAGAGATTACTGAAGTTCTGTTCAAAGAGGGGTAGAAATCGTATTTTGCTTATGTGAGGTTCTGGGCTGTTTTAATGGTTGGTTTGTGATCAGCAAGTCATGTGGAGATGTTTTGTGAAGTTTGTTTGTGTGTTTGAAGCTTGTGTGATGAGTTTCGAAGAGTTTTGCAAATGAAGCATAAACTTTGAACTAGGGCTTGGGGAGTGTTTTAGCCTGAATGGTTATGTGCTTTGGCTTGCTTTTGATTTGTATAAACAAGTGTGATAGGTCAGAGAGTGGGTGCTGGCCTATTGTGATTGGTATGGGCAAGTTGCCAAAATGTCAACTTGACTTGTACTTGAGATATGGGCAATGGTACAACTTGATTTTTGGCTTGTCTTGGTTCAGCTGAGTTTAGGGAGAGCCATGGAATTGTTTATGAGATAAATCAGCAAGTTGATCAAGGTTTGTGTAGTGTTTTGCAAATTTCACAAAGCTTGGCCCCTTTGGAAATTCTTGAGATTCAAGGCATCAAAGTGCAAAGTTCTTTGGCCCATTCTGAATTTTAGAGGTCATGTGATCATGTTGTGAAGAAATTGTACACATTTGGGGCCTTTAGAACACTTGATCATACCATTTTGCAAAATGCCTCTTTGGTAGAAAACTTCAAATTATGTGATTTTGGCCAACTTTGACAAGCCATAACTTTTGATCCAAAATGAATTAGGTCAAATTCTTGTACTTTTTGAAAAGGGAATGATCCAATCTAAAACTTTCATGACCAAAGTTTTTCCATTTGAAACATTTTTGAATCAAAAAGCAAGGGTTGAAAAAGTTTCCCAAAATGGCAATTTTCAATATAAGTCAACTTTCCCAAAAAGTCAACTTTGCAAATGGCTTGAAATTCTTCAAATTTGTGAACTTCCCACATCTTCTATGATCAAATAAAGATCATACACAATCAAAATGATGAAGAACACCCTTTGGTTGGGTCATTGGGGGCCTCAGATGCCTTGATCTTGCACTGGCTTGCTCAAAAAGTCAACTCTTGATCAGATGACTTCCCCATGGAATTTCCTCATGAAAATTGATATTCATGCTCCCTATACCATATAGAGATCAATAGAAACAAGAACGACAAAAAAATTTGGAGTTATGGCCTCTGAAACCAAAACCCTAATTCTAGGTCATCTGTGCAGTTAAATCTGGCTCTGCTTCCATGCCATTCTCAGTTCTTGTGATTCTTTGACATTCTTGACTTTGAGAGGGTATAATATGATGCTTGAACATACATGGACCCCTTTGAAGTGATTGATGACCTTTGGAGTGGCTCAAGAAGCTCTTGGATTGCCCAGATCACAAACCCTAGATGCAGATGACTTTGAATCAATGCAGTGAATCAAGAATGTGGTATGGGATGCTATGATTGGATTTATGCATATGAAATGATCACAAACCATGGTGTGAATGGGTGAGGGCAAATTTGAGGTGTTTACAACTCTCTTCCAAGTAATGCTCAGCTCTGGCCCTCTGAATCTTGGCTTCCTTGCAAGCATTCCTTAATACCAACTCCCCTGCTCGGGCTCTTCTGATGTAATCATCCGTCTTCTCAATCTTGTCCATATGCTCGATCCGGAGCTTCTATAACCTCTCATTGTCTAGACGACTATCATTCCTCTCCTAGAGGGTCTTCTTTAGAGCTTCAGAAAATTGGGTATTCCTCTCTTTCAACTTCTCAAACTCCTCTAAATTGACTGTAGCTACAGGCTTTACTGCTGATGGTCCAGGCACATCTTCCAAGGTGAATGGCATGTAGGTGATATGTCCTCTGATGAGAGACTAATCAATGTAATGTGCTGAAGCTATGTTGTTACACTTGCCAAGAATGGCAGTCCCTTTTATCTGAATGTTGTCCCAAGCCCAGCTGCTTGTTAGGCAATGGCATGGTTATGTTGAATGTCACAGTAAAGGGTTTCTGATAAGTCCTTCTCTCTTGGTGGATGTACTAAGGCATACCCTAGTTGTCTTTTGAACAACAAAGGATTGTAGTTGTTGCAACCCTTCACTCCAATCAGAGGTACATTGGGATACTGCCCACAACTGGTGATTTTGTCTCTGCCCTTGGTGCTCTGAGTGCACCACCTGATGTCTTCGTATGTAAGGGCAATCATTCTCTTAGCCTAGTTTCTTGACTGATGAGGATTCAAGAAAGCTTCTGACTTTGGCAAGTGCCTCAATAGCCAACAGTAAAAGAGAGGTGCACAACATCTGACTAATCTTCCCCCCTTCTTCTCATTTCTATGATGCACTAAGTAATAGAAATCCCCTAGCAAGGTGGGAACTGGATTCTTCAGCAAGAAAAGATGGATAGCACTCTTGCTTACAAACTTAGGATCGTCTGCAAACAAGATGATACCATATATGCTAAGGGCCAAAAGAGCACATACAGTGCCCCACGTCCCTGCTGCAGCATGACTGGTGGCCTGAGTGATCAAGAAGTCCAAATGGAGGCCTGGGATTCCAGCCTTAGTAGTCATATTCTGATCAATGATGGTGGATTCCAAATACAGAGCCTTATCTATATCCTCATTCTTGGGAGCATTCATCTCAGGGTTGAAAGGAATCCCCTCCTGATTGGGATACCCAACAACATGGAAAACTCCTCTAACAAACGGCCCAACTGAAAGTCTGGAAAGGTAAAACATCTGAGAGGAGGGTCATAGAACTGAAGGAAAGTGTGGATCATACTCCTCTATGATGCATTCAAGTCCATGATCATGTCCATGATACCACCCTAATGTTCCCTGAATAAAGGGACATGATCAGGAGTGATGAGTGTCTGAATCTTCCTGATGCCTGCTAGAGAGGGCTCAAAGAAATGGTATGTGATGTTGCTCTTCATGGATGTGTCCATACTGACAATGGATGCTGATGAAGATAACTGAGGAGAAATACTGATGCAGGTAACTGATGAAGGTGTTGGAGAGAATCTCTGATGAAAATGGCTGATGAATATATCTGATGAAGATGTCTCTGAGAACAATATCTGATAAAGGTGGCTGAGCAGAAGAACAGTCAAAACCAAACCAAAGATAAGATGTGGATACCCTGTAAAACAAATAGACAAATGTTGGATTTTCTCAAAACTGAAGCACCGAAGCCCACGCTACTACTCTTCAATTGCCAAAGTTCTCTCCTATAAATACCAAAGATGCAGATGAAGAAAGTACAGAGTTTATTATTGAATTTTTATGCGGAAGCTCTGCCATTTTTATTACCCATTTATTTCCAACTTTTGTTCTTGTTGTTGTTTCCTTTTAATTTCTAAACCCTTTAATAACAATTTCCAATATTAGGAAATTGTTATCTTAATTAAATTTCTTTAAGCCTCAGAACTTAGTATTTTATTTTTTTCGATTCCGACACTCCGAGCTTGCCAATTTGTGGAATAAGGAGCCTAAGAATTCATTTGTTCAGGTTTTTGTTTTGCAATTTATATTAAGTTTATTTATTTATTTATGTTAAGTTTTTAATATCATTATATAATGCATGCTTTAATATTTATTAATTTCATTTTATATCTGTCTGTTGTTTTAATTAATATGAGTAGCTAAGTTAATTGAGTCGGTATGTAATAAACCAAACCAAACGGATAAATCGAATCTAAGCTAAAAACACTTAAGAACTTATATTCTGGCTGTGACTTTTTATAATTAAAATCAAACTTTTTGTTACGAGAGTAAGAGAAGTGAAATAGGTTAGGTCGAGACCACGAGAGTGTGAGATTTTAACCGGATAGCTAAAGTTAGGCATTCGATTTAAATACAGTGAGAGCGCTTTAAAACAAATTAGACTTATTAAGTTTTCAAAAATTATTTTCTAAACACTTATGGGCTAGCGAGAGCAGACATAGGGCTTTAGGAGTAAAATCTGAGATAAAACCACGAGAGTGTGAGTTGAGGGTTTTTAAACTGGTAATCTCTACAGAATTATTTAAGTGAAACATCTTTATAAGCTTAGGCTAGATTGACCCGCATAGGTTAATATAATTACATACCGACCTCCTTCTCATATTTCCTAAATTAAGTTTAATTCTCGTTTTTAATCCTTAAAACCATAATCGTGACAAACTTCCGCCTTAGCTAAACTAGCAGACCTTCTAGCACTAGAGTGATTACAAAGTCCCTGTGGGTTCGACATCTTTTTATTACTATTGCGATAGGCTGTGCACTTGCAGTTCCGATACCGCTAGACATATCACGTCTTCGCCCCATCACCACTCCAAGATGGAATGAGTGCAAGTGCCTCGTAGAATAAGGCTATACACAGGGGATCCTTTCATGCATTTTTTATTTTTTTTTGGATTTGTTTGAAGATGAGGAGAGAAGACTCAAAAGGAAAAGGTCAAAACTAATGGGGGACTAAGACACAACCCTAAGTCATCTTATTATGTACAAGTGGTGATCCTATGGTTTGTGAGTTTTCTAACCTAATGAGAAGAAAGAACAAGTTAGAATTAAACTTACTTCCTAAGGAAGTTAAGTTGAATCTAAAGAGAGAAAGAGGGGACCTATGAACAAGGCACAAAGTGCCAAGGCAAGGCAAATAAATGCATAAGAGATAAAGAATGAAGTGATTACCTTATCTTCCCCCCTACAAAACAAGAGTTAGCATGACAATTCATGTTGAAAGCATAAACAAAAGGCAAACTTCACACAAGAACTCACACTAACCTAGGAAAGATGTTAGTGCACTCCTATGGTCAATACCTAAGTCTAAAGCATCTTATAAGGCAACATACCTAAAAAGTCAGTAGCTAAACCAATTCAAAGGTTTCTAAAGGAATTAAGTGAATTAAAGTCAAACTATGTCCTAAAGCACCAATGAACCCTAAGGATGAGATTAGAAAGATAACCTAAGTGATTACTATTGCTAAAATCCCTTAAACTCAAATGTAAATGCAAAAGTCAAAATTTAACACTATAGGGAAGTGAAGGAAATGAAAGGATCAAATGGGAAAGAAGGGATTCAAATTAAGGATAATCAAATGTGAGATTGAAAGGTGAGAAGAAACACATAGAAGCATGGTTGTGAAAGGTACAACAAAAGGACTTAGAAAACTTATTCAAAAATAACCAAAGGGACTTGAATTCCGTATGAAAAATCCAGGGGCTTGACAACAAAATAGAATGGAAATCAAACTTGGAAAATATTCACAAATGGTGGGTTAAGAAGCACCCTAAGACTAGGTGTTCAAATTAGGGTTTCTAAGATCCTCTAAGTGGCAAGTGAAGTTCAAAAAGATGAAAAAGGTTCTACAATTGAGATGAACATGTGAGAATGACCACAAAACACTTATAAGACACAAAACAAAGACAAGACAAATTTATTTGGTGTATTCAAGAAGTTTTGAATGGTTAAGATGAAGGATGAAGGAGAATTAAGTCAAAATGGGGACTATGGTGACTTAAGGCCCAAGTAAACCCTAAAAACAAAGGTAAAGACTCAAGGATGGCTTTTAATGTTAGAAGACTTATAATATGACTCACAAGAACTAGAAACAAGACCGTATACTAATGGCATGAGTGCCTTATGCTAATGGGACCAAAGGAAAGGAATAAAAGGAACAAAAATATGACTTGTGAACCAAACAACTTGAAAAAATATTAAATGACCTTGAAAAATTATGAAAGTTGACAACTCAATACAAAATCCAGAGAGTAGGTTATGTGAAAAAAATCTCACTAAAATTTCTAATTTTGAATGGTTAATGGAAAGTTAGGATTCAATTGGGACGTTTGAACATACAAGTGAAAGAGAGGACTCAAAAAAGGTCCAAACATGACCTAAGAATCCAAAGAAAAATCTTTTGATGAATATTGAGGGAATAAGAAGACAACACAAGAAGAATGATGCATTTATCATACATTGTTTGAGAGAACAAAAATGTACAAGATGACTTATAAAAAATGAGAAAATAAGAAAACAATTAAGGGAGAAATTAATTCTGACCTCAAAAATGCTCAAACATAAAATCTAAAATTATGAAAAATTAAATAATATTGTGAGGAACATCCATGAATTAATTGGGAATTTTTGGAGGCTTTTTGATATTTTTAAAAATGAGAAACGAAAAATGAATAAAATGATAAAAAGAAATAATTATAATTGAAGTGGATTGAGTTGGTATGGGCCTTGGGGGTGCAAAGAGCATCAAAAACAACACAAATGGGCCTTACTGGAACGCGCTGGGGGTGTGGATAGTGACTGAAGACTTTTTGTTGACTTTGTGAAGCACGTGATACGTAGGTGGTCATTAATGTGTTGGCTAGTTTATGAACGTTGGATGATCAGGATCCAAAGGCTGGGACTTAAAGTTAGAAATAAATTAGGGTTACTGTTCTAATGACCGGAGATGGATTCCGGTCATCTTCTCCATTCACTATTCCGGTAGGGAAAATCCTAAACATCACAAAAATGAAAATCATGACCATCAATGGATTCGCCTTTCTTCACTGATCTTAAATATGGCTTCAAAACTCAATTAAGGTTCCTAAAACTCCTGAATCGAAGGAAAGAATCTAAGCCTGGAAATTGAATATCTGCATCTACCATGCCTATCAACTAGCCAGTTAATTCATAACCTCTATCAAGCCTCAATCAACATAAAACAACTTCAAAACAAGCAATTCGAGCAAGTTGAATTTCAGGACATACCTGAGGTTCAGAGATGTCAAATTATTGCTAAAAGGCCAGAGATGAGGTTTCAGTGCTTGCTTGATCTTGATCTTGATCAATGGAAGTGAAATAAACACTCTGGGAGCTATGAATCCTGAGAAATTGAGGAAAGTGCAGTGAAGATCAATGTTATGCAGTGCTGACTCTTTGATGTTACAAGTTATGCCTTCCATGGATCTTGAACTAGAGATGATGTTGATGATGAATTGAGGAAGATTGAAGAAGGATTGTGGCACTTTGAGAAATTTGAATCCAAAATGCAGTGAAGCTTCAACAATGTGTCATGCCTGATCTTGTAAGTTCAGGTTGTGTCATGCTTAGTGATTGAGCTTGAGATGATGAAGATGATCAATGGAGGAAGAATGGATTCAGATCAATAAGGACAAAGCTTGCTCGAATCAATTTGCAATGTGAAAATTTAGAGAGAAAGCTTTGCAATTTTTGGTGATTTTGTGATGAAAATGAAGTTGAACCTTGCACTGCAGTGATAACCTTGCTTTATAGACCCCTTAACCATGGTGAATGATGCCTTGGGTTAACTGAGTGGGTGAGGTTAAATGAGTGAGGCAGTTATGGTAGTTATACCAGCTGTAACATCCAAAAACTTCCACTCGAGCTGGATCACATGCTGCAAGCTTCATGAAGTTTATGATGTGGATCAAAGAATGGCAATGAGTAACTTGATCTTCTGACTATAACTTGCAGTGCATTGTGATTTAGCATAAGTTTCATGAGGTGCATAGGAAGAAGCATAGTCTAGCGAGTATTCCAATGCAGCCTGTTGTGAAGTGCATGGCAATGGTGTGGAAATGCATTCATGAGATCATATCCTCTTAGAGTAATGCCTTTGATCTGAATGTGACGAATAATGCCAATGAAAATGAACTGAGGTGAAGTTATGTGTAATTCCTTACCATCCAAGCAAACAGTTTAGAATCATGACTTTCAATGGGAGATTTCTTCCCTCTCAAGCAATCAATTCAAGTAATTCTTGGGCTCAAAATGAAGGGGAGGGATCATAGAAGTTTGGTGTTTGGATCATAATGGATGATGCCCTTTAATCATCTTAAAATGGTCATTGGATAGCATGCCAACAAGCTGCATATTGGCCTGCACGAATTTGGAATGCTTGGTTCCCATGGGCCTATGGCTGGCCAGTTGCAACCTCTCCACTTTGACCCTCAAATAGCCCAAGAAGACTTGCTAAAATGAAAAATCTTTGAACACCAATATTGAAGGGATTACATCAAGAAACAACTTTGTAGTTCACCAAAAATTGATTTGAAGAGTTTTTGACCAAGAAAAAGGGCTTGAGATTTGACCTTCCACCTGTTTGATGATATGCCAGGCAGGGCACGCGCGCTGGCCTACCTGTGCCCTGCCCATGACTTGCCTTGGGCCTTGATTTGTTCAAACTTGCCAAGATCATATCTCACTCATTTTTTATGCTATGGAAGAGTTCCGCATATGGCTTTGAAGCTCAAGATGCCCTCTTTAATTGGATCCAATTAGAATTTTCATATATTTCATATTTTGGGAGAAGGCCTCATTCAAAGTAGCTGCAAAAATAGCCAAAACTTGCCATTTTTTGAAACCCTAATTTTCCAAAAATGGTAAGTTTTGGTTTTCTTGATTTCTCTTGATTCCTCCATCATTTCTTGATCAAATTTGAAACATAAGACCCTTGTAACCCTAATTTCATGATTTTGATCTCAAAAAGTCAGGAGTTGACGTTTTCTTCAGCATGGTTGACTTTTCCCCAAATTCCTGATTTTCAATCATCTGACCAATTGAACCTCTTCCAAAATGAATTTGTGGATGAAATTTGAACCCTATACACTTTTTGTCATATAGAAAACAATAGAATCCACTTTTGCTCAAAAATTCATGGAGAAGCCCTTAACAATTGAAACCCTAATTTGAATCATTTCCTCAGGAGATGTTGCACTGCTTGCCTTCTTTGATCAAACCAAAACTTTCCATGACTTGTGGTTTCAAATAACAACTTGTGGGATGTTGTGGACCCTTAGCATGATGTTGAAAATCTTTGTGACACTTTGATTGCCTTTGTATAGCCTTCAGTTGCTCCAGCCATTGACCACATGCTTATGCCTCAGCTATGCTACACATGATGCAATGTTTTTCTGATTATTTGTGAACTTATGTATGCTAAATGATATGCAGAATGTTGAGGATATGAGAGGGAAAATTTTGAGGTATTACAACATGCATTCATATTCACTTCACGAAATGCATTTATTTACCAAATGGCCACTATACCACAATCAATCCCACAATTCCTTAACTAACATAATTACGTTTTATCGGAAAAGTCTAGTAAAAGTTGGCTAAAAATTACATATTTTAGCATCATTAGTTTTACATGTTTTTAGCTTCGCATCGATATGTGGAACGTTTAAAATAGATACTCGGATCAAAAGTTATGAATTAAAACACCAAATTCCAACTTCCAGGTCTCGCTGAGCGAAAAATGTTATGGAAAGCTCGTTGAGCGAGAAAACGCTCGCTGAGTGAGAACTGCGATGTCAGCAGCAGCTCAGTCACGCAACAGTCCTACCAAAAGCTCCCAAAACTCAACAAAACCTCCACAAATATGATCATTAACATGTATTAACTATCATACTTCAATTATATCAAGTTTCAACCGATTAATCTACCAATTTCTTAGATTTTCATCAAAAACCCTAAAACCTAATATTCTCTAAACTTCTCCAAAACAAAAACCCAATCAATCTAACACATACATAATCATACACAATGATAAGATAACAATATTTCACACCCTTACCCGGTTGTTTCGATTCCTATGAGCTATCTTGAAGATTTTCCAAGTTTTCCTCTTTTCCTTCTCTTTTCTCTTCTTCTCCTTTTCTTTCCTTTCTATTTCTTTCTATCTCTCTTTTTCTTCTCTTTCCACTCTTATATCTTTCTATTTTTATTTCTATTTTTCTACCAAATATTATTTTTCTCACAAAATTATAATTCTACATAATTTCTAACTTAACATAATTAGCAAATGTCTAAAATACCCTTCAATCTAATTTTACCCGAAAATTCTCAAAACGGTAAAATAATATAACACATCAACATATCACATATACACACCAATTTCACAAATAAAATAATTGTCACTCAATTTAAATAAAAGACTCAACAAAAATGAAATAATCGAATCGGGGCGTTACAATTCTAGCAGAAGGATAAAGCCTTTAGAGAAGCCAAATCAAAGCAAAAGAGCTCAATGTCATGGTTGGGAGGGTTTTGGCCATATTAGAGTTAAATGTCCTACTTATCTTAAGAAACAAAAGAAAGGTTTATTTGTTTCATTGTCTGATGGAGATTCTGAAAGTGATTTTGAAGAGGAATCAGCTAAACATATCAGTGTTTTGACAGGGACATGTATTTCTGATGATGACTCTAATGAGGATGAGCTAACCTTTGAAGAACTTGCAGCATATTATAAAAAGTTATGTCTTAGAAGTGCACAAGTGATTCAAGAAGGAGAGAAGCAGAAGAAGCTGATAGTAAAACTGGAGGCTGAAAAGGAAGAGCATCTAACAACAATATCCAACCTGAACAATGAAGTCATCATGATGAAATCCAAGCTTGATCAAATGACCAAATCTATCAGAATGCTGAACAGTGGATATGAAACACTAGATGAGATTCTTCAGATTTGAAAGAATGCAGGAGACTTGATTGGCATAGGGTTTGATGGTACCAAAAACATCTCCTCAAGTAGAAGCCAACTTGAACTCAAGTATGATGTTGCAAATCAGATGTCAAAACCAAAGTCTCAACATCATGGTAAAGGAAGATCAAATCATCAAAGGATAAGATATCAAAGATGGAGATGACATTATTGTGGTAGATTTAGTCACATAAAACCTTTTTGTTACATAATTCATGGGTATCTTGATCATAATCCTCAACCCAGACCTAAATAAAACATGATCATTAAGAAACAGCAATGGGTTCCTAAGCTTGTTGCCTTGATAGCTCATACTTCTCTTAGAGTATCAACTAAAGAGGATTTGTATTTTAATAGTGGATGCTCTAGATATATGACTGGAATAAAAAATTTGGTGATTGACATCAAATCTCATTCTACTAGCTATGTGACCTTTTGATGATGGAGCAAAAGGAGAAATCAAAGGTGTTGGAAAACTGGAGTGTTCAGGAGTTCCAAACCTTTATGGTATTTTGCTTGTGAAAGGATTGACTACTAATCTTATCATCATCAGTCACTTGTGTGATCAAAGGTTTAATGTCAACTTCACCAAATCTGAGTGTGTGGTTACAAATGAAGATAAGGAAGTGATCATGAGGGGAGTCAGGTCTAGAGATATTTCTTTACCTATGGGTCAATCATGATCCTAGTTACTCATCTGTGTGTTCCTCAGCCAAAGAAGATGAAGTAAAACGGTGGCATCAAAAACTGGGTCATCTTCATCTAAGAGGGATGAAAAGGGTTATATTTATGGATGCTATAAGAGGAATTCCAAAGCTTCAGATTGATGGAGAAAGAGTGTGTGGTAAATGTCAAGTGGGCAATCAAACAAAGATGTCACATCCGAAGATTCAAAATCTTACTACCTCTAAAGTTTTGGAGTTGTTACACATAGACTTGATGGGTCCCATGCAGGTGGAAGCCTTGGTGGGAAGAGGTATGCATATATGGTGGTGGATGACTACTCAAGGTTCACTTGGATAAATTTTATCAAAGAGAAATTTGATGTCTTTGATGTGTTCAAATATCTTTTTCAAAGACTTCATAGGGAAAATGAGAGTTGTGTTATCAAAATCAGAAGTGACCATGGGTAGGAATTTGAGAACCAAAAGTTTGCTGAATTTTGCTCATCTGAAGGAATCGACCATGAATTGTTTTCTCCCATTACCCCTCAGTAAAATGGAGTTGTGGAAAGGAATAACGGAACTATTCAACAATCATCTAGAGCCATGATTCATGCTAAGAGACTTCCTATGCATTTTTGGGCTGAAGCTATGAATACTGCTTGCTATGTTCATAATAGTGTCACTTTGAGAAAGGGAACTGTCGCTCCCCCGAAAAGACACCTGGGTCAGATAGGGTACAGACGCGAACGGTCGGTGAAAGGAGAAAATGAAATGAAATGAATAGAGTCGCCAGCTAGGCATTTTAATCCCGAAGGAAAGGTAATGTTGCATAAACCTAGAAAGAGATGGATAAGACAGTCGCGAACCAGAGAAACTGAGAAAGGGGGTTGGTTAACACCTGGGAAGGTATTAGCACCCAGATTTTCCGTCGTACTCGACAGGATCCACGCTTGAAAGATTGTGTTTAAAAGGGGTAAGTGTATGTGCTATCTGTGTGCAAAAGCTAAAGAATATGCAAGTGTCAGTGTAAAAGGTGAATTGCTCAGGAACTGAGGCTTAAAAAAGAATGCTGAAAGAGGGGGAAGACACAAAGACTTTTGTTCGATAATTGTTAAGTTATGCCTACGTATCCTCTCGTGCAATGAGGAAGTCAGAACACCGTAATTCGACTTAAAGAGACTAAAAGATAAATTGACTATGAACTTCCTGCTTGTCTATGCTCAAGTGTATGACTTGTCTGCCTCAAGTGCTAACTGTCTTCCATTAGACGGAAGAAGAAAATTCTCGTTTGTGAATGAGTGTGATGAGAAAAGAATCCCGAAGGAGACGATTATTGTTTTTTTTGTGTTTTGGGTTTTTTATTGTTTTTGGTGTTTGTCATAAGTTAATGAGCTTAAGCCTAAATCAAGGGTTGTAAACTCATTATATCCTCCCTGATTAGGGATAATGAGAATACTTTAAGTGTGAGATAAACATCTCAACTTAATTACCATGATGATGTAGGATTAAGATCATTAACCTACTTGTGATTATTTAGATGTTTTTGGGTTTTTGTTTAGGGTGAAGTAATGAGTTTAAGCCATAATCAAGGATTAGTGAACTCATTACACCATCCTAATAGAAGGATAATAGATGAGTACACTTAAGCTGAGGAAGATACCTCAACTTAATCCATGGTTAGAGATTAACATCATGACAAAATAAGCCTTTATTAAAGTGGACTTTAATTAAGAGTGAGATTAAGAAGTGAATTTTATGGTTTGTAAGACAACTTGAGGGGGACTTGTCCATTAAACACTAGGGTTAGTCCTTCTTAACCATAAAGGAAGAATTAGAACCCTAATGTAAGGCCCAAGTTACTAGTTAATGTCTTAGTGATTATTAGATGGATTGATTAAGAGGTTTAAAAAAATTAAGGGCTTAACACTTAGGATTAAAGTTATACACTCCATCCTAAGAGAAGGATGCAGGCATAACCCTAATTCCAAAGTCCTAAAGCCTTAAAGGTTTAGTCTCTGATGATGAGATGAGAAGAGAGGCACAAAGAAGACTCAAAGGTAAAAGCTAAAGGGGACTAATCACAACCCTAATTATTGTCATGCTTGGATGTTCCTATGGTTTGTAAGGCTTGAGAAAGATCTTCAGAGAAGCCACCAATGGAAGAAGCAGAAGAAAGGAGGAGGAAGCAGATGAATAAGTTACTTACTTCACTAAAGAAGATAAGTAACTTAGAGAGATAAAGTGAGAGATGGGCATGAATGAGCAAGCTCACTGAAAGACAATAAAAAATGCATCAAAGATGCATATGAAGAAGATGAAGAAAAATGAGAAGTGAAGGAAAATTCACTTCTCAAATTAACTTACCACTTGAAAATGTTAGCACAATATGCATAAGGAAAGATGTGAGATGGAATGATGCATATGCAAAGGTAAAAAAAACAAAACCAGAAGCATACACATGATGCAAATGATGCTATGACATGATGCAAAGGCATACAAAGTGCAATGGATGATCATACAAGAGACAGAATGCAAATGTAGCATGTGGGAAGCATGAAAACACATGGATGCTTATGAAATGAAATGGATGCAAAAGCATAGCAAATGTATGAATAAATGACCAAGCAATGTTCAAAAAATGTATTAAGATGTCTAAGATGGCATACAAGTTCTTAGAATGTCATGGCAAGTTCATATGTTCATGCAATGCAATGTAAGATGCAAGTAAGGATGCAAAATTAGGGTTACATGGAAGGATGAGATGCAAATGATCAAAACAGAAACAATTCACATGATAAAAAATTTCAAATGAGCTCAAACAAACCCTGACCCCATATGATATCACACCCCAAAGGAGAAGGTCTAACTCTTATCCTAAAGCAAGTTATGATTTTTCTAAGTTTCTAGGGTTTTTTGGGTACCTTAAAAGGAAAAATGCAAATTAATTTGAAAATAAAAGATTAATTCATGAAAAACATATCCTATAAACTACATGTTATATGGAAAACAATGCAAAAAGAATCATTATCAAACCATTCCTGGTTAGGCAGAAAAGATTTTTCAAAGTTAGGGTTCTAAATTCAAAGAAAATGTAAAAGAATGTTCAAAACCAAAAATAAATTTGTATGAATGGTTTGACAATGTTTCTAAATGTCTTAAGATGCAATGTGAATTTTTTTGTGATTTTTAGAAACCTAAATGGTATTTTAATTAATTAATTTCCATTAATTAATTAAAATAAATATTTAAATATTTTAACAATACAATTTTTATGCAAAAAATAAAAATAAAAATATTTTTGGTTTCTGAAAATTAATAATAGTCATGGTACAAAATTTCATAATTTTTTAATGATTTTTGCTATTTTTAATAAATATGTAAAATAAAATATAAAGAAAATAAAAATAAAAATGAAAGTATGCAGAATGAGAGGCTGAGATTGCAAGTTAGATGGATGGGTGGTCAGGATGCAAAGTCACGTGGACTTATGGTAATATAATCCTAAGGCTGTGACTTAAGCTGGCTAATTAAATGAGATCCAACGACCGTGTTTTAAATTGAACTAATTAAAACTACTTAATTAGGATTAGGGTTTAATGATCAATCTCATCCCTCCAAAACGCGCAGCAAGCTCACATCAAACGGCTCAAATTCAAACTCAGCTAATCACCTAAGATTAGCCCTAATCCACACCAGACGGCCGGAACAGTGTTCCGGTCGTCTTCTCCGGCAGGGTTCTTTCCCCAACTCTCTCCCCATGCCATTTCAGGAGCTCTAAAGCTCCAGATCAAATCCCCAGCTCACCCCAAGCACGAATCAACCCTCAAAGTTAATTTATTTTGCATCAATCATGAGAATCAAACAAGAACATGTTTCATAGGCAAAGTTTCAGAAGTTAAATACACGCTTGTTTTCAACTCATTTTCAAAATAAATTATTTCATGATGATCAGCATAACATGTAGAACAACTTAGAAACTTAAAATCATGCTTCTGGAAAAACGTTTGAAGATGGATACCTGAGATGGAGCTTTCACGTATGGAGCTTTCTGACCTTTTCTCTTGTGCAAACCCACCCCAACGGACTCCTTGATGATGTTAAGAAGCTTGGAATGAGTTTAAATGAGCTGGATTGAGAGGTTGCAACTCAACTGGTTCAGAATCGTGTTTGTGTTTGGCTGATGTTTAGGGCTTGGCAATGGTTGGGAAATGATCTGTGGATGATGGTGAGTTGATCTATGGAAAAATATTGGATGTTTGATGCTTGTGTAGTGTGTTTCGAAGAGATGAAGGTTGAGGGTGATTTTGTGGAACTTGGTGTATGAGAGGTTCTCAGCTCCAAGGTTATGGGAATTGGCTTGCTTTTGGTCCATATAACATGTCTCTATTGAATAGAGAGTTGTTGTGGCTACAGCTTATTGGTATGGGTCCAATTGCAAAAAGTCAACAACTTGTGTACTTGAGGTATGGGCTTGTGCAGCAGCCTGTCAAGGGCATGTCTGGCCTCATCTTGGTTCAAGAAGAGCCATCTGATTGAAATTATGCAGCTGGATGGCTTGGAGGGAAAGATTTCATAGGTTTTGCAAGACTTTCCATTTTTGCCCCCTTTGAGAAATCTTGTGATGCAAGGCATGAAAACAAGTGATTCTTTGGGAAATTCTAGTCACAATGCATTGCACTATGTTTTTATGATGCTTAGAGATGCATTAGAGGTCACAAAATGACTTGGCAAGTGTTTTTGCAAAAAAAATCCTCTTTGGTGTGAAAGTGAAAATTATAGGATTTTTGCCAACTTTGCAAGGCCATAACTTAAGCTCCATAATGAATTAGAACATGTTCTTGTACTTTTTGAAAAGGGAATGATCTAATCTACAACTTTCATGACCAACAATTTTTCATTTGAAGCATTTTTGGTTGAGAATGAGGAGGTTGAAGAACTTTCCCATAATGGAAAGTTTCCATTACAAGTCATTTCCATTTTTGGCAACTTTTGGTTTAGCTAAAATTTCTTCAATTTTGTGAACTTTCAAGCACTTCAATGATCAAATAAAGATCATATAACTTCAATTTGATGAAAATACCACTTTGGTTCCATTGTTGGGGGCCTCAGATGCCCTGATTTTGCTCTGACTTGCTCAAGAAGTTACCTAGTGAACAAATGACTTCCACAATGAATTTCTTCATCAAATTTGGTATACATGATCCTTATAACATTTCAAGAACATTAGAAACAAGAATGACCCAAAAATTTAGAGTTAAGGCCTCTGAAACCAAAACCCTAATTTTGGTCATTTGTGTTGTGAAACCCTAGCTCTGCTTCCATGCCTTGCCAGTTCTTGTGATTTCTTGACTTCCTTGATCTTTGAGGGATATAATATGATGATAGAACACACATGGACCCTCTTGGAATGATTGGAGACCTTTGGAGTGGCTCAGATGGATCCTTGGATTGCTCAGATCACAAACCCTAGATACAGGTGAACTTGAACTATGTAGATGAAACAAAAATGCAATATGAGATGGTATGCTTATGCTAATGCAAATATGAAAGATAAAAAGCCATGGTGTGAAATTAGTGAGGGAAAATTTGGGGTGTTTATAGCTGCCCCTATTCAAACATGAGTTAGCTGTGCAGGGTGTAAGCGCCTGGCTTAACAGACAAACAAGATAACTTGTGGTTGAAAACCAAAGACAGTCTGAAATTTGCACTCACTGGGGGAGAAGAAGAAAAGGGATATAAATTGTAACAGATTGTATAGCATGATTATTAAAATGCGGGCGATGGAGGCCGACCATCGAGCAGAGGACGACTGCTGGGGATAAAGCAATGACGGGGACGACCGACAAGCTGGGGAAATAAAGAGATCATGATGGGGACGGCTATCAAGTAAAGTAACAAGGTTCTCTGGGGATTAAAAAATAAAGGAAATGATGGGGACGGCCATCAGGTTTGCAAAGTAATGTAAACAACGACGGGGACGGCCATCGGTTTAAAGAATAAATGAAATAATGATGAGGGACGATCATCAAAGGTGAAGGACGGTCACCTAGCAGGGGACGTCTGCTCTTTATCACGACATAGGACGAATGTCGGATAGAAAAGGTCGTCGATGGGGACGGCCATCGGATAAGCATGATGAAGGACGATCATCAAGAGGTGAAGGACGATCACCTAGCAGGGTACGGCTGCTCTCGGGGTTTATCACAACATAGGACGAATGTCGGATAACAAAGGTCGACGATGGGGACGGCCATCGGATAAAATGATGAAGGATGATCATCAAGAGGTGAAGGAAGATCACCTAGCAGGGTACGGCTGCTCTTGGGGTTTATCACGACATAGGATAAATGTCGGATAACAAAGGTCGGCGATGGGGACGGCCATCGGATAAGCATGATGAAGGACGATCATCAAGAGGTGAAGGATGATCACCTAGTAGGGGACGGCTGCTCTTTATCACGACATAGGACGAATGTCGGATCGAAAAGGGTTCCACAAACAGGGACTCCGCTGGGGAAAAGTATGAGGGACGGTCATCCAAAGGTGAAGGACGATCACCTGGAAGGGGACGACTACCGAAAGTATAACGACATAGGACGAATGTGGGATAGAAGAAAAGTGGTTCTGTTGGTGACTTGCTGAGGATTGGTAAACACGGACGAGTGCTTACGCTTAAAAATAAAAGGTATAAGAGTTTGACGTTGTGTATAGATTAAAGATGCGGACGAGTATCCTTAAGACCACGATACGGACGAGTATCGGTAGAAACAAACGCTGACGCATGTTCAGAGATGATGATACGGACGAGTACCAACTGGTTAACAAAGAACACGGACGAGATACGGATGGGTATCAAAGATTTATGTATAAGTATTGGTGAAGTATGAGCAAGACACGGACGAGTGTTCAACTTGCTGGGGAAAGGTGACACAGACGAGTGTCAAAAGGGTATATATAAGTTTCTGAATGCAACGATATCTTAGCTTATATCTGCAGGGGAATAATATGACACAGAGGAGTGTCGAAAAGGTATATATGAACATGTATTTATGTTGGAGAGTGCAAAGGGGACTCTTTGGCTTTTTACTTGCAAGTAATGTGAGCTTTTATATACATTGCTGATGAAATGCTAGTGGTATTTGTAGGTGACTGGTTTGAACCAGGCTTGTGATCATGCAAATGTTTGATTTTTGCCGTAATGCTCTATATTAGACGGAATGCTATGCTTTGTGGGGAAAATGATGTGAATGATATGATTATGCAGAAAAGAAACCAATCCGGGATTTGGATCCCGCTATTGTGAAGATCTATGGATGATCTGCTGGGAGGAGTATCCCAGCTGGGGAAGATCATTGGTAGATCTGTTAAGATATGTAGCTCTGTTTGGGGTAATAGATCATTGATAGACCCATCCTGTAAGGAAAAACCCAGCTGGGGTGAATGAAACTTTCATCACTTTGTTGTATAAGGGTTTCAGGTATTGCTCTTCTGGGGAGAGGTTGGAACTCTGCAGGGATATAGTTTTTTTAGAGACCTAGCACTCCGTTTGGGGAAGAAAAGATCACTGAACGGTCTTCCTAGAGAACTCTGTGGGGATCCCGGCTGGGGAAGCTTCTGTTGAATAGACTTATGCTAAGAATGAGGATGCTTTGATAACTCCGTTGGGGAAAAGGCATTTCAGACACTGCTCGGGGAGGAGGTATGCTGGGGAGAGTGTGCCTTGCATGCACCATGCTGTGTATTGAATACCTGCAACCTATTAAGACAAAGAAACGCACAAGCATTCTAAGGTATCCCTTACCGGATTCTGTTATAGGAGTTAGATATTCCTGAGAGTAAATACATTTCCTGCAAGCATTTATTAAGAATGGCTCATTTGTTTTATGCAAATATTATATCATGGATATTGGACATTTTGCAAACGGAACGAAAATGTACAAGACAAGGTGTGACTGAAAATCTGATTTTATTAATCTGGGTGCCCTGAATTGGCAAATACAGTCAAAGAAACAGATTCCCTGAAATGAGGAGATTGTTACAAATTGAGAAAAGTAAAGGTGCTAGCAATGTTGACGACGCTCCGGTGAGCTTTCCTTGCTATGACCCGTATGACCTTGACGCTCTTCTCATCTTGCTTTTTGAAGAAGGTTGATTCTGACCGATGCTTTAACTCTTTAGAAGTTTTCCGTGTTGTAAGTGATACAAACGAATTCAGAATGTAGTTGTTCGCTTATTCCCTGATTTTGCGTGGATCGCCCTTTCGGGTTTTCAATCCACCGGGATACCCATTTTTGCCTGAGCTGTCTAATGCGGCTTTTCAACTCAGCGGGTGTACATTTTTTAATTTTCCCTTATTTTTGCCCGAGTATTTTATTCTGTTTTTGACTCGTCAGGATGCCCTATTTTTTCCTGGACTTTTGCACAATCTTCTTGATGTTTTTGTTAGCCGCCTCAATAGCGCCGTTCATCTTTGGCCTGTAAGGAGAAGAGTTGTGATGTTGGATTTTGAAGTCCCGGCATAGTTCTGCCATCATTTTGTTGTTCAGATTGGAACCATTATCAGTAATGATTCACTCGGGTACTCCATATCGACAAATGATGTCCCTCTTCAGAAATCTGGCTACCACTTGTCTGGTGACGTTTGCATATGAAGCTGCTTCGACCCACTTGGTGAAGTAATCAATGGCTACCAGGATAAATCTGTGGCCATTTGAAGCAGTCGGCTCGACCTTTCCAATCATGTCAATGCCCCACATTGCAAAGGGCCAAGGTGAAGACATCATGTTCAAAGGATTTGGAGGCACATGCACTTTGTCTACGTAGATCTGGCATTTGTGGCACTTTCTGGCATAAGCACAACAGTTTGCATCCATTGTGATCCAGTAGTAACCTGATCTTAATAATTTCTTTGCCATTGCATGCCCTCCAGCATGGGTACCGAAAGATCCTTCATGCACCTCGTGCATCAGCAAGTCTGCTTCTTTCTTATCAACACATCTGAGAAGAACCATGTCAAAGTTTCGCTTGTATAATAAACCATCAGCATTAAGGAAGAAACTACCGGCCAGTCTTCTTAATGTCTTCTTGTCATTGGATGATGCCCCGGGTGGGTATGTTTGATCCTCCAAGAAGCTTTTGATGTCATGGAACCAAGGCTTGTCATCTTTATCAATGTCCACGGAGAATACATATGTTGGTCGGTCTAGTCTAGATACTGAAATCCGAGGCACGTAATTTGCAGTTTGAACCTTGATCATGGAGAAAATGGTAGCTAGAGCATCTGCGAACTGATTTTTGTCTCGAGGGACATATTCAAGTTTGACTGTTGTGAAGAAAGTCAATAATCTCCTTGTGTAGTCTCGGTATGGAATCAGATGCTCTTGGTGAGTGTACCATTTGTCGTTGGTCAGATTGATTACCAAAGTTGAATCCCCGAATATAGTTAATGTCTTGATCCTGAGGTCAATGGCTTCCTCAAGACCCATGATACAGGCTTCGTATTCGGCTTCATTGTTAGTGCATGCAAAGGTGAGCTTTTCCGAGAAAGGCATATGAACTCCTTTTGGTGTAATGAGCATTGCACCAACTCCACGACCATTCATATTGACAGCCCCATCAAACATCATTGTCCATTCTTCTTCCGGGTCAGGCCCTTCAGTGTGAACTGGCTCTTCATGATCTTTTGCTTTTAGAAACATGATGTCTTCATCAGGGAAGTCAAATCTCATTGGTTGGTAATCATCAACGGGTTGCTCAGCTAGATAGTCGGACAGTACACTGCCTTTGATGGCCTTTTGATATGTGTACTGAATGTCATACTATGTCAGAATCATTTTCCACCTTGCAACCCTTCTGGTAAGTGTTGGCTTCTCAAATATGTACTTGACGGGGTCCATCTTTGAAATCAACAAGGTAGTGTGAGTCAAAATATATTGTCATAGTCGGCGAGCAGCCCACGCTAAAGCACAGTAAGTTTTCTCGAGCAGTGAATAACGTTGTTCACAGTCGGTAAACATTTTGCTTAGGTAGTATATTGCGTACTCTTTTCGACCAGACTCGTCATGCTGGCCCAACACACACCCCATTGATCCTTCTAATACTGTCAGGTACATTATTAGAGGTCTTCCTTCAACTGGAGGCATAAGAATTGGAGGTTCTTGTAAGTACTCCTTGACTTTTTTTAAAAGCCTTTTGAATATCTTCATTCCACATGACTGTCTGTTCTTTTCTTAACAATTTGAATAGGGGCTCACAGGTTGCAATGAGGTGAGATATGAACCTTGAAATGTAGTTCAATCTGCCCAAGAACCCCCGAACTTCTTTTTCGCTCCTCGGTGCAGGCATCTCCTGAATGGCTTTGACTTCGTCAGGATCAACTTCAATTCCCTTTTCACTTACAATGAATCCCAGCAGTTTACCGAAACGTACCCCGAATGTGCATTTGTTGGGGTTTAGCTTTAGCTTTTCAGACGCTTGAACAACTTTAGCAGATTTACCAGATGATCTTCTTCAGTGAGGGACTTGGCAATCATGTCATCCACGTAGCATTCAATTTCTTTGTGGATCATGTCATGAAATAACGTTACCATAGCCCGTTGATAAGTTGCACCAACATTATTCAGTCCAAAAGGCATTACCTTGTAACAAAATGTGGCCCAAGGTGTGATGAAGGTTGTTTTCTCCATGTCTTCAGGTGACATTCTGATCTGATTATACCCTGAGAATCCATCCATGAAGGAAAATACCGAGAACTGAGTTGTGTTGTCAACCAATACATCAATGTGAGGTAATGGGAAATCATCCTTCGGGCTAGCTCTGTTCAGATCCCGGTAATCCACACACATACGTACTTTGTCATCCTTCTTAGGCACTGGTACAATGTTAGCGACCCACGGCGGGTAACTAGTTACAGGAAGGAAACCGGCGTCCCACTGTTTTTGTACTTCTTCCTTAATCTTCATGGCCATATCTAGGCAAGTACGGCGTAGCTTTTGCTTCACTGGACGACAATCTTCTTTAAATGGTAGTCTGTGCATGACAATATCCATATCTAGACCTGACATGTCTTGATAGGACCAAGCAAAAACGTCGACGTATTCTCGAAGCATGTTGATAAGCTGTTCTTTTATTGAAGCTTGCAGACCGGCCCCAATCTTCACTTCTTTAAAATCCTCTTTGGTACCAAGATTAACTGTTTCAACCTCCTCCTGATGAGGAGTAATCACTTTCTCTTCTTGCCTCAACAACCTGTCTAACTCTTCAGGTAACTCATAGTCTTCTTCAACCCCTTCATCGGCTTGATTAATCGGATTTTCGAAGTCATACAAGGTCATAGCAGTGTTGTTGTCGGTGCAATCTGGAGGATAATCTCTGCAAGGGTTGAGATTGGTTCGTTTTAGTGATCAGTTTTAATCTTGTTTAGAAAAGAGAAAATGAAGTTTTTTTTTGAAAACATTGTCATTTTATTGTTTTGTACAGAAGTAAAAAAATGAAAAAGACAATGAGAGAAATAGAGACTCGTTTGCAAAAGATGTCCGATATTCATTGATTAATCCATTTGCACAAAATTACAATATGGCCCTATTACAAAATGAATCCTGACACCTTGGGCAAGATGCAGGACTTGATGCATGCTAAAAAAGACAGGAAATAATAATTACTCTGCAGGAGTAACCCTTATAATTTCCTGGGAAGACCAGTTAAAAACTTGGTTCCCCGGGATCCTTGGACGTATCCAGCTCTCCAGGTTGCGGTCTCTTTCTGCCTGGTCTTCC
The DNA here is from genome assembly GCA_963966055.1 of Lathyrus aphaca. NCBI lineage: Eukaryota > Viridiplantae > Streptophyta > Magnoliopsida > Fabales > Fabaceae > Lathyrus > Lathyrus aphaca. Next base: position 178,320,322 of record OZ014522.1, read on the forward strand.
AGGTTGTTAACAGCATCTGGGGTGAGCATTCCCCCAATGATTGGGCTCTTTTGCAACCTCTGATTGATCTTGTCAGAATAGTTTGTAACCCAAACCGAATTTGTCCTCTATCTTTTCCACTGGAAGCAACTTGCCCCAACCTCGAGCATTACCATCTTCAACAACCTTCCGGGCTTGCTGATAGGAGACAATTGAAGTACCCATCCCGTCTTCCTGGGATGCAACAAATACTTCAGTCGTCGCCTCATTGACATTCAGGGCCTCGAACCCTTGGCTCATAGTTTCATGGATTTCACCATCCATCTCAATATACTTGTAGGTAGACAGCTGGCTAACAAATATGTCCTCCTCACCACAGATGGTGATAATTTGTCCTTCCCATTCATATTTCAGTTTCTGGTGAAGGGTCGACGTTACTGCGCCTGCGGGGTGAATCCAAGGTCGACCTAACAAACAGTTGTATGTCGGCTGAATGTCCATCACATAGAAGGTAATCTTAAAGACTTGCGGACCGATTATCACTGGCAGCTCCACCTCTCCAAGAACAGATCTTTTAGATCCATCAAAAGCCCTGACCACAAGATTGCTTGGTCGGAGAGCTATTCCATCATATTCGAGCTTGATAAGAGCTTTCTTGGGTAAGACATTGAGTGAGGACCCAGTGTCTACAAGAACATGAGATAGTACAGCTCCCTTGCACTCCAGGGTGATGTGCAAAGCTTTGTTGTGGTGACGTCCTTCTGTGGTCAAATCAGCATCAGTGAAACCTAGCCCATGGCTAGTATTGACATTTGACACAACTGTTTCCAGCTGATTCATTGTGATCTCTTCTGGCACGTAGGTAGCGTGCAGAACTTTGAGTAGTGCATCCCGATGGGCTTCGGAACACAATAGTAGGGATAAGATAGAGATCTTAGAAGGGATCTGGTGGAGCTGGTCCATAACTTTATAGTCACTTCTTTTAATTATCCTCATAAATTCATCCACATCCTGATCAAAGGATGATTTATGAGTCTCTTTTTGGGCAGGTTCTTCTGGTATCACACTCTTCCCTTTGGCTTTGGAAGTAGCCTCTGCCTCAGTATTAATTCTGGGAGCTTGTGACGCGAAGAGACGTCCGCTTCGGGTGAAGCCTCCGCCTCCCCCGACATTGTCCACTTGGGGAGTGAGAACTAGAGAATCAAGAAGGACTTTTTCTCCGTTGCAGTAAAGGTCAGCACCATAATGCCATGGTACAACACTGTCTTTATCATATGGAATTGGCCCGGGCACCGTGATATTGACTGGGCTTACTGCAGCAGATGTTGGAATTGTAATTGTTTGTGGATCATAGAAAATAGTAACAGGACCTCTGGTGGATGTTGGTGGTGGTGAATTGAAGCTTGGTTGAAACTGTTGTTGAGATTGTTGAAAGTTGCTGGAGTTCGGGACCGTTGTCGGGTCGTAATAAATTATAACTGTGGAGACATCATTGTTGGTGGGTGCTGGAGTTGTAGAAGGAGATGAAATGGAACTATTGTTTGCTGAAGTGATGGAAGAAGTGGTTGCTGAAGTTGTAGATGAATCAGTAGGAACAATGGTTGTTGCAGTTGTAGAAGATTCACTTGTTGTTGACAAAAGAGTTGCTGGTGTTGTAGAAGCTGTTGTTGTAATCTGTAGAATGCCTTCTCTGATCAAGCCATTAATTCCACTCCTCAAGCTAGCACACCCATTCCCGGAAAGCTTTCAAAATTCACAACAGGCCTCACAACCTGGAAACACTTGAAATTTCAAAATCTGAGCTTTAACCTCTGCCAGAGGTGTCTGAATACTTGCAATGTCTTCTATTAAACTCATGGGTGAGCCTTCCTCTATAGCATTAATCCTTGGCCCGCTGTGGCTTGGCATAGGATTTTTCATTACAATGGGAGGTGGTGCAAAGTTCAGGGCCTTTGAATCTACCAGATCCTGGACCTTCATATGCAGAGCTCTGCATTTTTCCGTAGAATGACCAGGTGCATTAGAATGAAAAGCACACCTAGCGTTGACATCATAGTTTCTTGGAAGGTTCTGAGGATCAGGTGGAGCCAATGTCCTCAACTCAACAAGATTGAGCTTTAGGAGTTGTGGCAGTAGTGTAGCATATGGCATTGGAATAGGGTCAATCACCCTGTTGATCTAAGATGGCCGCTGTTGAAAAGGGCGTTGTTGTTGATTGTTGTTGTTGTTGTATGATCTCTGTTGCAGAAACTGTTGTTGTTGCGGAAAGTGTTGTGGTGGTTCAGTATACTGAGGAGGTGGAGCAGGGATAGTAACAGCAGCAACTGTTCTGGGCAGGTATCGGGGTCTCCCTCTTCCCATGTGCACATAGTTTGTCTCACCAGATCTACGGGGCCCAACAAATGGATTCCTTGCACTGCTTAAACTGGCACCGTTGTCGGAGATCTTCCCCATCTTCAATAGGCTTTCTATTCTTTCCCCAACTATCACCACATCTACAAAGCTGGTGGAAGAAAATGCAGCCAATCTGTCAATATAGGTACCCTGGAGAGTATTCATGAACATGTCTGCCATCTCCCTTTCAGACATGGGGGGCTGAACTGCAGAAGCAAATTGCCTCCACCTTTGGGCATACTCCCTAAAGCTTTCACGGGAAGACTGTGACATTCCCATCGGGAGGGTCCTATTTGGATCCATGTCCAAGTTATACTGATACTGACGGATGAAAGCTTCAGCCAAGTCTTTCCAGTTTCTTACTGTGGCTCTGGTCAAATGGGAGTACCATTCTCGGGATGCCCCTGTCAGACTATCCTCGAAGTAAAACATCCACAACTTCTCGTCCATGGTGTATGCTTTTAACCTTCCCAAGAATGACTGAAGGTGGGTGCGTGGGCAGGATGTGCAATTATATCTTTCAAAACACGGGGGTTTGAACTTGTGAGGAATTCTCACCCCTTCCACCAATCCCATGTCCATGACATCAAATCCTAGAGAGTTTTTGGATTCAAGGGACCTTAGCTTCTCCGCAATTTCATCCAACCGACGGTCGTAAACTTCGTCTCCAGTTCCAACCACTGTAAATTGCTCTTCTTGAGGATCTTCCTGCAAGACCCTTCCTCCAGCAGTGTTACCCTAAGTATTCCTTATGGCATTAATCTCTGGATTTAGATGAGGTCCAAACTCTGGTAGATCAGTGCGAGGCTGCACGTGATCGTTGTTACTAGTACCTCCTGTACCTGGATGGTGTTCTTCAGGAGTTTGTCGCTCAACCAACTCCATTAGTCTTTCCTGGCTCTGAGCTAGACCAATCATCACTGTCATGAACTAAGTCATTTGATTCCTCTTCTCAACCCTCTCATTGGCCATTTGGGTCCTCACTTCATTCAATTCTTGCTGAACTTGATCCATCTGTAGTCCCGGAAGGTTGTTTCTTGTCGGATACCGGTGCACTCTGTTGACAGGGAACACTCTTCTGCGAGCAAGGTTTCCTGAAACCACAACAAAGTGAGAAACAACAATAAAACTAAAACCTACAAAACAAAGAGAATATTAGTATGCAATGCAGGATGCCTATTTGTCTTCCAAGGGTATCCGGTTTGGTTCTTTGGTTTTGACCTTTCCAGACCTCGAGGAAATGCTGATGATGAAGAGAGATTAAGCCCACCAAAAATACAAACCATATATATTACAAATAGTGAAGATACATAGTTTGATTACAATACATTCCCATGGTGGATCAAAATACAACAACAAAAGGAAAATAGAATCAAAATGAAGTACAAACAAAAAGAGTCAAACATCCAATCCAAAGTCATCCTCTCTGACTTCCTTCAGGAGGGCCTCAGTTACTGGACCTACTGGATGCTCTGTGATAGTCCTGATGAGGAGGTTCCTGGTAGCAATGGCACTGGTTAACTTCTTATGCTTATCCTGGTCCTTTGACCTCTTCAACCCCACCCGGAGTTTCAACTCTGAGATCTCCTTCTGAGCTGCTAGTAATGCCTCCTGATGCTTCTTCTCACTAGCCTCCAACTGCTCTATCTTAGCTTGAGTTCTCTGATCTTCTTGTGCACGGGCTTCAGCGATCCTGATCCACCTAGCCTGGCTCTCCTCTAAATAATTCTTTGCCCTAGCCTTCTGAGTCTTAGCTTCCTTGCAAGCATTCTTCAGTACCAACCCCCCTGCTCTAGCTTTTCTGATGTAGTCATCCGTCTTCTCAATCTTGGTTAAGTGCTCAATCCGGAGCTTCTCTAACCTCTCATTATCCAGACGACTGTCATTTCTCTCCCAGAGATTCATCTTCAAGGCTTCAGAAAGCTGGGTATTCCTCTCTTTCAGTTTCTCAAATTCTTCCAAACTGACAGTAGCTGCAGGTTGTACTATTGATGGTCCAGGTACATCTTCTACGGTAAATGGCATTCGGGTGATCTGAGCCCTGGTACGAGACCAATCAAAATACTGTGTTGAAGCAATGTTGTTGCACTTGCCAAGGATGGTTGTCCCCTTAGTCTGGATGTTGTCCCAGGCCCAGGCAGCTTTCCTGACAACAACAGAGTTGTGCTGGATTTCACAATAGAGGGTCTCAGTCAAATCTTGCCCTCTTGGAGGATGAACCAAAGCATACCCTAATTGTCTCTTAAAAAGTAAAGGGTTGTAGTTGATGCAAACTTTTACCCCAATCAAAGGCACATTAGGATACTGCCCACAGCTAGTAATGATGTCTTTGCCCTTGGTGCTCTGAGTGCACCATCTGATGTCTCCTGATGTCAAGGCAATCAATCTCTTAGCCCAGTTCTTTGGCTGATGAGGGTTCAGGAAAATATCTGATTTTGGCAAGTGTCTTAGCAGCCAATAGTAATGGAGAGGAGCACAACATCTGACCAGTCTTCCTCTTTGCTTTTCATTCCTCTGGTGTACTGAATAATAGAAGTCTCCAAGCAAGGTAGGAACTGGGTACCTCAGTAAGAACAGGTGAATAGCATTCTTGCTCACAAAATTTGGCTCGTCTGCAAACAAGATAATCCCATATATGCTGAGTGCAAAGAGTGCACAAACAGCATCCCATTTCCCTGCTGCAGCATGCAGGGTAGCCTGGGAGATCAAGAAATCTAGGTGAAGGCCTGGAACCCCAGCCTTAGTGGTCATGCTCTGATCAATTAGGGCAGGCTCCAAATGCAATGCCTTGGCTATGTATTCATTCTTGGGAGCAACCATATCAGGGTTGAAAGGAATCCCTCTCCTGATAGGAACTCCTAACAACATGGAAAATTCTTCTAGTAGAGGTCCCAACTGAAAATCAGGAAATGTGAAGCATCTGAGAGGAGGATCATAAAACTGCAAGCAAGTATGGATCATGCTCCTCTGGGATGCATCCAGGTCCATGATCATGTCCAATATGCCCCCATAATGTTCTCTGAATAGTGGGACATGATCAGGAGTAATGAGATACTGGATCTGTCTGATGCCTGTCAAGGTAGGCTCAAAGAAGTGGTATGTGATGTTGCTCTTCCTGGAAGTGTCCATGCTGATGATGGATGTTGGTGAAGAGAACTGAGGGTGACTGTTGATGAGTATCACTGAGGAAGATGTTGAAGCAAGGTCTCTGATGAAGACAAGCTGGAGAGAAATCTCTGATGAAGACAAACTGATGAAAGTGCTGGAGAAGAAACACTGATGAAGATGCTGGAGAAGATGAATGAAGAAGTCTGAGCAGTAGAATGGGTCAAAACCAAACCAAAGGTAATAAGATGGATACCCTGTAAAACAAATAGGAAAATGTTAAATGATGCAAAAATGATGTATGCAAAATGATATGCAAAGGGTTTGTGATCAAAGGCTGGATCCGGTATCTGCCTTGATAAGGTCCATGTGTGTCCATAAGTCTGGATGGATGCTCAGAAAACCAGTAACCAGGTGGGGGACTCAAATAAAGAGTCAAAAATCCAGTGTTTCACAAGAACTGTCCAAAGTGGTGCATTCTTAAAACAAAACTATTAACAGGGTATGATGTGGCCAAGGTTTCCTACAAACCTGTAAACAACCTAACCCCCTCACATGTAATGTTCTAGAACAAGGATCCTCAGACTTGGATCATTTATGAGAAGTGTAAACACTTCTAAATCGGAGGTACAGTGTTTGCAATAACCATAAAAGATCCTCCTCTAATTCACCTCAGATGCTGAAGGTCATAAAAAGTTCATCCATACTTAGCAGGCTTCCCATATAGCTCTAGTACTACAGGAAATCCGTAGCACAGAGTTCTCAAGAAGAAACCCATGTTTGAACCGTGTTTCATATTCCTGCACCAGACCGAAATGGAATGGGAAAGAATATGAAGCCACTCTAGCCTATGTGTCACTTAGGTCCCCGGTATAGGACCTTAATCACTCAAAGATCCCCACCCACCAAGGAAAACATAGATCCAGCATATGATAATGACAGTATGAAATGCATAAAAAACTGTAAATGAAAGCAATAAATAAAGTTGTACAAAAAGCAATAAAATAAAGCAATAAATAAGCACAAGTAGCACATAACACCCCTGTAAACACAAATCAAACAAGCGCTAGGAGGAACCCACAAAAATAACCAGAAGCCCTGGTTGCAATATAAGGGTCCCGAGCAGAGTCGCCAAGCTGTCGCTCCCCCGAAAAGACACCTGGGTCAGATATGGTACAGACGCGAACGGTCGGCGAAAGGAGAAAATGAAATGAAATGAATAGAGTCGCCAACTAGGCATTTTTATCCCGAAGGAAAGGTAATGCTGCATAAACCTAGAAAGAGATGGATAAGACAGTCACGAACCACAGAAACTGAGAAAGGGGGTTGGTTACAACCTGGGAAGGTATTAGCACCCAGATTGTCCGTCGTAATCGACAGGATCCATGCTTGAAAGATTGTGTTTAAAAGGGGTAAGTGTATGTGCTATCTGTGTGCAAAAGCTAAAGAATATGCAAGTGTCAGTGTAAAAGGTGAATTGCTCAGGAAATGAGGCTTAGAAAAGAATGCTGAAAGGGGGGGAAGACACAGAGACTTTTGTCCGATAACTATTAAGTTATGCCTACGTATCCTCTCGTGCAATGAGGAAGTCAGAACACCGTAGTTCGACTCAAAGAGACTAAAAGATAAATTGACTATGAACTGCCTTCTTGTCTATGCTCAAGTGTATGACTTGTCTGGATCAAGTGCTAACTGTCTTGCATTAGACGGAAGAAGAAAATTCTCGTTTGTGAATGAGTGTGATGAGAAAAGAATCCCGAAGGAGACGATTATTGTTTGTTTTTGTGTTTTGGGTTTTTTATTGTTTTTGGTGTTTGTCATAAGTTAATGAGCTTAATCCTAAATCAAGGGTTGTAAACTCATTATATCCTCCCTGATTAGGGATAATGAGAATACTTTAAGAATGAGATAAACATCTCAACTTAATTACCATGATGATGTAGGATTAAGATCATTAACCTACTTGTGATTATTTAGATGTTTTTGGGTTTTTGTTTAGTGTTAAGTAATGAGTTTAATCCATATTCAAGGATTAGTGAACTCATTACACCATCCTAATAGAAGGATAATAGATGAGCACACTTAAGATGAGGAAGAAACCTCAACTTAATCCATGGTTAGGGATTAACCTCGTGACAAAACAAGCCTTTATTAAAGTTAACTTTAATTAAGAGTGAGATTAAGAAGTGAGTTTTATGGTTTGTAAGACAACTTGAGGGAGACATGTCCATTAAACACTAGGGTTAGTCCTTCTTAACCATAAAGGAAGAATTAGAACCCTAATGTAAGGCCCAAGTTACAAGTTAATGTCTTAGTGATTATTAGATGGATTGATTAAGAGGTTTAAACAAATTAAGGGTTTAACACTTAGGATTAAAGTTATACACTCCATCCTAAGAGAAGGATGCAGGCATAACCCTAATTCCAAAGTCCTAAAGCCTTAAAGGTTTAGTCTCTAATGATGAGATGAGAAGAGAGGCACAAAAAAGACTCAAAGGTAAAAGCTAAAGGAGACTAATCACAACCCTAATTATTGTCATGCTTGGATGTTCCTATGGTTTGTAAGGCTTTAGAAAGATCTTCAGAGAAGCCACCAATGGAAGAAGCAGAAGAAAGGAGGAGGAAGCAGATGAATAAGTTACTTACTTCACTGAAGAAGATAAGTAACTTAGAGAGAGAAAGTGAGAGATGAGCATGAATGAGCAAGCTCACTCAAAGACAATAAAAAATGCAACAAAGATTCATATGAAGAAGATGAAGAGAAATGAGAAGTGAAGGCAAATTCACTTCTCAAATTAACTTACCACCTGAAAATGTTAGCACAATATGCATAAGGAAAGATGTGAGATTGAATGATGCATATGCAAAGGTAAACAAAACCAAAACCATAAGCATACACATGATGAAAATGATGCTATAACATGATGCAAAGGCATACAAAGTGCAATGGATGATCATACAAGAGACAGAATGCAAATGTAGCATGTGGGAAGCATGAAAACACATGGATGCTTATGAAATGAAATGGATGCAAAAGCATAGAGAATGTATGAATAAATGACAAAGCAATGTTCAAGGAATATCTTAAGATTTATAATATGGCATACAAGTGCTTAGAATATCATGGCAAGTTCATATGTTCATGCAATGCAATGTAAGATGCAAGTAAGGATGCAAAATTAGGGTTACATGGAAGGATGAGATGCAAATGATCAAAAACGAAACAATTCACATGATAAAAATTTGAAAATGAGCTCAAACAAAACCTGACCCCATATGATATCACACCCCATAGGAGAAGGTCTAACTCTTAACCTAAAGGAAGTTATGATTTTTCTAAGTTTCTAGGGTTTTTTGGGTACCTTAAAAGGAAAAATGCAAATCAATTTGAAAATAAAAGATAAATTCATGACAAAAATATCCTAGAAACTACATGTTATATGGAAAACAATGCAAAACGAATCATTATCAAACCATTCATGGTTAGGCAGAAAAGATTTTTCAAAGTTAGGGTTCTAAAAAGGGAATTTTATGAACCCTAAATTCAAAGAAAATGTCAAAGAATGTTCAAAACCAAAAAGAAATTTGTATGAATGGTTTGACAATGTTTCTAAATGTCTTAAGATGCAATGTGATTTTTTTTTGTGATTTTTAGAAACCTAAATGGTATTTTAATTAATTAATTTCCATTAATTTATTAAAATAAACATTTAAATATTTTAAAAATACAATTTTTATGCAAAAAATAAAAATAAAAATATTTTTGGTTTCTGAAAATTAATAATAGTCATGGTAAAAAATTTTCAGAATTGTTTAATGATTTTTGCTATTTTTAATAAATATGTAAAATAAAATATAAAGAAAATAAAAATAAAAATGAAAGTATGCAGAATGAGAGGCTGAGATTGCAAGTTAGATGGATGGGTGGTCAGGATGCAAAGTCACGTGGACTTATGGTAATCTAATCCTAAGGCTGTGACTTAAGCTGGCTAATTAAATGAGATCCAACGGCCATGTTTTAAACTGAACTAATTAAATAAATTAAAACTAATTAATTAGGATTAGGGTTTAATGATCAATCTCAGCCCTCCAAAATTTGCGGCAAGCTCACATCAAACGGCCTAAATTCAAACTCAGCTTATCACCTGAGATTAGCCCTAATCCACCCCAGATGGCCGGAACAATGTTCCGGTCGTCTTCTCCGGCAGTGTTCTTTCCCCAACTCTCTCCCCATGCCATTTAAGGAGCTCTAAAGCTCCAGATCAAATACCCAGCTCACCCCAAGCACGAATCAACCCTCAAAATTAATTTATTTTGCATCAATCATGAGAAACAAACAAGAATAGGTTTCACGGGTAAAGTTTCAGAAGTTAAATACACGCTTGTTTTCAACTCATTTTCAAAATAAATTATATCATGATGATCAGCATAACATGTAGAACAACTTAGAAACTTAAAGTCATGCTTTTGGAAAAATGTTTGAAGATGGATACCTGAGCTGGAGCTTTCAAGTATGGAGCTTTCTGACCTCTTCTCCTGTGCAAACCCACCTCAATGGACTCCTTGATGATGTTAAGAAGCTTGGAATGAGTTGAAATGAGCTGGATTGAGAGGTTGCAACTCAACTAGTTCAAAATCCTGTTTGTGTTTGGCTGACTTTTAGGGCTTGGCAATGGTTGGGAAATGATTTGTGGATGATGGTGAGTTGATCTATGGAAAAATATTGGATGTTTGATGTTTGTGCAGTATGTTTCGAAGAGATGAAGGTTGAGGGTGATTTTGTGGAACTTTGTGTATGAGAGGTTCTCAACTCCAAGGTTATATGAATTGGCTTGCTTTTGGTCCACATAACATGTCTCTATTGGCCAGAGAGTTGTTGTGGCTGCAGCAGATTGGTATGGGTCCAATTGCAAAAAGTCAACAACTTGTGTACTTGAGGTATGGCCTTGTGCAGCAGCTGTTCAAGGGCATGTCTGGCCTCAGCTTGGTTCAAGGAGAGCCATGGGATGAAATTATGCAGCTGGATGGCTTGGAGGGAAAGATTTCATAGGTTTTGCAAGACTTTGCATTTTTGCCCCCTTTGAGAAATCTTGTGATGCAAGGCATGAAAACAAGTGATTCTGGTCACAATGCATTGCACTATGTTTGTATGATGCTTAGAGATGCATTAGAGGTCACAAAATGACTTGGAAAGTGGTTTTGCAAAAAAATCCTCTTTGGTGTGAAAGTGAAAATTATAGGATTTTTGCCAACTTTGCAAGGCCATAACTTGAGTTCCATAATGAATTAGAACATGTTCTTGTACTTTTTGAAAAGGGAATGATCTAATCTACAACTTTCATGACCAGAAATTTTTCATTTGAAGCATTTTTGGTTGAGAATGAGGAGGTTGAAGAACTTTCCCATAATGGAAAGTTTCCATTACAAGTCATTTCCATTTTTGGCAACTTTTGGTTTAGCTCAAATTTATTCAAATTTGTGAAATTCCAAGCACTTAAATGATCAAATAAAGATCATATAACTTCAATTTGATGAAAATACCACTTTGGTTCCATTGTCGGGGGCCTCAGATGCCCTGATTTTGCTCTGACTTGCTCAAGAAGTTACCCAGTGAACAGATGACTTCCACAATGAATTTCTTCATAAAATTTGGTACACATGATCCTTATAACATTTTAAGAACATTAGAAACAAGAATGAACCAAAAATTTAGAGTTAAGGCCTCTGAAACCAAAACCCTAATTTTGGTCATCTATGTAGTGAAACCCTAGCTCTGCTTCCATGCCTTGCCAGTTCTTGTGATTTCTTGACTTCCTTGATCTTTGAGGGATATAATATGATGATAGAACATACATGGACCCTCTTGGAATGATTGGAGACCTTTGGAGTGGCTCATATGGATCCTTGGATTGCTCAGATCACAAACCCTAGATACAGGTGAACTTGAACTATGCAGATGAAAAAAAATGCAATATGAGATGGTATGCTTATGATAATGCAAATATGAAAGATCACAAGCCATGGTGTGAAATTAGTGAGGGAAAATTTGGGGTGTTTACAGATGCCCCTATTCAAACATGAGTTAGTTGTGCAGGGTGTAAGCGTCTGGCTTAACAGACAAACAAGATAACTTGTGGTTGAATACCAAAGACAGTCTGAAATTTGCACTCACTGAGGGAGAAGAAGAAAAGGGATATAAATTATAACAGATAGTATAGCATGATTATTAAAATGCGAGCGATGGAGGACGACCATCGAGCAGAGGACGACTGCTGGGGATAAAGCAATGACGAGGACGGCCGACAAGCTGGGGAAATAAAGAGATCATGATGGGGACGGCCATCAAGTAAAGTAACAAGGTTCTCTGGGGATTAAAAAATAAAGACAATGATGGGGACGGCCATCAGGTTTGCAAAGTAATGTAAACAACAACGGGGACGGCCATCGGTTTAAGGGACATCACTATTATAGGTGATCATAATAGTGGAGTTGTTACTAGATCAAGGGATATCACTTCAAACTCTTGTTTTGTGTCAAAGGTTGAACCTAATAATGTTAAGGAAGCCTTGACTAATTAATTCAAGATTAATATTATGCAAGATGAGTTACAACAGTTCAAAAGGAATGAAGTGTGGGAACTAGTTCCAAGACCTGGAGGAATCAATGTGATTGGTACTAAATGGGTTTACAAGAATAAGTCAGATGAACAAGGAGTGGTAACCAGGAATAAAGCCAGACTGGTTGCTCAAGGATACACTCAAGTTGAAGGTATTTATTTTGATGATACCTTTGCTCTTGTTGCTAAACTTGAATCAATAAGATTTATATTTGGAGTTGCTTGCATTCTGAAGTTCAAACTGTTTCAAATGGATGTGAAAAGTGCTTTTTTGAATGGATACTTGAATGAGGAAGTTTATGTAGAATAGCGTAAAGGCTTTGTTGATCCAAACCTTCTAGATCATGTTTATAAATTGAAAAAGACTTTGTATGGATTGAAACAAACTCTTAGGGCTTGGCATTAGAGATTGACAGAGTTTTTCATCAAGAATGGATACAGGAAAGGAGGCATACATAAGACTCACTTTGTCAAAGATGAAGAAGGAAAGATAATGATTGCTCAGATTTATATGGATCATATAGTTTTTGGTGGGATGTCAGATAAGATGGTTAAACATTTTGTCGGAGAAATGCAGTCTGAATTTGAAATGAGTCTTGTTAGAGAGTTAACCTTCTTTCTTGGTTTGCAAGTAAAACAGATGGAAGATACCATCTTTCTCTCTCAAAGCAAGTATGCTAGGAACTTAGTCAAGAAGTTTGGAATGGAGAGTGCTAGACACAAAAGAACACCTGCTCCCACTCCTTTAAAGATGTCTAAAGATGAAAAAGGGGTAAGTGTTGATCAAAGTTTATATAGAAGTATGATAGGAAACTTGTTGTATCTCACGGCTAGCAGACTAGATATTGCTTTTGTAGTTGGAGTGTGTGCTAGATATCAAGCAGAACCCAAAGTCAGTCACATAAATCAAGTCAAAAGGATTCTAAAATATATGAATGGAACCTGTGACTATGGGATGTTGTATTCTCATGGTTGTGATCCTATCTTATTTGGATACTGTGATGTTGATTGGGCTGGAAATGCAGATGGTAGAAAAAGTACATCTGGAGGGTGCTTCTTTGTAGGGAACAATCTCATATCCTGGTTTAGCAAGAAGCAAGATTGTGTTTCTTTATCTACTATAGAAGTTGAGTACATAGCAGCTGGTAGCAGTTGTTCTCAGCTTGTTTAGATGAAACAAATGTTATCTGAGTATAATGTCACACAAGATGTCATGACATTATATTGTGGCAATCTAAGTGCTATCAATATTTCCAAGAATCCTATTCAGCAGAGCAGGACAAAGCACATTGATATTAGGCATCATTTCATAAGAGATCTTGTTGAAGATAAAGTGATCATATTAGAACATGTTGCCACTGAGCTGCAGTTGGCTGATATATTTACAAAGGCTTTGGATGCAAATAAATTTTAAAACCTAAGAGGCAAGCTAGGAATATTTCTTTATGAGGGCTTATATCAATTATTGACATGTGGGAACATTCTTAAGGACGTATTGTATTTTCAAGATTTAATATTAATGCAATTGATGTGCGTAATATGTGATTTCATCATTAATTATTTTATTCAAGGGAAATACTTTCAAAATGTTTCATCATTAATCTTAGAATATCCCTTAGAGTATGGTGTAGTATCATGTTTGATGAGGAATAATCGCATTTATTTTGCATTCGCGGATTTCCGGTTTTCTTCATTTGCATTCTGATCTACGCCGCAACACTCACTGAAGCAATCCTCCGCTTCGTAGGTTGGTGATCTAAATTTGCTTCTTGATTTATGTTATTTCTATTCATCTCGCTATGACGGCATTCTTCGTGTGTTTATCATTGTGTATGCGCTTTACCGTTTAATTTTGTTTTGATTACGATTTGATCACTTTGTTGTTCGTAGCTAGAATTATAGCTTATTCTAGGTGCCATTAAGGTTTAGATTATGGCTTTTAGGTGTAGAATTAGTGTTCAATTGATAGGTTAATCACAGGAACTTTCGGAAATAAGTTGGTAGGATAGAAGTGCTTTTTTAAGTCTTTTTTTCCTTTCTGTTCAGTGTTAACCGGTTAACCATTCGGTTAACCGGTTAACGCATATGTTATCTGCGCTATTTGCCCATTTTTGCAGACTGTTAACAGGTTAACTAATTGGTTAATCGGTTAACGCTGTAGAAATTTGTGAATATTGTTTATTTGCATGCATGTTTGGCTTCCATTGCTTCTCTAACATTTGTGGACTTGTATATCATGATTTTAGAGAATTATTAGGCTTACTTTTGGTGCAAGATTCTGGATTTTAGGTAGCTTTCGACACGAGTTTCGTTAGTTTCCGGTTTATGTGCTTAAATGTTAATCTTGTACTCTTAATGAATTGTGAAGTTGATGACATGTTTGAACCTCTTCATTTGCATGCTAATAATGATCTAAAATCATGCTTTGAATTGTGTTTGTGATCAATGCAAGTTTTGGCCATAGGAGCACATAATTGCATGTTATGTTGTTGCTTAAAAATGAAAGAATTCACGCATTCTTGTTTGCTTAATTGTCATACTTCCATGATAATGCTTAATTCTGAATTTTGTATGCCATGATACATGTTTTATTTGGTTGCTTGATTGCAATGTATGCATGTTCACTTTGTGCTTGTTTGCCAATAAGTGTTTATCATGAAAAATACTCATTTGTGCCACTTTGTGAATATTCTTTGAATTAATTCCTTAATATGTTCACATGCTTGTAAATCCATGCCAATCTAATGCTTATTGGTTTTCTTCAATGTTGAAATGATATATTGTAACATCCCGTAATTTATTTAACTCTCCGAATAATATTATTTAATACCAATAAGATTTCCGGTTTATTCTAAGAAATTTTAATGAAAACCCATTTAGAGTAAATGGAAATTTAAGTTGGATAACTGATATTATTTATGCCGAGGTTTTATTTAAATTAAGGATTAAGAGACATTTTTGGATACTCTCTATTTTTGGACCCATTGGTAAGAAATTTAAGTTTTATATATTTTGTTTATATAGAAGGAAAAATAGAAAAAAGAGTTAGTTAGTAAGAAAAAGAAGAAAAAGGAAAAGAAGAGAAGAAGAAGGAGAGAAAAACCCTAAAGCTTCAAATTCATCATTCTCAATCATCCGTCCGTCGAATCGACTCATTTCTTCCGTCAATCTTCATCTCTTGAGGTGGGTTCATAGTTAGTTACTTTTGTTTTAGTTTTTGGTTGAGTTTTGAAGTTTATGAGTTTAGGGTTTTTGGTAGAAATCTTGAAAACAAATGATTTAAACGGTTAAAAACTCGATTAAACCTAACTATGTTGCTCACATTATGTCTATGAATATGTTTAGTGTTCTTTCCTATGTTGGTTGGTGTTTTGGATGATTTTTGGCATGAAATGATAAGTTTCTCATAAGCTGAGTTTTCTAGAAAACGTAGAGCTCGCTCAGCGAGAAATGCAGGAGGTTCCTTGCTCAGCGAGACCTGGAAGTTTCAGTTTTGTTTTTAACATAACTTTTGATTCGGGCATCTGATTTTAGTGTTCCACATATCGAATCAAAGCTAAGAATATTTACAAATTGATGATGCCAAAAGAGGTTATTTTTACCCGACTTTTTCCCGACTTTTATCGACTTTTTCAAATGACCAAAACCTTGCTAAATTGGAAAGTGTGAGTTAATGGAAATAAAGAAAGGTACGGCTTGTGAGGTGTCTAGGTTTCCCTTAAGCTAAAGTGAATCATGAATTATGTATTATTTTAAGGTCCTCCGTAAAGTCTTGATTGAGTCTCTTCGCTATTACCTTGTGTTTCGCTAGAGCATCCGTAAAGATTTGAGATACCGGTTATTTTAAATGCGGATTGTGGTTTGATGAGTGTAGGTCACAAGTCCTCCGAAAGGTCTTGAGTAAGCCTTGAGGTGGGTTGCCCTTAGTCCCACGTGAAGCATTCGTAAGGACTTGAGACGAGTGTTATACTAGTTATGTGTTAATCTTGAGTAAGTCTTAAGGTGGGTTACCTTTAGTCCCACGGGAAGCATCCGTAAAGATTGAAGAGAGTCTTATGTTGAGTCCTCTGTAAGGTCTTGAGTAAGCCTTGAGGTGGGTTGTCCTTAGTCCCACGAGAAGCATCTATAAGGACTTGAGGTAGACGTTTCTCTTATTGTATATTGAGATCATGTGTGGACCTTAGTTCCCCTTTGTTATCGGTCCTTGTGTGAGTTGGTTTAGGAACTTGTGAGATTTATTTAGGAACAAAATCTTAGAGCCGAGAGAACTCTAAGATAGGGAACTCGCTGAGATGTTTTATCTTACCCCATATTGATGTTGTTATTTCAGGTACCTCAGGTTCTGAAATGGGTAAAGATAAGGCGATTTGATTATCTTTACTTGTTTGATGGCTTTGTCTTCTGATGTGGACTTTTGAGATCTTTGAATCTAGTTCTTAGACTTTGTATTCTTTTGAACATCTTGTATAATTCATAGCCTTGTTTTAGTACCTTATGTTGTATTGGCTATACTTATGCAATGTGTTGCTAAGAACTTGTGTATTTCAATACCAAACTTAATTTTATATATGAAAAATATGCTTTGAAGTATGTCTTTTATATATGGCTATTACAATTGGTATCAGAGCAGGATGTATCTTCGACCTAGCCTTGGAATATTATAAGTGTTTCCTTTTTGTTCATACATGTAATATCACTGTAGGACTAAATGTTATGTTTATGGTATTGAGTCTAATCAACTTAATCCTGTTTTGATGATATTTAGGGATATGGTTGGTAGGCGTGGAACACGTGGTATTCCTAGTGTCATTCCTCCTAGTAACGATCGAACGGGTGGTGACGAGAATGCTCCTATGTTCCAATTCATGCAACAGATGCGGTAGCAGCAGCATCAATTCATGCAGGAGATGATGCACCAAATGAGTGGGGGTCTTCATCCTCATGTGGTTGCTCCTGGAGCTGGTGGTGGAACCTTTCGAGATTTCTTCATCATGAATCCCCAGGAGTTCCATGGTGTTTTTGACCTAGTGAAGGCACATGAGTGGGTAGCAGGAATGGAGCAGATCTTTCAAATCATGATTTGTGGGGAAGAGGATAAGGTGACCTTTGCGTCACATTTGTTGAAAGGTCCCGCTGCTAGGTGGTGGGAGAGTGCTTCAAACCTGATGATGGTACAAGGAATTACAAGAGTGTGGCATCAATTTAAGACAATTTTTATGGATAAGTATTTTCCGAGTTCCTTGAGAATGCAAAAGGAGTTTGAGTTTCAACAATTAAGGCAAGGGAGCATGATTGTGGCCAGTTATGCTGAGAAGTTTGAGAACATGGCAGCCTACTCTAAGCAGGCTATGTATTCCCCTGATGAAAGGTGGAAAATTGACCAGTTCTTGTTTGGATTAAGGGCCGAAATATCGCATAGTGTCTTGCAACGGGAGTTCACTACCTATTCTGAGATGTTGAGGCAATTCTATGTTGTCGAGCATGGTCTGAGGAAAGTGAAAACAGAAGCCAGTGCTGGGAGAGCGGTTCAAGGTGAGCGGGGAAGAGCCAATCAATCCTTTAGGTCGAGGCCTTAACCCTTCAAAGGGAAACAGGTGTCGAGTCCAAGATCTAGTACTCCTCCATTGTGCTCCAGGTGTTACAAGAACCATTTTGGAAGGTGTGAACAGAATGGTGTAATTTGTTACCATTGTCAGAAGGAAGGACATGTTGCTAGGGATTGTCCACAAAGAAAGAATCAGATTCAAGGGAGAGTGTATACCATGGATGCTAGAAAGATGAAAGGTGACAATTCTCTAATTGCGGGTAATTGTCTTATTAATGACATTCCTTGTCTTGTTTTATTTGATTGTGGAGCTACGCATTCTTTTGTATCTTCTAGTTGTCTAAAACGACTCGGATTGAGAGTTTTTACCTTATTTCCTCCTATGGTGGTTACTACCGTTATAGACGAAACCGTAAAAACACCCCTTATGTGTGAAAGTTGTACCTTGTCTATGGAAGGTAGAACCTTCCATATAGATCTTACTTGCTTACCCCTCAAGAAGGTTTATGTCATTTTGGGAATGGACTAGTTGTCTGCGAATTCTGTGTTTATCGGATGCGAAGAAAAGTTGATCCTTATTCCATCCGTAGAAGCCCCTCCGAAGGATGTGCTGACAACAATATTGGAAGGTACGGTTGGAATGGTAAACTTTTTATTTGAGAATGAGAAGTCTGTCTTAATGGTCCTTACTAAGGAAGAGAGTAATGGCCCGCAAATTCTGAATATTCCAATAGTTTGTGAGTTTCCCGAAGTTTTTCCCGAGGATGTCACTTCCTTACCTCCGGTAAGAGAAGTTAAATTCTCAGTTGACTTGATACTGGGGGAGGCTCCTATATCTTTTTCCCCTTATCGGATGGGGCCACTCGAGTTGAAAGAATTGAAGGATCAATTAGAGGATTTGATGGCAAAGCATTTTGTGAGACCAAGTGTTTCACCGTGGGGAGCTCCTATTTTGTTGGTAAAGAAGAAGGACGGTGGTATGTGTAAACACCCCAAATTTTCCCTCACCCATTCACACCATGGCTTGTGATCATTTCATATACATAAACACAATCATATCATCTCACATCTCATTTTTGATTCACTGCATAGTTTCTAAGTCATCTGCACCTAGGGTTTGTGATCTGAGCAATCCAAGAGCTTCTTGAGCCACTCCAAAGGCCATCAATCAATTCAAAGGGGTCTACATGTGTTCAAGTATCATATTACATCCTCACAAAGTCAAAAATGCAAAGGAATCACAAGAACTAGGGTTTGAGTGGATGCAGAGCCAGGCTAGACTGCACAGTTGACCTAAAATTAGGGTTTTGGTTTCAGAGGCCATAACCCCAAATTTTTTTGGTCATTCTTGTTTCCATTGATCTCTATATGGTATAGGGAGTATGCACATCAATTTTCATGAAGAAATTCCATGGGGAAGTCATCTGATCAAGGGTTGACTTTTCAGACAAGTCAGTGTAAAATCAGGGCATCTGAGGCCCCCAATGACCCAACCAATGGGTGATCTTCATCATTTTAAGTGTATATGATCTTTATTTGATCATGGAAGAAGGTTGAAGTTCATAGAAATCAAGAATTTGGAAGTTTTGCAAATGTTGACTTTTTGGGCATGGTTGACTTTTCAAGAATGCTTCATTTTAGGTCATTTTTCAAGCCTTGATTCTTGATCCAAAAATGCTTCAAATGGAAAAACTTTGGTCATGAAAGTTGTAGATCTCATCTTTCCCTTTTCAAAAAGTACAAGAACATGATCAAACTCCTCTTGGATCAAAAGTTATGGTGTGGCAAAGTTGGCTAAAATCATTGATTTTCAAGGCATGCTTCAAATGAGAATTTTGCAAAATCATGATCCAAAGCCAATTGTAACCTCTAATTCACTTCAAACCAGTATGCAAACATTCTACATGTCCTAAAAGTCAGAATTGGATCAAGGTTTCTCATGTTTTGGTTCATGTAACAAGACTTTTCTTCATGAAGTTCAAAAAGCAAGCAACTTGCAAAATCATCATGATCACTCCCTACAACTTGCTGCATTGGTTACTGCACTTTGCTAGCCTCTCACCTCATCTTGCTGCACCAGAGCCATGCTTTGTACTAGTTATAGATCAAGCCATACTTTCTCTTACAAAGAAGTTGACATTTTGCAAAAGGTGACCTACCTATCACAGCAGGCCATGTCACATCCCCTGACCTATGGGATTAAAATATACTTTCCATATGCTGGCCATAACACTCATCTAGCAAGGCTAAAAACTCACTCATCCATCACATACAAAAAAAACACTCCATTTTGCATTTTCCTTCGAGTTGGTTTTCTCAGCTTGCAAACATAAAAACCATTTCCATAGATCAACTCACCATACTTCATAGACCTGAAACCACCAAGAGCCAGGCCTGAAACAAGCAAGAACACCCCATTGCCATTTCTCACCTCAACTTGCAGTTTCATTCGAATCTCTCTCCCCAGTACACAAACACCCAAACAAACACCACAGACTTTCTCTATTCATTGTCCTGATCACAAAGAACCATTCACAATGACCTGAAACTGCCTGAAACTCCATTGCCATTTTCAACTGAGTTGAAGCAGAAGCTGTCTAAACTCATCAACCAGCCAACATAAATTCCTCTTGAGCATTCAAACATCATCTGGGGATCAAGTGGAGTGGATTGCACAAGGAGAAGTGGCCAGAAAGTCATCAGAGTGAAAGCTTCGAATCTCAGGTAGCTTGAAGAATATTTTTCCAGAAATCATTTCTCTTGTTCTAAACTTGCTCTTTGTGCCTTCCTGATCATGAATATGCTTTCAGTTTTTGAAATGGTGATGAAATGAACATTTAATTGCTCTCTGAAACTTGCGTGCCCTAGTTCTTATTTTCTTCGATTCAGCTTAGTTAGGAAGTATAAATTTGTTTTGAGAGAGGGTTTTGATTCGTGAGTGGTTGGAGATCATTTCCCAATTCTTAGATTTCATTTTAGTTAGCTTTTTGGGGTTTTGGGGATTTTTCAGGGGAGATGCTGGCCGGAGAAGACGACCGGAAGTCTTCTCCGGCAGCCTGAAAGTGATTATGCCCTAATCTCAGTAATTAAGACCATTTGAATTTGGACCATTGGATGCGTTGAAAGTGTTGACCTCCCGCGTGAGTGTGTGGCCTGGATCTCTCTGATTAGCCCTAATCCACGAGTTTAATATAATTAATCCATAATTTAATTAATTAAGTCAGAAACAACCTGGACCCTTGGATGACGCGCGTGGTCAACAGATTCAAATCCAGACTCAATCTCATCCCTCCATTCTGATTACTTTCCCTTTTATTTAATTTTAATTCATTTTCTTTTCATTTTATTTGGATAATTTATTAAAAATAGCAAAAATGTCTTAAAAATTATGAAACTTTTTCTTAAAAGTTTTATTAATTTTTAAGACCCAAAAATATTTTTATTTTACCTTTTTATCATTAAAAAAGTATTTTTAAATATTTAAAAGATTATTTTTAATTGATTAATGGAAATTAATTAATAAAAAATACTTTTAGGTATTTAAAAATCACCAAAAAATTCATGAAATGTTCTAAGACATTTAGAAACATTGTCCAACCTTCAAACCAAATTTCTTTTTTGATCTTGATGCATTTTGAGAATTTTCCATTGAATTAAATCATTTTTGGTGCATTATTTTGATCATAAGTTCAAAAATTCATTTCTGCCTATCTAAGAGGAGTTGGACATTGGTTCTTCTTGCATTGTTTTGTGTTTAGCATGTAGTTTCTAGGATTAAAAGGCCATGATTTGTTCCTTCATTTCCAATTTGCTTGGCATTTCTTTTGTTTAGGAACCCTAAAAACCCTAATAACTTAGAAAAATCATAACTTGAGATTGGTTAAGAGTTGAGACCTCCCCTTTGGACCTTGGTTTAGTATAGGTTTAGGGTTTCTTTGAGTGGAATTTTCCATTTTTTATCTTAGGGTTTGCTTCTGGTTTTGGTTTTTGTTTGTTGTTGATCCATAAACCCTAATCTGGGCTTCCATTTGCATCCATCTTGCATTCTCTTGCATAACATGACTTGCCATGACATTTCAAGCATATATTTGATTCATTTGACATCATAAGTCATATTGAAAGCATGTTTGACCATTGCATCTTGCATTTGCCATGACATTTGCCTTGTATGCTGCATAACTTTCCATGTTTGTTCATGCTCCTTAGCTTGCACCATTTGCATCCATGAACTTGTATGAACATCTCCATGCCTTGCCTCATGTTTGTAAGCATTCCATAGCATCATTATCATCATCAACATGCTTCTGGTTTTGTTTAGCATCATACCATTTCATCCCATTTTGTATTGCATTGCATTTCTTTCTAACATTTCAGGTGGTAAGTTCTGAGAAGTGGATTTGCCTTCACTTCTCATGACTTTTCTTTTCATCTCTCTTGCATCCATTGCTGCATTTTTGTATGTGTTTGAGATTGAGCTTGCTCATTCCTCCTCTTCCCACTTCCTTTCTTCAAGTGACTTGACTTCTTGAATGAAGCAAGTCACTTTGCTTCTCTTGATCCTTTCATCTGCTTCCTTGTGGTTCCATTGAAGATCTTCTCTTGAAAACCTCACAAACCTTAGGAACAACCAAGCATGACAATGATTAGGGTTTTGATTAGTCTCCCATCTTAGTCTTACCTTTGTGTCTCTTTTGAGTCTTCTCTTCTCATCTCATAATCAGGGACTAAACCCTAAAGGCTTTAAGGCTTTGTGATTAAGCTTATGCCTGCATCCTTCTCTTAGGATGGAGTGTATAACTTTAATCCTAAGTGTTAAACCCTTAATGTGTTTAACTCCTTTAATCAATTCACTTAATAATCATCAAGACATCACACTTGTAACTTGGGCCTTGCATTAGGGTTCTAATTCTTCCTTAATTGGTTAAGAAGGACTAACCCTAGTGTTAATGGACAAGTCCCCCTCAAGTTGTCTTACAAATCATAAAAATCACTTCATAATCATACCATTAAATAAAATCCACTTAATCAAAGGTTTGTTTTGTCATGAGTTTAATCCCTAATCATGGATTAAGTTGAGGAGCTTTCCTCAGCTTAAACATTCTCATCTATTATCCTTCTATTAGGATGGTGTAATGAGTCTGTTTAATCCCTGATTATGGCTTAACCTCATTACTTAACACTAAACAAAAAACCACAAAAACATCTAAATAATCACAAGTAGGTTAATGATCTTAATCCTATACCAAAGGTGATTAAGTGTGAGAATCTGACTTCACACTTAAGGTATTCTCATTACCCCTAATCAGAGGGAAGATGTGATGAGTTTACTAAATCCATTGGTTTAGACTTAAGCTCAT
This sequence comes from Lathyrus aphaca, assembly GCA_963966055.1. Classification (NCBI taxonomy): domain Eukaryota; kingdom Viridiplantae; phylum Streptophyta; class Magnoliopsida; order Fabales; family Fabaceae; genus Lathyrus; species Lathyrus aphaca. The sequence continues at coordinate 178,343,318 of OZ014522.1, forward strand.
TAACTTATGACAAACTTCCAAAAGCAATAAAAGATTGAAAACTCAAAAACAAACAATAATCGTCTCCTTCGGGATTCTTTTCTCATCTCATTCACTCACAACCGAGAATTTGCTTCTTCCGTCTAATGCAAGACAGTTTGCACCTGAGCCAGACAGGTCATACACTTGAGCACAGACAAACAAGCAGTTCACAAGTCAATTCATCTTTCAGTCTCTTTGGGTCGAACTACGGTGTTCTGACTTCCTCATTGCACGAGAGGATACGTAGGCATAACTTAACAGTTATCGAACAAAAGTCTCTGTATATCCCCCTCCTTTCAGTTTCATTCTTTTAAGCCTCATGATCTTGAGCATCTCATTCTTCGTTCTTACACTGACACTGTACATATACACTTTGCACTTCTTTTACACTGACACCTGTACATCCTTTTCCAGCTCTCTTTCACACACAAATTGCACTGACACTACCCCTTTAAAACACAAATCTTTCAAGCGTGGATCCCGTCGAGTACGGCGGACAATCTGGGTGCTAATACCTTCCCAGGTTGTAACCAACCCCCTTTCTCAGTCTCTCTGGTTCGCAACCGTCTTATCCATATCTTTCTTGGCCTATGCAGCATTGCCTTTCCTCCGGGATAAAAATGCCTAGCTGGCGACTCTTTTCATCTCCAGTGAGTTCACGGCTGTGTGTTCTCATTGTCCCTCTCGCCGACCGTTCGCGTCTGTACCTTCATGTGGGCCAGTCCCATTTGTCGGGAGCGACAGCTTGGCGACTCTGCTGGGGAATTATACTGCAACCAGGGCTTCTGGTTCTTTTTGTGGGTTCTTCCTAGCGCTTGATTGATTTGTGTTTACTGGGGTGTTATGTGCTTATTTGTGTTTGTATGTTTGTATTTATTTTTGCTTTATGTACATTTGCTTTACTGCCTTCTTTATTGCTTTTGCATTATATCATATTATCATACTGTACTGCTGGCTGGATCTGGTTTCTTGTTTTGGTGGGTGGGTGATTCATTGAGAGTTAAGGCCCTATACCTGGGACCTGAGTGACACCTAGGCTAGAGTGAATCATATTCTTTCCCATTCCATTTCGGTCTGGTGCGGGAATATGAAACACGGTTCAGATGTGGGTTTCTTCTTGAGAACTCTGTGTTGCAGATTTCCTGCAATGCTAGGGCTATCTGGGAAGCCTGCTAAGTCTGGATGACCTTTTAGTACTGACCTTCAGAAACTGAGGTGAATTAGAGGAGGAATTGTTATGGTTATTGTAAACACTGTACCTCCGGGTTAGAAGTGTTTACACTTCTCATAACTGATCCAAGTCTGAGGACCCTTGTTTTAGACCACCACCTGTGAGGGGGTTGGGCTGTTTACAGGTTTGCAGGTACCCTGACCTCAGAATACCCTGTTACTTTGTTTGTTTAAGAGTACTCCATGTTGGAACAGTTCTTGTGATTCTAAAACCCTGGACATGTGGCTCTTTATTTGAGCCCCCCACCTTGGTTACTGGATTTATAGACCTCCATCTGGAATTCTTGAACATATTTGGACCTATATCAGAGTTCTTGCTCAGATCCAGCTCAGTCACAGACCCTTGCATATCATTTGCATACATAATCATTGCATCATATTGACATTTGCTTATTTGTTTCAGGGTATCCATCTTCATTTGGTTTTGGTTTTGACCCCATCTTCTGTATTGACCTATCTTCACCAGCATCTACTTCAGTTATCACCAGCACCAGCCAACCAGTGGCTCATCACTTCAGCATTGTCACCAGCACCTGTCTCTACTCAGTCCTCAGCATCATGGCTCCTAAAAAGAGCAACATCACCTATCACTTCTTCCAGCCAGAGTTATCAGACATCAGGAGGATTCAGACCCTGATCGCTCCAGATCACATACCATTGTTCAGGGAGCATTATGGAGACATACTTGATATGGTCATGGATCTGGACCCTTCACAGAGAAGCTTGATCCACACTTGCATTCAGTTCTATGATCCCCCACTAAGATGTTTCACTTTCCAAGACTTTCAGTTGGGCCCCTTATTGGAAGAGTACTCATCATTGGTTGGTATGCCTATCAGGGGTGGAATCCCTTTCAACCCTGAGATGGTCTTTCCTAGTAATGGAGAAGTAGCAAAAGCTTTGCATCTGGGAACCTGTTTTGATTGAGCAGCATATGACCTCTAAAGCTGGAATCCCTGGTTTTCATCTGGATTTCTTGATCTCTCAAGCTACCCTGAAAGCTTCTTTAGGAGAGTGGAAGGCTGTCTGTGCCTTGTTGGCTCTGAGCATATATGGAATTGTATTGTTTGCAGACGAGCCTCGATTCATTAGCAAGAATGCAATTCATCTGTTCATCCTGAAGAACCCAGTGCCCACTTTATTGGGGGATCTCTACTATTCAGTGCATCAGAGGAATGAAAAGCAGAGGGGAAGGTTAGTGAGGTGTTGTGCTCCATTGTTCCACACTTGGCTTCTCAAGCATCTACCCAGGACAGATGCATTTCTGAACCCTCATCAGCAGAGTAACTGGGCTAAGAGACTCACTGCCCTAACTTCAGCAGATATCAGATGGTGTACTCAAAGCACCAAGGGCAGGGATATCATCACCAGCTGTGGGCATTTTCCCAATGTGCCTTTGATAGGAGTTAAGGGTAGTATTAATTACAACCCTCTGCTGTTCAGGAGGCAACTGGGCTATGCCTTAGTCCATACTCCTAGGGCACAGGACTTGGTTGAGACTCTCTATTGTGAGAACAAGATTGATTTGGCTATTATTAGGCAGGCTGCCTGGGCCTGGGATAATGTTCAAACCAAGGGAGTCACCATTCTGGGGAAGTGCAATAATGTGGCATCAGCACAATGTTATGAGTGGTCCCGTGCCAGGGCTCAATTCTCTGGAATGCCCTTTACCATAGAAGACATGCCTGAGTCATCTTCAGCACCACCCCCTGCCACTATCAGTTTGGAGGAGTTTGAGAGCTTGAAGGAAAGAAATGAGAAGTTAACTCAGGCTTTGTAGAAGACCCTCCGGGAGAGGAGTGATGGTATGAGGGAGGTTGAGAGATTGGAGAAGTTGAGAGTAGAGCATCTGATTAAGATTGAGAAGTCTGGGGATTACATTAAAAAGTCAAAGGCTGGAGAACAAATTCTGAAGAATGCTTGCAAAGAAGCCCAGTTCCAGAGAGCAAGGACAGACTTGTATCTGAAGGAGAGTCAGGCCCGGTGGGTCAGGATCACCGAGGCTCGTACTCTAGAGGACAAGAGAGTTCAAGACAAGATAGAGCAACTGGAAGCTAGTGCAAAAGAACAGCAAGAAGCCCTGGCAGCAGCCCAGAGAGAGATATCAGAGCTGAAGATCAAAGCAGGAATGAAGAGGTCAAAGGACCAAAGTCGACTCAAGAAGCTAGCAGCAGCTGTTACAGTCCGGAATCTCCTCATCAGGAATCTCACGGAGCGTCCGGCTGATCCTGTGACCGAAGCACTTCTCCAGGAAGTTCGTGAGGATGAGTTTGGTCTTGGTGTTTGACCATTTGTTTGTTGTTGCTTTCATTCCATGTACTTTTATTTTCCTGTAATGTATTTTGACCCCTCAGAGGGCTTGTATTTGTAAAACAAACTATGTACCATTTGCTTTTGTAATATATGTATTAGTTTGTTCCGTCCGAGTTTCACTTCGAAAGCAACGTCAACAGTATCATCTTCAAGGGTCTGGAAGGGTCAAAACTGAATGCCAAACCGGATACCTTGAGAACAAATAAGCATAACTGCATTGCATGCTAACCCTTTTGTTTGTTTTGTAGGTTTTTGATTTATTGCCACTAACTCTGTTGTGATGTTCAGGAACTATTGCTAGGCGCCGGGTATTTCCCCTCAACCGTCCGCACCGTTATCCAACCCGAAACAACCTTCCGGGCATTCAAATGGATCAGATGCAGCAAGACCTTACTGAGGTCAGAAATCAAATGGCGAACGAAAGGCTAGAAATGAGGAATCAAATGACTCAGTTTATGGAAGTGATGAACAACATGGCTCAGAGCCAAGAAAGATTGAGGGCCATGGTGGAAAGGCAGAATCAAGAGGATCCACATATAGGGACTGCCGGCACCAGCAACAATGAAAGGGTCCAACCTCATGTTAATCCCCCTGTATTTGGCCCCCATCTTCATCCTGAGGTCAATATCCCTGCAAATGTTCAAGGGACTGCCACTGCAGCCAGGGTACTTCAAGAAGACCCCCAGGAGGATCAATTCACAGTAATGGGTGCTGGGGAAGAAGCTTATGATAGAAGGCTGGATGAGATAGCTGAGAAATTAAGGTCCTTAGAGTCTCAAAACTCTCTGGGATTCGACGTCATGGACATGGGCTTGGTAGACGGGGTCAGGATCCCCCATAAATTCAAGCCTCCTTGTTTTGAAAAATACAACGGGACTTCATGCCCCCGGACTCATTTACAGTCATTTCTGGGAAGGCTGAAGGCCTATACTATGGATGAGAAGCTCTGGATGTTCTATTTCGAAGACAGCTTGACTGGAGCGTCAAGAGAATGGTACTCTCACTTGACAAGGGCAACTATTAGATGTTGGAAGGACCTGGCAGAGGCCTTCATCAGACAGTATCAGTACAACTTAGACATGGCACCCAACAGGACTCTCCTAATGGGAATGTCACAGTCTTCAAGGGAGAGTTTCCGAGAATATGCCCAGAGATGGAGGCAACTGGCTGCTGCTGTTCAGCCACCTATGTCCGAAAGGAAAATGACAGATATGTTTATGAACACCCTTCAGGGGACTTATATTGACAGGCTGGCCGCTTTCTCTTCCACTAGCTTTGCAGATGTTGTCATAGCTGGGGAGAGAATCGAGAGCCTGTTAAAAATGGGCAAGATTTCTGACAATGGTGCCAGCTCGTCCAGTAGTACAAGAAAGCCTTTTGCAGGCCCAAGAAGAACTGGCGAGACCAATGTCATCCACACCAACAGGGGCAGACCCCAATATGTTCACAGATCAGTGGCAGCAGTCACCATCCCTGCTCCAGCTCATCCTCAACCAGTTTATCAACCTCCGCAACAAAACTATCAGCCACAACCTCAGTACCATCAACAGAATCAGTATCCTCCGAGAAATTACAACAACAGCAACACCAACAACAACAATAACCAGCAAAGGCCATTCCAACAGAGGCCATCTCAAGCTAATAGGGTGATCGATCCGATCCCTATGCCATATGCTACATTGCTGCCACAACTCCTGAAACTCAACCTAGTTGAGCTAAGGACGCTGGCACCTCCAGATCCCAACAGTCTACCCAGGAATTACGACTCCAACGCCAGGTGTGCCTTCCATTCAAACGCACCTGGCCACAGTACAGAAAAGTGCAGAGCTCTGCATATGAAGGTACAAGACCTGGTAGACTCAAAAGCTCTGAATTTCGCACCACCACCCAATGTCAACAAAAATCCTATGCCAAACCACGGTGGTCCCAGAATTAACGCTATTGAAGAAGACAAACCGTCTTATTTAATAACCAGTGTGGGTCAGATCCGGACACCGTTGGTAGAAATCAAGGCTCAACTCCTGGAATGTCAAATGTTCCCGGGATGTGAGTTGGGTTGTGCTTACTGCAATATCTCGGTAAATGGGTGCGATAATTTAAGGAATGGCATAGATGGCCTTATTCAGAGTGGCCAGCTTCAGATCACCACATCATTTCCAACAAATCCAGCAATTTCATCAGCAACAACTCCAGAACCTCCTACAACTGCAACAACCATTGTTCCTGACAATTCTTCGGCTTCATCAACAAGTACCTCATCTGTCATTTCAACTGACCAGATGTCGACAAATGTTCCTTCTACAACTCCAGCACCACTCCATCACGAACCTCCTACAACAACAACATCCATTCTTCCATCAATGTCTCCTACAACATCAGCAACAAATCATGAAGATGTCTCTACTGTCACAATATTTTATGATCCTGAAAGCAACTCTGCCTACAACTCAGAAGGTGCTGCTCCCATCAGGGCACCAGTCACAATTTATTATGATCCGCAGACTATTACAGTTCCTTCAATAGCTGCAATCAGTCCAGTCACCATCACGGTGCCTGGACCAGTACCTTATGAAAGCAGTAATGCCATCCCCTGGCATTACGGCTCTGACCTGTACCGTGAAGGACAAAAGATCACTTTTGAATCATCAACCCCTGCACTACAAGTAGACAATGTGGGAAGAGGCGGAGGCTTCACTCGAAGCGGACGTCTCTTTGCTCCACAAATTCAGAAACCCACTGCCGAAGCAGAAGCTGCTGCCAAGGCAAAAGGGAAGAGCCCTGTGCAGGAAGATCAAGTTGTTAAGGAAGCTTTGAAGACACCCTTCGATCAAGAGGTTGATGAGTTCATGCGAATCATCAAAAAGAGTGATTATAAAATAGTGGATCAGCTTCATCAGACGCCTTCCAAGATCTCAATCCTATCATTGCTTATGTGCTCCGAAGCCCATCGAAATGCACTACTCAAAGTCTTGCACGCAGCTTACGTGCCTGAAGAGATCACTGTCAATCAGCTAGAAGCTGTAGTTGGAAATGTTAATGCTAGTCATGGACTAGGGTTCACTAATACTGATTTGACAACGGAAGGCCGCAACCATAACAAAGCCTTGCACATAACCATGGAATGTAAAGGTGCTGTCCTTTCCCATGTGCTGGTAGACACGGGGTCCTCCCTCAATGTCTTACCTAAGAAGGCCCTGGTGAAGCTAGAATATGACGGATTGGCGTTGAGACCCAGCAACCTGGTGGTAAGAGCCTTTGATGGTTCAAAGAGATCGGTTCTGGGAGAGATTGAGTTGCCCGTAACGATTGGCCCGCAGACCTTTAAAACGACCTTCTACGTGATGGATATACAGCCTGCCTACAGCTGTCTATTGGGTAGGCCATGGATTCACGCCGCTGGCGCCGTGACCTCCACCCTTCACCAGAAGTTAAAATATGAGTGGGAGGGTCAAATCGTTACAATCTGTGGAGAAGAGGACATTTTTGTCAGCCACCTGGAAACCTATAAATACATTGAGATGGATGGGGAGGTCCATGAAACAATGAGCCAAGGTTTTGAGGCCTTGAATGTCAATGAAGCATCTGTTGTATCTGGAATCTCCATGTCATCTTACCAACAAGCCCGGAAGGTTGTTGAGGAAGGAACTGCCCTAGGCTGGGGCAAAGTGTTAGCTGTGGAAGAGAAGAAAGACAAGTTTGGGTTGGGTTACAAACCAACTCAACAAGATCAAACAGCGGCCGCGAGAGAGCCCAACTTTGTGAGTGGGGGGATGCTCACCCCTGATGCTATCAACAATTTGGAAGACGAGCTGGAAGAGGAGCGCAACCTGGAAAGCTGGATTCGTCCAAAGATCCCGGGGAGCAGTATCTCGAACTGGTCTTCCCAGGAAATTATAAGAGTTACTCATGCAGAGTAATTATTATTTCCTGTATTTTTATAGCATGCATCAAGTCTTGCATCTTGCCCAAAGATGACAAGACTCATTTTGTAATCGGGCCATCTGTACTTTTTGTGCAAACAAGATTAATCAATGAAATATCAGACATCTTTTTGCAAATGAGTCTTTTTCCTTTTCGTTCACTGTTTTTCCATTTTTCTTTTTGTACAAAAAATAAATGGCGGTGTTTTCAAAATGATAACTTTTTTCCACTTTTCTAAAGCAAGATTAAAATCAATCACTAAAATGAACAAATTCAACCCTTGCAGAGAATGCCTTCCAGACAGCACCGACAACAGCACGGCTATGACCTCGTATGACTTTGACAATCCGATCAATCAAGCTGATGAAGGGGTTGAAGAGGAATATGAGCTTCCTGAAGAGCTAGCCAGGTTGTTGAGACAAGAGGAAAAGGTTATCACTCCTCACCAGGAGGAGATTGAAGTGATTAATCTTGGTACAGATGAAGACGTGAAAGAGGTTAAAATCGGGGCCTGCCTGCAAGACTCAGTGAAGAGACAACTGATTGACCTGCTTCAAGAGTATGTGGATGTGTTTGCTTGGTCGTATCAAGATATGCCAGGGTTGGACACCGACATTGTCGTGCACAAGCTGCCTTTGAAAGAAGAGTGCCCACCGGTCAAACAGAAATTGCGCCGTACTCGCCCAGACATGGCTATGAAAATCAAGGAAGAGGTACAAAAGCAATGGGACGCCGGATTCCTTGCTGTGACTAGCTATCCACCGTGGGTTGCTAACATAGTACCTGTGCCTAAGAAAGACGGCAAAGTAAGAATGTGTGTTGACTACCGGGATCTGAACAGAGCCAGCCCGAAAGATGATTTCCCATTACCTCACATTGATGTATTGGTGGATAACACGGCTCAGTTCTCGGTATTCTCATTCATGGATGGATTTTCAGGATACAATCAGATCAAGATGTCACCTGAAGACATGGAGAAGACAACATTCATTACACCTTGGGGCACGTTCTGTTACAAAGTGATGCCATTCGGACTGAAGAATGTTGGTGCCACATATCAACGGGCTATGGTGACATTATTCCACGACATGATCCATAAAGAAATCGAGTGTTATGTGGATGATATGATTGCCAAGTCCCTTACAGAAGAGGATCACCTGGTAAATCTGCTCAAATTGTTCAAGCGTCTGAGGAAGTACCAACTAAAGCTGAACCCTAACAAATGCACATTCGGGGTGCGATCCGGTAAGCTGCTGGGCTTTATTGTAAGCGAGAAAGGGATTGAAGTGGACCCTGATAAAGTCAAAGCCATCCAAGAGATGCCTGCACCGAAGACAGAGAAGGAGGTTCGAGGTTTCTTAGGTCGATTGAACTACATCTCACGGTTCATATCTCACCTTACAGCAACCTGTGAACCCTTGTTCAAGCTGTTAAGAAAGGAACAAACGGTCAGGTGGAACGAAGATTGCCAGAAGGCTTTTGACAAGATCAAGGAGTATTTACAGGAACCTCCAATCCTCGTGTCACCAGTTGAAGGAAGACCTCTGATAATGTACTTGACAGTATTAGAAGAGTCGATGGGGTGTGTGCTGGGCCAGCATGACGAGTCTGGTCGAAAAGAGTATGCAATATACTACCTAAGCAAAAAGTTTACCGACTGTGAACAACGTTATTCACTGCTCGAGAAAACTTGCTGTGCTTTAGCGTGGGCTGCTCGCCGACTGAGACAGTATATGTTGACCCACACTACTTTATTGATCTCAAAGATGGACCCAGTCAAGTACATATTTGAGAAGCCAGCTCTTACCGGACGGGTTGCAAGATGGCAGATGATCCTTACAGAGTATGACATCCAGTACACTTCTCAGAAAGCCATCAAGGGCAGTGTACTATCTGAATATCTTGCTGAGCAACCCATTGATGACTACCAGCCTATGAGATTTGACTTCCCTGATGAGGACATCATGTTCATAAAATCAAAAGATCATGAAGAGCCTATTCACACTGAAGGGCCCGACCCGGAAAAAGAATGGATTATGATGTTTGATGGGGCCGTTAACATGAATGGTCGTGGTATTGGTGCAGTACTTATTACACCTAAAGGAGTTCACATGCCTTTCTCGGCAAAGCTCACTTTCAACTGCACTAACAACGAAGCTGAATACGAAGCTTGCATTATGGGTCTTGAGGAAGCCATTAACCTCAGGATCAAAACATTGACTGTATTCGGAGATTCAGCTTTGGTAATCAATCAAACCAACGGCAAGTGGTACACACACCAGGATCATCTGATACCTTACAGGGATTATACAAGGAGGTTATTGACTTTCTTCACAACAGTCAAGCTTGAGTATATCCCTCGGGACGAGAATCAGTTTGCAGATGCTCTGGCTACCATTTCGTCCATGATCAAAGTTCAAGCTGCTAACTTTGTACCTCAGATTTCAGTGTCCAGACTTGATAGACCAGCATATGTGTTTGCAGCAGAAGTTGTCAAGGACGATAAGCCTTGGTTCCATGACATTAAGTGCTTCTTGGAGGATCAAACATACCCACCTGGGGCATCTTCCAATGATAAGAAGACTTTGAGAAGGCTTGCTGGTAGTTTCTTTCTGAACACTGATGGGTCTTTATACAAAAGGAACTTTGACATGGTACTCCTCAGATGTGTTGACAAGACGGAAGCAGGTTTGCTGATGCATGAAGTGCACGAAGGATCGTTTGGTACCCATGCCGGAGGGCATGCCATGGCTAAAAAGTTGTTAAGATCAGGTTATTACTGGATCACAATGGATGCAGACTGTTGTGCTTATGCCAGAAAATGTCATAAATGCCAGATCTACGCAGATAAAGTGCATGTGCCTCCCAATCCTTTGAATATCATGTCTTCACCATGGCCCTTTGCCATGTGGGGCATTGACATGATCGGCAAGATTGAACCGACTGCTTCAAATGGCCACAGATTCATCCTGGTCGCCATCGACTATTTCACCAAGTGGGTTGAAGCAGCCTCATATGCAAATGTTACATCCTCACAAAGTCAAAAATGCAAAGGAATCACAAGAACTAGGGTTTGAGTGGATGCAGAGCCAGGCTAGACTGCACAGTTGACCTAAAATTAGGGTTTTGGTTTCAGAGGCCATAACCCCAAATTTTTTTGGTCATTCTTGTTTCCATTGATCTCTATATGGTATAGGGAGTATGCACATCAATTTTCATGAAGAAATTCCATGGGGAAGTCATCTGATCAAGGGTTGACTTTTCAGACAAGTCAGTGTAAAATCAGGGCATCTGAGGCCCCCAATGACCCAACCAATGGGTGATCTTCATCATTTTAAGTGTATATGATCTTTATTTGATCATGGAAGAAGGTTGAAGTTCATAGAAATCAAGAATTTGGAAGTTTTGCAAATGTTGACTTTTTGGGCATGGTTGACTTTTCAAGAATGCTTCATTTTAGGTCATTTTTCAAGCCTTGATTCTTGATCCAAAAATGCTTCAAATGGAAAAACTTTGGTCATGAAAGTTGTAGATCTCATCTTTCCCTTTTCAAAAAGTACAAGAACATGATCAAACTCCTCTTGGATCAAAAGTTATGGTGTGGCAAAGTTGGCTAAAATCATTGATTTTCAAGGCATGCTTCAAATGAGAATTTTGCAAAATCATGATCCAAAGCCAATTGTAACCTCTAATTCACTTCAAACCAGTATGCAAACATTCTACATGTCCTAAAAGTCAGAATTGGATCAAGGTTTCTCATGTTTTGGTTCATGTAACAAGACTTTTCTTCATGAAGTTCAAAAAGCAAGCAACTTGCAAAATCATCATGATCACTCCCTACAACTTGCTGCATTGGTTACTGCACTTTGCTAGCCTCTCACCTCATCTTGCTGCACCAGAGCCATGCTTTGTACTAGTTATAGATCAAGCCATACTTTCTCTTACAAAGAAGTTGACATTTTGCAAAAGGTGACCTACCTATCACAGCAGGCCATGTCACATCCCCTGACCTATGGGATTAAAATATACTTTCCATATGCTGGCCATAACACTCATCTAGCAAGGCTAAAAACTCACTCATCCATCACATACAAAAAAAACACTCCATTTTGCATTTTCCTTCGAGTTGGTTTTCTCAGCTTGCAAACATAAAAACCATTTCCATAGATCAACTCACCATACTTCATAGACCTGAAACCACCAAGAGCCAGGCCTGAAACAAGCAAGAACACCCCATTGCCATTTCTCACCTCAACTTGCAGTTTCATTCGAATCTCTCTCCCCAGTACACAAACACCCAAACAAACACCACAGACTTTCTCTATTCATTGTCCTGATCACAAAGAACCATTCACAATGACCTGAAACTGCCTGAAACTCCATTGCCATTTTCAACTGAGTTGAAGCAGAAGCTGTCTAAACTCATCAACCAGCCAACATAAATTCCTCTTGAGCATTCAAACATCATCTGGGGATCAAGTGGAGTGGATTGCACAAGGAGAAGTGGCCAGAAAGTCATCAGAGTGAAAGCTTCGAATCTCAGGTAGCTTGAAGAATATTTTTCCAGAAATCATTTCTCTTGTTCTAAACTTGCTCTTTGTGCCTTCCTGATCATGAATATGCTTTCAGTTTTTGAAATGGTGATGAAATGAACATTTAATTGCTCTCTGAAACTTGCGTGCCCTAGTTCTTATTTTCTTCGATTCAGCTTAGTTAGGAAGTATAAATTTGTTTTGAGAGAGGGTTTTGATTCGTGAGTGGTTGGAGATCATTTCCCAATTCTTAGATTTCATTTTAGTTAGCTTTTTGGGGTTTTGGGGATTTTTCAGGGGAGATGCTGGCCGGAGAAGACGACCGGAAGTCTTCTCCGGCAGCCTGAAAGTGATTATGCCCTAATCTCAGTAATTAAGACCATTTGAATTTGGACCATTGGATGCGTTGAAAGTGTTGACCTCCCGCGTGAGTGTGTGGCCTGGATCTCTCTGATTAGCCCTAATCCACGAGTTTAATATAATTAATCCATAATTTAATTAATTAAGTCAGAAACAACCTGGACCCTTGGATGACGCGCGTGGTCAACAGATTCAAATCCAGACTCAATCTCATCCCTCCATTCTGATTACTTTCCCTTTTATTTAATTTTAATTCATTTTCTTTTCATTTTATTTGCATAATTTATTAAAAATAGCAAAAATGTCTTAAAAATTATGAAACTTTTTCTTAAAAGTTTTATTAATTTTTAAGACCCAAAAATATTTTTATTTTACCTTTTTATCATTAAAAAAGTATTTTTAAATATTTAAAAGATTATTTTTAATTGATTAATGGAAATTAATTAATAAAAAATACTTTTAGGTATTTAAAAATCACCAAAAAATTCATGAAATGTTCTAAGACATTTAGAAACATTGTCCAACCTTCAAACCAAATTTCTTTTTTGATCTTGATGCATTTTGAGAATTTTCCATTGAATTAAATCATTTTTGGTGCATTATTTTGATCATAAGTTCAAAAATTCATTTCTGCCTATCTAAGAGGAGTTGGACATTGGTTCTTCTTGCATTGTTTTGTGTTTAGCATGTAGTTTCTAGGATTAAAAGGCCATGATTTGTTCCTTCATTTCCAATTTGCTTGGCATTTCTTTTGTTTAGGAACCCTAAAAACCCTAATAACTTAGAAAAATCATAACTTGAGATTGGTTAAGAGTTGAGACCTCCCCTTTGGACCTTGGTTTAGTATAGGTTTAGGGTTTCTTTGAGTGGCATTTTCCATTTTTTATCTTAGGGTTTGCTTCTGGTTTTGGTTTTTGTTTGTTGTTGATCCATAAACCCTAATCTGGGCTTCCATTTGCATCCATCTTGCATTCTCTTGCATAACATGACTTGCCATGACATTTCAAGCATCTATTTGATTCATTTGACATCATAAGTCATATTGAAAGCATGTTTGACCATTGCATCTTGCATTTGCCATGACATTTGCCTTGTATGCTGCATAACTTTCCATGTTTGTTCATGCTCCTTAGCTTGCACCATTTGCATCCATGAACTTGTATGAACATCTCCATGCCTTGCCTCATGTTTGTAAGCACTCCATAGCATCATTATCATCATCAACATGCTTCTGGTTTTGTTTAGCATCATACCATTTCATCCCATTTTGTATTGCATTGCATTTCTTTCTAACATTTCAGGTGGTAAGTTCTGAGAAGTGGATTTGCCTTCACTTCTCATGACTTTTCTTTTCATCTCTCTTGCATCCATTGCTGCATTTTTGTATGTGTTTGAGATTGAGCTTGCTCATTCCTCCTCTTCCCACTTCCTTTCTTCAAGTGACTTGACTTCTTGAATGAAGCAAGTCACTTTGCTTCTCTTGATCCTTTCATCTGCTTCCTTGTGGTTCCATTGAAGATCTTCTCTTGAAAACCTCACAAACCTTAGGAACAACCAAGCATGACAATGATTAGGGTTTTGATTAGTCTCCCCTCTTAGTCTTACCTTTGTGTCTCTTTTGAGTCTTCTCTTCTCATCTCATAATCAGGGACTAAACCCTAAAGGCTTTAAGGCTTTGTGATTAAGCTTATGCCTGCATCCTTCTCTTAGGATGGAGTGTATAACTTTAATCCTAAGTGTTAAACCCTTAATGTGTTTAACTCCTTTAATCAATTCACTTAATAATCATCAAGACATCACACTTGTAACTTGGGCCTTGCATTAGGGTTCTAATTCTTCCTTAATTGGTTAAGAAGGACTAACCCTAGTGTTAATGGACAAGTCCCCCTCAAGTTGTCTTACAAATCATAAAAATCACTTCATAATCATACCATTAAATAAAATCCACTTAATCAAAGGTTTGTTTTGTCATGAGTTTAATCCCTAATCATGGATTAAGTTGAGGAGCTTTCCTCAGCTTAAACATTCTCATCTATTATCCTTCTATTAGGATGGTGTAATGAGTCTGTTTAATCCCTGATTATGGCTTAACCTCATTACTTAACACTAAACAAAAAACCACAAAAACATCTAAATAATCACAAGTAGGTTAATGATCTTAATCCTATACCAAAGGTGATTAAGTGTGAGAATCTGACTTCACACTTAAGGTATTCTCATTACCCCTAATCAGAGGGAAGATGTGATGAGTTTACTAAATCCATTGGTTTAGACTTAAGCTCATTAACTTATGACAAACTTCCAAAAGCAATAAAAGATTGAAAACTCAAAAACAAACAATAATCGTCTCCTTCGGGATTCTTTTCTCATCTCATTCACTCACAACCGAGAATTTGCTTCTTCCGTCTAATGCAAGACAGTTTGCACCTGAGCCAGACAGGTCATACACTTGAGCATAGACAAACAAGCAGTTCACAAGTCAATTCATCTTTCAGTCTCTTTGGGTCGAACTACGGTGTTCTGACTTCCTCATTGCACGAGAGGATACGTAGGCATAACTTAACAGTTATCGAACAAAAGTCTCTGTATATCCCCCTCCTTTCAGTTTCATTCTTTTAAGCCTCATGATCTTGAGCATCTCATTCTTCGTTCTTACACTGACACTGTACATATACACTTTGCACTTCTTTTACACTGACACCTGTACATCCTTTTCCAGCTCTCTTTCACACACAAATTGCACTGACACTACCCCTTTAAAACACAAATCTTTCAAGCGTGGATCCCGTCGAGTACGGCGGACAATCTGGGTGCTAATACCTTCCCAGGTTGTAACCAACCCCCTTTCTCAGTCTCTCTGGTTCGCAACCGTCTTATCCATATCTTTCTTGGCCTATGCAGCATTGCCTTTCCTCCGGGATAAAAATGCCTAGCTGGCGACTCTTTTCATCTCCAGTGAGTTCACGGCTGTGTGTTCTCATTGTCCCTCTCGCCGACCGTTCGCGTCTGTACCTTCATGTGGGCCAGTCCCATTTGTCGGGAGCGACAGTATGCGGGTGTGTATTAATTACCGTAAGTTAAACAAGGTTACTATCAAAAATAAGTATCCCTTGCCGAGGATAGACGAACTCTTAGATCAATTGAAAGGAGCTTGTGTGTTCTCGAAGATTGATTTGAGATCGGGTTATCACCAAATCCGTGTGAAGAGTTCTGATGTGCCAAAGACCGTGTTCTAAACCCGTTACGGTCATTACGAATTCCTAGTGATGCCTTTCGGTGTGACGAATGCTCCAGCTGTTTTCATGGACTACATGAACCGAATATTTCAAGCTTACTTGGATCAGTTTGTAGTGATCTTTATTGATGATATTCTTATTTATTCTCGTACTCCCCAAGAGCACGGAGAACACCTAAGAATTGTTCAAATGATAATGCAAGAGAAGTAACTTTTTTGCTAAGTTTAGTAAGTGTCAGTTTCGGATGTCGGAAGTTAAGTTTCTTGGACATGTTATATCTCAGGGAGGTGTAGCATTGGATCCGTCAAAGATTGAAGTTGTGATTAATTGGGAGATACTGAGGAATGCTTCGGAAGTGAGATGTTTCTTAGGCTTGGCTGGTTACTATAGAAGGTTCATTAAAGGTTTTTCTCAATTGGCATTACCATTGACTAAGATTACTAGAAAGGATTTTGCTTACGAATGGGATTCTGGTTGCGAGCAAAGTTTCATGTATTTGAAAGAAAGATTGACTACTGCTCCGGTGTTGGTTATTCCTGATCCTGATAAATCTTATGAAGTGTTTTGTGATGCTTCCAAGATGGGGTTAGGAGGTGTTCTTATGCAAGAAGGTCAAGTTGTGGCGTATGCTTCTCGACAATTAAAAGTTCATGAGAAGAATTATTCGACTCATGATTTGGAACTAGAGGGCGTGGTTTTTACTCTAAAGGTGTAGAGGCATTACATGTATGGTGTGCATTTTGAGATGTTTAGCGACCATAAGAGTTTGAAGTATATCTTTGATCAGAAGGAATTAAATATGAGACAAAGAAGGTGGATGGAATATTTGAAGGATTATGATTTGGATTTGAAGTACCATCCGGGTAAAGCAAACAAAGTGGCAGATGCTTTAAGTCGGAAGGTGATTCATGGTGCCGCATTGATGATGTTAGAATATGCATTGCTGGAAACGTTTTGAGATCTTAATCTACAATTTATATGGACTCCAAACGGTGTGATGATGGGAAATCTAAATATTGATTCTATCTTTAGGAATGAGATTCTACAAGCACAAGTTCTGGATGATAAGTTACAAGAGATGTTACTCCAACCGGGATTTATAAGGGCGTTAGACGGGGTCATCTTATTTAACCAAAGCATTTGCATTTCGAGCAATGATGTATTAAAGAGAAAGATTTTGGAGGAAGCTCATAAGGATACTTTTATGATACATCCGGGTTCTTCGAAGATGTATCAAGATTTGAAGAAAGAGTATTGGTGGTCTGGTATGAAAAAGGGTGTCGCGATGTTCGTGTCTGAATGTGCGGTGTTCCAACAAGTAAAGATCGAGCACCAAAGACCAGGTGGGTTCTTACAACCTTTGGATGTCCCATTTTGGAAGTGGGATAATATCTCTATGGATTTTGCAGTGGGGTTACCAAGTACTCAAGGTGGTTATGATTCTATTTGGGTAATTGTGGATCGACTAACAAAATCTACACATTTATTAGTCGTTAAGACTACGTACAAGGCAAGTCATCTTGCGAGGTTGTTTATTTCTGAGATTCTAAGGTTGTATGGTGTTCCGTCTAATATTGTGTCAGATAGGGATCCGAAGTTTACTTCGAGGTTTTGGAAAGTGTTCCAACAAGCAATGGGTATGAATTTACGTTTGAGTACTTCTAATCATCCTCAAACGGATGGTCAGACGGAGCGTACGATCCAAATGATGGAAGACATGTTAAGGGCATGTGTGTTGGAAAGTAAAGGAATTGGAAAGAACTTTTACCATTGTAACACCTCAAAATTTGCCCTCATATTTACTAACCTCAAGTGGCTTATCGCTTTACATTCATTCTCATTTCCCATCAGGTTATAGCATTCAATCACGCATTGCACTGGCTCCTGAGGCAGGTGATCAAGGCCCTTTGAAATTAGGGTTTCGTACATTATCTATATCTATCAGGGATTGAACTTGTGGATAATATTTACTGGTGCATCTAACCCATTATTGAGGTGTTCAATCAGATTTGCTTTGAATAAGAGTGTTGACTCTTTTTAACGTCTCGAGTTGTATCTTTCATCATTGAATATCTCAAGGAGAATTTGGATTTCTTGTTCATGATTTGATTTGAAGGGAACTTCACCAATGGAGGTCCAGTGTATCAGAGATTGGTTTGGATCCTTTTGTTTATGGAATAATAATTTGAGATTGTGTGAAGTTTAGTATGGCATCAAAGTGGATTGTGTTGAAGGATTCGGTTTAGGTTAAAAGAGAATGCACAGTTATTGGTTTATCTGGAGGACGTCATTCAAGTTCAAATTCTAGTTCTTGATATCCATTTCAAATACAAGCCATCGCTATTTTACATATCCACTTTCCGATTCGATTTAATTCACCATTTTCTATTCACCATGATCTTATCCTGTTTCGCTAACCAAAGTCACTTTTATTTTTATTTTTGTCCATATTCATATTCCTAACACTTCATTTGCCATATCATATTTCTCTAAAAAACATCAACCATTTCTTTCAACATTAAGCTCATTTCTTTGTGTGAATCATTTAAAAAAAACTTTTTCATTATTCATATTAATAACATAATTACCCACTCCATCCCATCTTCCTTTTTTTTTAGAACCAAATATTCAAGTTGAACTCATGTATCATGACCCAAACTCCCTTTTATTTTCACATCCTTTTGTTTAATTTTTTCTATAAAAAACTCATACTTTTCACTTGATTTAGTCAAGTAATATTCCTTTGTTAAGGTCACTTTTAATCCAAATTGATTTTAATCCATCTACCAAAAGCCCATTGTCCTATTCATTCTATTACAAAATATTGAAAAAGAAAGAGGAAGATTCAAATGGTCCTATGGTTTCCTTTTGGCTTATAACAGGGTTGATAAAAAAAATTGCAGGAAAATCAGTATAAAAAATAACGCAAATGCAGAAGAATAAACAGGAATTTCGGTACAATTCCATAAGAGAATTCCAATTTCTAACACAGTTCAAAAATTCAGAATTACAACAAGAAGTTCCTGAGAAATCGGAGGGAAAAGGTAGCCAAGGATTCAGTTACGGATAAAAGGTTTCAGTTACATATCAGCTGAGGAAAAAATCAGATATATAACAGAGGAAAAGTTCAATCATCACTCTCAGGACTTCATATCGAATCTTCTACAATTTAGAAAAAAATTTATCCGCAATCGGCGATCAATCTTCTCACTTCATCATCATTCAACCTTCGAATTAGCCACAAGCATCAGTTGCCTTCATCATCAGAATCGTCATCAAACGTGTTGCATTAATCCTCCACCTGCAAGATCAAGGACTAGTTAACAACAATGTTTTTCGATCGACTCAACCTATATCAGGATAACAAAATTTAGAAAAAAAGAGAAGAGAGAATGCTAATACCAATCGTCAACTTCGCCCGTCAATAAACTTCAAAAACAGAATTTCTGCGATCTTCAAATCTTCACGTTCATCCGCTTTCAACAACCTTCATCATTCTCGAATCTGTAAAGCTACAACTTTCACTCTTCAGCTCCTCTTCGGTCAATCTCTAACAAACATAAATTTAGTTTCAGTGATACATATAGAAGGAAAGAAATTAAGTGGCTCTCAAACAGAAAAATCAAAAATCGGATAACAGAAATAACAAACCTATAACCGATTGTTTCTGGAAGCTTCACCTGAGTTCTTCATAGGAGCTCTCTCTTATCTCCTATAAAGAAGTGAGATTATTCACTGTTCAGGGTTCCGAAAATCATCTTCTTTAATTTCCATCTTCATCTCTCACAAGCTTCTTCACAACTTCACTTCATTCTCATTCTTCTCCCTCTTTTCAGATTCCTTCACCCTCCTGCATTCTTCCATCTCATAGTTTTGCAGAAACAATTTCATATATTTCAATCTCATTCTGCAGTTGCTTCAACCTCTCTAATCTCCCTCACTTTCAATCTTCAATAACACTTCATCATCACTTTCAAATGGCTTCACCATCATAACACTGAATCTTCAACACATACACCTGCAATCAATAAAAACCTTCATTAATTTATCAATCGGCAATTGGCAAACATCAAGAATCAACAACAATTACAAAAAAAAATTAGAGACGCAAGAAGAAGAAGAAATGCGTTCAAGATCCACTGATTCATCAAGAATGAAATGTATCCGGAAATAATCATCACCTTCATTGCATAGGATACGTCGGGCTTCGTCATCTGCGACTGTGCTTCTTAACGCCATTCATCAACATCTCCAAATGATCTTTGATCCGAATCCTTCAATCTCGCTATCGATCTTCACCAATATCGCGATTTGCGCTCTCAATCGCAATCAAAAGAACGCAGAACGAAGAAAAAGAAGACAGAGCTATTCTTCGTGACCGTCGGATTCTCAGGTGCATAATTTCGAGTTCTTCTATTATCGCGTTGAGTCGATCTAGTTTTTTTATTGGTGCGATCTCGTTGTAGTTTGTGTAGAGATTTCGTGTTCAGTTTAGGACAGGATTATTTGTGGTTTAACGGTTGGAGGCTACCGGAGGGAGCCGCCGCCGATACTAGGGTTTCAGTTTGGGGAAGACGTAGTGGAAAGAAGAAGATGATGATGAAACGAAGATAGAAGAAGGTGAGGAAGATGAGGTGGAGGTTTATGCAGACGAAGAAGAAGGATGAACGAGACATGAGAAGAAAAGGGGGAGCTGCGGCGCGGAAGGGGAAGAGGGAGAGGAATGTGAGATTTAGGGTATATTAGGGTTTCTCTGAGTTTTATGTTTTAATATTAAAATTAAATTATAAAATTAAGTTATATTGATTCTAATCATTAATCCTCCATTAATCAAATAATAAAAATGATTAATTCTCATAAACCTCCATTAATACTGCCGTTGGAAGGGGAAAGGGGTAGCCTTTTGAATTTCAACCACACCGGCGGTGACACGTGTCACCGTCCGGTTAGATTTCTGCATGGTGGTCCCATGTGTATGTTCCATCATAGTTTCCATAGGCATCATTTATAAACCGCATGATCTGAATACTATGAGAAGACCCTTAGATCAATGGCCCAGGATTGAGTCAAAGATGTTGACTGAGGACTCACCATACACTCTCCCAAAACCTGCGTGTGGGCCTTGTTCACCTTGCTATTAGCACACCCCTTTTAAGCCCATAATGGAAAAAGAACTAGGGAAAATTACTTCTTGCACCCCATTTTATTTCTTTTATATTTTAATTTTTGGTTTAATATAGTTTCAAAATAAATCAATAAAAAATAGTAAAATCCAATGGAAAATTCCACAAATAATTCCAGTAGGTTAATAATTGTATTAGAAATTTTTGGTACTTTTATTTTCTGAATTTCAATTATTTTCAATTTAATTCTGATTTTTCTTTTAATTAGCTTTTATTGAATTTCTTTTAACTGTAAATGTTTTTGTTCATTTTATTTTTTCCACTTCCATTAGGATTTTTGACCCATTCTTTTTTATATGTTTAGAGGACTCATAATAGGACCTAGAACAATTTTGGTAGAATATTTAGGCCATTTTATCCACTGTTTTGGTAGCTTAATCCATAGAAAATTATAGTTAATCCTTAAGTAGAATTAAGTGATTTTTAGACATAGTTAACTTTTGAATTTTTAGGATATTTTTTAGCACAATGTAATAATCAGTTTTAAGACCCTATAGAATTAATTCCATAATTTTTCCAGGACCTTTACTATTTTTAGTGTATTAATCTCTAGGCTAGTTATACATGTAAATTCAATTAGTTTAGGTTAGAATATTAAGATCCATTAAGAACTAGTTTACTTAGGTTTAATCTTAGAATATTAAATTGACTTAGCCTAGTTTGATTTCTGATTTTTAGAATGGTAATATTGGATAGTTCCCTTAGTTTTAGGACTTAGGCTTAGAAGTCATAATAAATGAACTTAGAATAAGTTTAGGCTTACTTTTTGGTTTATGCTTTAGCATTCATTTTTAGAATTTATTCCTTATTCAATTTCAATGATTTGCCATATTATTTGAAGTTTTTCACTTGTATAGGCCTCCCCTTTGTTTTAGAATCAACTTAACTTCCTTAGGAAGTAAGTTGAATTCTAGTAGTTTCTAGTTCCTTCCTTCATTAGGTTTAGAAACCTCACAAACCATTAGGACCACTTGTAAATAAATAAACAAAATTAGGATTGAGTCTTAGTCCCTTAGATTTTGTCCTTTTTCTCAACTTGAGTCATTCTTTCTCATCTCATAAAGAAAAGCAATAAAACACTTAATAAAAATCGAACTTTCTTGTACGACAGAAGCCTTTGTTGCGGAGTGTTTATACGCGTCCTGTTTTTGGGCGAGGTGTAAATACTCACCGCGATGGATAGGTCTTAGTATGAGAATGTTCACAAACAAATTCAAAACACTTCTCATAAAAGACAAAAAACAAATAATAAGCGACTATCCTGCGGGAACTTCTCATTCTCATCTTATTCATTCTCAACGCGAACTCGCGACGACTTGTCTCACATGCAAGACGGTAAACGCACTCGTACCAGACGAGCCTGCAACACCTGAGCATAGACATATGCAGTTCCAGCATAAAAAACACAAACAAATAGTTCCCGCCTTAGTTAGGAGAACTACGTCGACTCTGATCCTCATTTTCCCGATGAGGTACGTAGGCAGCGGGGTAGGGCCCGTTCGAGCATATTCTTTATTTTCCCTACATTTTCCCCATTCTTTCTTTTCGTTCTCTCTTTTCCAATTCCCTTTCTCATTTCCATTCACATTCCACTTAGCAGTTCATTTGTTCAGCATCAGTTATATTTTTCTCACCCTTTGAAACAAACAAGCAAGTGTGGATCCCGTCGGGCACGGCAGACGATCTGGGGTGCTAATACCTTCCCAGGTCGTAACCGACTCCCGAACCCAGATCTTTGGTTCGCAGGACCTTGTCATTTCCTTCTTCCTCAGGTTTGTGCAGCATTACCTTTTCCATTTATTTGGGATAAAAATGCCTGGCTGGCGACTCTACCTTTTCCGCGCCACTTTCGCATTTGTACTAGGATGAAAATTCCGGGAGCGAAAGCTGGCGACTCTGCTGGGGATCGAACCCAGAATCTCTGGTTTCCCTTGTAGAATCAATCATATCGCCTGTTTGGTTTTGTTTCTTTGGGTGTTTATCTGTTTGTTGTTGTGTGCTTTAGTTTATCTTTACTGTTTTCATTTACAGTTTTACTTTATAGCTTTAATTTACTGCATTTATTTACCGCTTTCAGTATTTATTTTCCATGCATCATATTATACTGGACTATCTGGCTGTGTTGGTTTTCATTTTTCTGTGGGATGGGAGTTACTGTGAGATAAGCCAAATACTCAGCTTGAATGCACTATTGGATTAGCTTGGACATGTTGTACTCGCATTCTTACATGATGAGTGGCGATGTGTTCCACACCCAGATTGCGACCGTCTTGGGACAATTCTGTGTGGGGGTTCTTCTCCACTTCAGGGTACGACCTTGATAGTTATGTGCATCTGGTGACCGATCTTCGAGGACCTTAATGGGAACACCCCTCTCCAGTGATGACAGTGGCAGACCACATTTGTTGGAAAACCCATTCGCATCCGAGGGTCCATTGGGAACTTACATAGGATGGCCTGGTTCTCGCATAGGAATCCAGTTAAAGAAAACTGTTTGTATGACGGTAGTATTGTACCCTTCGGGATGAATGTACTATTGTTTCTTGATTCAGTGCTTGAAGTTGGGGACTTGTGAGAGATGCTTGGTTTTCCGGACTCAGCTGAGGCCTCCCTGAGTAGTACATAATTCCAAACTGATTCCCTGATTTGGTCATGAGCCATTTCTCGGAAATGGTGAACGTATTATTGCTATTCGGCTTTGAGAGTCTGTGATGTTGACCCGAGTAGCACACCCATGAGATTGGGAGGGATTTACAGGTTTGCAGGAACCCAAAACTTCAACATATCCTTGTATGTCAGCACACTTCAGTGATATGATCTTGTTTTGTTAATTATGGATTTTGAATTCATGAACTCCTGATCAGAGATACTTGATTACCTGATTTACTACACAGACACGTCATTGATCACAAGCCTGTTGCATACATAACATCATGGCATTTTATCATACATGTTCGGTTATTTCCAAAGATCCCATGTTTGAACCATGTCATTATATGTTGCAATATCAAAACTGGAATCAAAGCAGTTGGATCCCTTGGAAATAATCGAACATGGCATCTGCATGCATCCTTACTCTCATTACAAGTTGTCGCTCCCCGGATTTCCATCCTGGTACAAACACGAAAGTGGCGCGGAAAGAGGTAGAGTCGCCAGCCAGGCATTTTTTTCCCTAAGGAACGGGAATGGTAATGTTGCACAAACCAGAAGAAAGAGAGAGGAAGGACACGGGTCCTGCGAACCAAAGAGACTGAGTTCGGGAGTCGGTTACGACCTGGGAAGGTATTAGCACCCCAGATCGTCTGCCGTACCCGACGGGATCCACGCTTGCAAAGAAATTTGTTTTAAATGGTGAAGAAATGAAAAATGCTGCAAAAAGAAAGATCGGAACTGGAAATGAAAAGAAAAGAAAGGGGGAAAATGTAAGGAAAATAAAAGAGTGCTCGAACGGGCCCTACCCCGCTGCCTATGTACCTCATCTGGACAATGAGGATCAGAGTCGCCGTAGTTCCCCTAACTAGGGGTGAAAAAGATTGCTTGTGAATTAAGGCTTGAACTGCCTATGTCAATGCTCAGGTGTTGTAGACTCGGACGACGAGTGCGTTACCGTCTTGAAAAATGACAAGAAGAAGCAAGTTCGTGGACGGAGCGAAGGAGATGAGAAACAAATTCCCGAAGGAACGACGATTATTGTTTGTCCAGGTTTTTTATGAGTTTTCTATGAGTGTGGCACAAGGAAGTGAACTCAAGCTCTTTTCCATGGAATGTGTACTTGCTCCTACATTCCAAGATGGAATAATAGAACAAGCACACTCAAGTAAGGAGAAGATCCCCAAAACTTGGTTCCAAAGATTAGGGCCTAAGCTCACTAACTCGTTGAATTTATTAAGTGTTTTAGTGATTAAAATGAAGAAGTATTTTTTATGATTTTCTTGATGAAGGTGACTTCATGATCCGACTTGTGCATCATGTTAGACAAGCTTGTACTATCCCAAGATGGGAAAACTACAAGTGCCCCATGGAATAAGGCTATTACACAAGAAGTCACTTCTTTCTTTATTAATATTTTTTAGGATTTTTGTTTTGAGATGAGAAGGAGAAAGAACTAAAGGAGCAAAAGGCAAAAGTCTAATGGGGAAAGTCTAATCCTAAAGTTATCATGCAAAGGTGGTCCTAAGGTTAGTGAGGCTTCAACTATCCTAAGAGAAAGGATGATTAAAAGAGAAGAAAAAAGAAAGGAGAAGAAAGCTAGAGAGGGAAAAGAGAACCACATGATGGCACAAAGTACATCAAAACTCACAAAGCAAAAAGCAAAGCAAAAGAGGAAAGATGAAGCGTTGAAATGTGGATAAACATCCACACTTCTCTTACCATAAGCCCCTGCAACGTTAGCAAAATTCCAGCAAATTGATCAACACAATCATGGAACTAGCATGTTCAAAGGTTCTAGCAAACAAGGATCAAACAACATGCCAATCATTGCAAACACACGACTTACGCGTCGAAAACATGAGAGCATACATCAACCAGCAAGCAAATCACCCTAAAATAGCATGTTCAATGATCATACAATGATCCAAGGCATTTAAAACAAGTAAGGGGGTCAAACATGCTTGAAATAAGTCAAATATGGCCTATTGCTTCAGTGTTAACCGATTAACCAAATGCGTTAACCGGTTAACCAGTTCAAACTTGCACGAAATACGCATAAAACAGGTGCGTTAACCGATTAACCAAAAGCGTTAACCGGTTAACACTGAAGAAACAGCAGCAATCCTGCAGAAAAATCAGCTCAAATCCAACTTATTCAAATAATTCCACACCAGACCAGTAATCAATTAAGCATGGAAAAATTAAATCAATTCACATTAATCCATATCATTATGCTCATGAACATTAACACTCGGATCCGGTTACAAGTCAACCAATCAATTCAAGCAACACAAACAAATACAAAAGCACATGATAGATCTAAAGCACAAGCATGCAAATAAGCTAAAAACAGAGCTAGATCTGAAATTAACCAACCTACAAAGCTGAGATATGCTTTGGTAAATGTTGTTTGAGCTGGAAATGAGAGATATCACGGAGAATTTTGAAGATCCGATGCTAAGCTTCACACTCCGTGCAAAATAAATGCATGAACAAACTCTTGATGCAGAATTTTGGATCCAAAAGCACTTCTAGATCCCAAACCAGATCTGAATCTCCAATAAAACCAGCAAAAAGATGCAAAGAAGATATGGATGGAGATCTAGTTCCAAGATCTACACACCTCAAGGCAAGGTTGTGTGATCTTCAAAGAGGAACTTTGAGTGATTTGGAAAATTGGGAGAGAAAAGTGAGAGAATTATGGAAGAGAGGAGTGAAAATTCAGAAATGAGAGTGAAAAATGAGGGGAAGGCCCTTTTGGTTTGGAGAGAAATGATTAAATATGGTTTAGGTTTGGGGCCCAAAAATAGGCTTGGGATCCAAAATTATGGTTTGGGTAGTGTGATTAAGATGTAGCAATGGAATTAGGCTTGGATAAATGCTCTAGATCCTTCCTTTTAATTTCTAATCAATTCAAAAATGAATAAAATCAGAAAAATGAAAATTGGAGCAAAAATCACACATGCTGAACTTGCTGCTGGAATTCAAATTTCGCAGCCGTTAACCGGTTAACCAAATGCGTTAACCGGTTAACGCAGGAAAAATTTGAATTTCCCTCCTTTTAGTGGGAAACCTCAAGAATAACCCGGCGCCAACCGTTTCAAGCTGATTTTGATCCTCATCCTTTTTTTAGGGCCTTGACCATGATACCAAGCTTGTATAACATGCCTTGTGAGCTTCTTGCTAGGTCACTATGCTCCTGATTTTGACTTGCAGTGCTTCAAAATTCCCGGATGACTAATCATATGCCTTATGCTAGAACATGCAAGTGTTATGCTTCACCTTTCTATGCAAAATGCTAAGGATATGATATGCTTATGATGATTATGATATGCTGATGATGCTAAACAGGAGAGGGAAAATTTGGGGTGTTACAGCTGCCCCTATTCAAGCATCTGTTAATCTGAAAAGAACGGTAGCACGGCCTATCGACCGTTCAAGATGAACTATGGTTGAATACAAAGAAGACCTGAAATTTGCACTCTGCTGGAGAATGCAAGCAATGGGAAACAAACCCAACCAGATGACGCTTTGGTGACTGAAGCGGGGACCAAGCAGACGAGCTCCTTCCAACCTGAATTGTTACTTCGGATGGAAAAACCTAGACAGACGAGTCTTCTTCGAACAAAACTGTTACGTCAGGCGCTAGACATACGAGCCCTCTTCAAATGAACCTGTTACGCTAGGTGCTGGACAGATGAGCCCTCATACATTTTGCAATATATGACCTGAGATAGACGAACCTCCTTCGGATAAACCTGTTACGCTACGACCGGTGATGCACTTAAGTCTGTGGGATAGACATGCATAATCAGGATAGATGAATCCTCTTCATATATTATCCGTAGATATATGGTCTAAGACAAACGCGTCTCTTCGATAACCTGTTACACCAGGTGCGACATTAGGATTGGACAAACCCTCCTCACAAATCTTGTGCAGATAAGTGGTGTTTGAGACAGACGAACCTCCTTCGGATAACCTGTTATGCCGGGACCGGTAACCATTTTAACGTTCAATCCCACCGTCAGGACTTCAAACCTCTTCAACCCAGACGAGTATTGGATGATCAACACAGATGAGTGTCATAAGTCAATGATACGAACGAATATCAGACGATGATCTAAGAAACACAAACGAGCTTTTCAGGCGATGATACGGACGAATATCAACCACTGATACAGATGAATATCAAAAATGCTACACAGACGAGCATGGAGGATGATACAGACGAATGTCTGAACAATGCGAACGAGCTTCAAACAGATAACAAACACAGACGAGTGTTGGGGACTGCAGATGAGCAATAAGCAAGTATCCAACACAGACGAGTGTCGAGCATCAAACGGATGTTACACACAGATGAGTGTTGGGCGGTGCGGACGAGCATCAATATTTACTAATCATAGGTGACTGCTGGGGAAAGAAAACGAGCAACGACATCCCAGTAATAAGCACGACTCTGCTAGGGATAAAACTCACGACCAAGTGAGTGCTGAGAAGTATGGATAGACCTCCGACAAATATCAAACACAGACGAGTGCTGAGCAGAAAATGGACACGGACGATTGTTTGGGTAATACGGACGAGCAACCAACAGATATCAAAACACTGACGAAATGCTGGAGTATACAGACGAGCAACGAGCAAAATACGAACATGAACAAGTGTTAAAGGGGATGCGTACGAGCACACAACGGATACCCAACACAGACGAGTGCCAGAAGATGCAGACGAGCACAAAATGGAATGCCCGGATTGGCAACAAAAATCCCGACTCTGCAGGGGAACCTGGTCAAGAGGCTTTGACGATGCCTAACTCTGACTGGGAATGAATAGCTGTTTGTATCATCACATTGACCAAAAATAAATTGGCGACTTTGCTATGGAATATTAATGATGGGAGTGAAAACCAAACATGAACTCTGTGGGGAAATCAGGCATTCAGCTGCCTGCTGGGCATACGTTACTTGGAAAGGTAATGCGCTTGGGGAAAACCAGCTTTTCACACAGTCTTAAAAATCTGCTGGGAATCAATTTCATTTCATCAGATCATCCTCAGCTGGGGAATATTCTGCTTAGGAAAGTGTGATATCATCCTGCAAAACCTGCAACAATAGAAAACACATATGTGCCCCGGGGACTTGCATGGTATGATCTGTTCATCCATTGTCACCCGGCACTCAAAGATGGTTTTTAAATGCTTCCCTGCAATGTCATTTTTTTTTAGAAAACTCAACATGTTTCAAATGCAATGTTATTTTTCCAAAAGCTCAGGACATTTTTGCAAACAAAATAAACACAACATAACTTTTTGACTGAATATTCATTTATTGTGAGGCCTCTGAATAGGAAAAGTTTTTTTTTTACATCAGGAAGCAACCACCTAGAAAGAGGTAGCTACCATAAAAATTGAGAAAATAAACTATCCTAATGGCAATGGGCACGGCATCCCAATGAGTTTCCTCCTTGCTATGACCAGCATGTCTTCAAAACTTTTCGTTCTTGCCTTTGATTTCTGAAAAAGATGAGGAGACTGATTCCTATCCTTCTGATATTGTCAGGTTATACGAAACAACGATTTGGTTCAGATTACTCGGATCGCAGTTGTTCACTTATTCCCTTGTTTTGCGTGGATCGCCCTTTCGGGTTTTCAATCCACCGGGATACCCTTTTTTGCCTGAGTTGTCCGATGTGGCTTTTCAACTCAGCGGGTGTACACATTTTTTTTTATTTTCCCTAACTTTTCCCCGAGCTTTTTATTCTGTTTCTAGCTCACCGGGATGCCCTTTTCTTGCCTGGACTTTAATTCTGTTTTTGTGTCCAGCGGGTCTTTTATGCGAAGTATTTTTTTAACTGTGTCCGAGTTAACAGGGGATTGGAAATCTTCTCCATCCATAGTGGTGAGCATCAGTGCTCCACCCGAGAAAACATTCTTTACTATGAAAGGGCCTTCGTAGTTTGGGATCCACTTGCCCCTATGATCTGAACCTGGAGGAACGATCCTCTTGAGCACAAGCTCGCCTACTTGATACTCCCGAGTACGTACTCGTTGATCGAATGCTTGCTTCATTCTCCTCTGATAAAGCTGACCATGACAGATAGCCGCTAATCTCTTTTCCTCAATTTGAGATAGCTGGTTGTATCGAGCACGTATTCACTCAGCCTCATCGAGCTTCACATCCATCATCACATGCAATGAAGGAATTTCCACCTCAACGGGCAAGACTGCCTCCATGCCATATACCAATGAGAAAGGAGTTGCCCCGGTTGACGTCCTGACTAACATTCGGTACCCATGCAGTGCAAATGGTAACATCTCATGCCAATCCTTGTAAGTGACAACCATCTTTTGCACAATCTTCTTAATATTCTTATTAGCTGCTTCCACCGCACCATTCATCTTTGATTGATAGGGAGAAGAATTATGATGCTGAATCTAGAAGTCCCGGCACAATTCCGCCATCATCTTGTTGTTCAAATTAGAACCATTGTCAGTAATGATTCGCTCGGGCACTCTGTATCTGCAAATAATGTCTCTTTTCAAAAATCTAGCTACCACTTGATGAGTGGCATTGGCATAGGATGTTGCTTCAACCCACTTAGTGAAGTAATCGATCGCGACCAAAATGAAACAATGACCGTTTGAAGTCGTAGGCTCTATTTTCCCGATCATGTCAATGCCCCACATAGAAAAGGGCCAAGGAGATGACATGACGTTTAGTGGGCTGGGAGGAACATGCACCTTGTCTGCATAAATCTGGCACTTGTGGCACTTACGGGCATACGAACAACAGTCTGCATCCATTGTCATCCAATAGTACCCCGATCTCAACAACTTCTTAGCCATTGCATGTCCTCCTGCATGAGTACCAAAAGATCCCTCGTGGACTTCTTGCATTAACAGGCTTGCTTCGTGTCTATCCACGCATCTGAGCAAGACCATGTCAAAGTTCCTCTTATACAAAACCCCATTTGTATTCAAGAAGAAGCTAGCAGCAAGTCGTCTTAAGGTCTTCTTGTCGTTGGATGATGCCCCAGTTGGATATTCTTGTTTTTCCAGGAAAAGCTTAATATCAAAGTACCAAGGTTTCTCATCAGACACAGCGTCTACAGAGAAAGCATAAGCTGGTGCGTCAAGCATGGAAATGTCAATCCTGGGCACATAGTTCCAACACAAGACTTTGATGGACAAAGAAAGAGTAGCCAATGCATCAGCAAATTGATTATCATCTCGTGGTATATATTGAAGCTTAATCGTTGTAAAGAACGTCAACAGTCTTCTGGCATAATCCCTATAAGGAATTAAATGTTCTTGATGTGTATACCACTTACCGGTAATCTGATTGATAACGAGGGATGAATCTCTAAATATATCGAGGGTCTTAATCTGAAGATTAATAGCCTCCGTTATTCCCATTATGCACGCCTCGTATTCCGCTTCATTGTTGGTGCAACCAAAAGTAATTCTGGGAGCGAAGGGAAAGTTAACACCTTCAGGAGTGATAAGAACAGCACCAAATCCACGTCCATTGATATTGACTGCCCCGTCAAACATCAACTTCCATTTGGATTCAGGGTCTGGCCCCTCCTCCGGAAGTGGTTCCTCGCAATCTTTTGCTTTGAGGTACATGATGTCCTCATCAGGGAAATCAAATTTCATTGGCTGATAGTCATCTTTTAGTGGTTGCTGTGCAAGATAATCTGACAATACACTTCCTTTGATGGCTTTCTGGGAAGTATATTGTATATTATACTCTGTCAAGATCATTTGCCACCTTGCAACCCTTCCGCTTTCTGGGAAGTCATTTCCATTTTTGGCAACTTTTGGTTTAGCCCACTTTTCTTCAAATATTTGAACTTATAAGCACTTCAATGATCAAATAAAGATCATATAACTTCAATTTGATGAAAAATCCATTTTGGTTCCATGTTGGGGGGCCTCAGATGCCCTGATTTTGCTCTGACTTGCTCAGGAAGTTACCCAGTTATCAGATGACTTCCACATTGGATTTCTTCATCAAACTTGGTACACATGATCCTTATAACATATTGAGACCAATAGAAACAAGAATGACCAAAAAAATTGGAGTTATGGCCTCTGAAACCAAAACCCTAATTTTAGGTCATCTGTGCAGTTAAACCCTAGCTCTGCTTCCATGCTTTGCCAGTTCTTGTGATTCTTTGACTTCTTTGATCTTTGAAGGATATAATATGATGATTGAACATACATGGACCCCCGTTGAGATGATTGAAGACCTTTGGAGTGGCTCAGATGGATCCTGGATTGCTCAGATCACAAAACCCTAGATGCAGATGAACTTTAACCAATGTAGTGAAGCAAAAATGCAACATGAAATGGTATGATTGAACTAAAGTAGATATGAAAAGTCATAAGCCATGGTGTGAACTTAGTGAGGGAAAATTTGGGGTGTTTACGGCTGCCCCTATTCAAACATGAGTTAACTATGCAGGATGTAAGCGACGGGCTTAACATAAAAACGAGATAACTTGTGATTGAATACCAAAGACAATCCAAAATTTGCACTCACTGGGGAGAAGAAGAAAAGGGATATAGATTGTAAAAGAAAGGCATAGTATGATTATCAAGTGAAAGCAATGGAGGAAGACCATCGAGCAGAGGACGACTACTGGGGGATAAAACAATGTCGGGTCCAGCCGACACGCTGGGGAAATAAGGATGCCATGATGGGGACGACCATCAGGTAAGGAAATAAAACTCTCTGGGGGTTAATGCAAAGGCACTGATGGGGACGGCCATCAGGTTTGCAAAGTAAGATAAACAACAATGGGGACGGCCATCGGTTCAAAGAATAAATGAAATATTGATGAGGGACGGTCATCAAAAGGTGAAGGACAATCACCTAGCAGGGGACGGCTGCTCCTTATCACGACATAGGAAGAATGTCGGATAGAAGGAAAAGGTCGACGATGGGGACGGCCATCGGATAAGCATGATGAATGACGATCATCAAGAGGTGAAGGACGATCACCTAGCAGGGTACGGCTGCTCTCAGCGTTTATCGCGACATAGGACGAATGCCGGATAACAGGATCAACGATGGGGATGGCCATCGGATAAAATGATGAAGGACGATCATCAAAAGGTGAAGGACGATCACCTAGAAGGGGACGGATGCTCTGTTGGGGATAAGGATGAGGGACGGTCATCCAAGGTGAAGGACGATCACCTGGCAGGGGACGGCTGCCGAAAGATATTACGACATTGGAGGAATGTCGGATAGAAAAAGGTTCCAGTAATGGATACTCCGTTGGGGAAAGGATGAGGGACGGTCATCCATAGGTGAAGGACGATCACCTGGCAGGGTACGGCTGCCGAAAGTATCATGACATAGGACGAATGTCAGATAAAAGAAAAGTTGTTTTGCTGGCGATTTAATGGGGAATGGTAAACATGGACGTGTGTTTACACTTAAGAATGAAAATGGTATAAGTGTTTGACACTGTGTATAGATTAAAAATGCGGACGAGCATCTTTAAGACTATGATACGGACGAGTATCGGTAGAAACAACGCTGACACATGTTCAGAGATGATGATACGAACGAGTACCAACTGGTTAACAAAGAACACGGACGAGTGTCAAATCTGAGGGGAACTAAGTGCGTATATAAGATACGGACGAGTATCTATATAAGTAAAAACAAGTATTGTGAAGTATGAGCAAGACACAGACGAGTGTTCAACTTGTTGGGAAAAAATGATAAGGACGAGTGTATAAATTATGAGCAAACATTTTTACAGGAAGGTGTAGAAGGTATTCTGGAAACCTGTGGGGATAAGATGACATGGATGGGTGTCAATAAGTGTGTATTATAAGTGTTTGGGTAACCATGTTGGGGAATGGGTGACACGGACGGGTATTGAGAGAATGTACAAGCACTGGTTTGGTTTTATATCTGCAGGGGATGGTATGACATGGACGAGTGTCGAAAGTACACATGATCATGTGCTTGTTGATTGCAAAGGGGACGCTTTGGCTTTCTACTGGGGAAATGACACAAACGAGAGTCAAGAAGTAACTGTATTTGAGAGTGCAAAAGGATGCTTTGGCTTTCTGCTGGGGAGGTGTATTTTGTATATATGATGAGGTATTGTTGGTATTTACCAGGTGACGGGTTCGAACCTGACTTGTGATCATGCAATATGTTTGATTTTTGCCATAATGCTCCGTATTAGACAGAATGCTATGCTTTTGTGATGATTTATGATGTGAATGCTATGATTATGCAAAAGATACTGATCCGGGATTCGGATCCCGCTGCTGTGAAGATCTCTGGCTGATCTGTTTGAAGGAGAATCCCAGTTAGGGATGAGATCGTTGGTAGATCTGATAGGATGTATGACTCTTCTTGGGGATTAAATCAATGATAGATCCATCTGGTAGTGAGATAACCCAGTTGGGGATGCGGAAGCTTTCGTCACTTTATTGTGTAAGAATTTCAGACACTGCCCTTCTTGGGAGAGATTGGAGCTCTGTGGGGAGATGGTTCCTTGTCTTTGCTGGAGATAAGAGTTTTGTCACTCTGGGGGAGGAAAGATCACTGAACGATCCTCCCAGAGGTTTTTGTGAGGATCCTGCTGAGGATGAGGAGACTTGACAACTCAGTTGGGAAAATGAGCGTTTACTGATGCTGCTCTGGAGGAATTGTGTCGGAGAAGTGATGCCTGGCAACTCTGATGGGGAGCAAGCATTCCCGATGTTGTCTGGAGGCTGTGCTGAGGAAACAATGATTTGGCAACTTTGGCGGGGAAGACAATTTGAAATTCTGTGATCAGGTATGAGATGTCGAATGAGATGTTTAAACACTTGAAGACTTAACTAAAACTTAAAGTGCAAGAAAATTAAACAACACAGGAATTTGTTAACCCAGTTCAGTGTATAACCACACTTACATCTGGAGGCTACCAAGCCAGGAGGAAATCCACTATAAGTAATATTAATTCTAGACTTAAACCACCCAATTTAATCTTTCACTTAATATCTACCCAATGCAATTTCTACCTAAGACACAACTTAGATATGAGTACCAACTCACTCCCCTTTAATCACACAGTGATCTTGTTTACAAGTTTAATAAAATTGAAGTCATACTTCAAACAAAAACAGCTTGATCTTACTTCACAGTTTCAATCAAGACACAAATACACTTTTGCTTAAAAGCTCATAAAGTGGTACAATAAAAACAACCTGCTATTAAAACACAAAACACCCTATTTTGTCTTCTGAAATTCGTGCTCTATTCTGAGAGTTTCTGTTGCTTAAATAGGTGTTTGGATTTTGGGCTTTCTGTAGGTTAATCCAATCCTAAAACGCATGTTGCTTCCACCTTGAATTAGGGTTTTTTACTTCCTAGATTCTAGGTGATTCAGTTCTTCTGATTATGCTGAAGACATATAACAACACTCCCTACAGATGCGCCTTATTCTGTTTTATCCATCCATAATTAATTCCAGATAACTTTCCTTAATTTACTCAGTTCTGTTAGTCATTAATTAATTCTGGTAGCCGGTTTGAGATGTCACAACATCTGTTGGGACATCCTGAAAAATTGAACTTACTTCATTTACTGATACAATGTCACAACATCTGATGTGACATCCTGTAACCTGAACATATTTCATTAACTGATATAATGTCCCAACATCTGGTGTGACATCCTGAATTAAGTTCATTTACTTATACTCTGTTTGATAATGTCCCAACATCTGATAGGACATCCTGAACTGAATTCAACATTTCTTGTTGGTCAAAAATTCTGCCAATTCTAAACATCTACAAACTCCCCCCTTTGGCTAATTTTTGGCTAACATACTTTTCTGATTATCAGAGTGCAGCAGAAGTTCTTTTCTGTTGAGTCATGTGAGAGTTTACTCCCCCTCAATTCTACATTTGTTCAGATTTGTTGCAACAGAAATTTTTCATTAAAATCAAAATTTTAGTTCAGAAGCAAACAGAAGTTTTTCATTAATCAGTAGCATCATACACTGTTGTTGTTGTTCAGTTCTCCCCCTTGTTAGACATAAATTTGGAGCCAAAGTTACTAATTCAAAATTACAATGCAGAAGCAGTCATTACATACTCCTCACATACAGGTTTCACTCAGACTCCTCATAATCAATTTCTTCCTCTTCCTCAGTCTCCTCATTAGAAGCAGCAGTTTTCTGAGCACTTTCTTCAAGCTCCAGCCTTTGAATAATCTCCTCAAGCTTCTGCTTCCTTGCATCCAGTTCTTTGCAAGTGATCTTCAGCTCAGCAATCAAGGCAGCTTTGGAGATTGGAGACTTTGCCTTTGAAGGACTAGCAGATGTCCCAGAGGGAGCTTCAACATCAGCTGCATGATGACTCAAGAACAGCTTGTAGTGGAAGGCCAGAGGGCTTTCTCTTTTGAAAATGGAGTCCTTCTCAGTGAGGATACCTGGATATTGACTAAGCATAATTCCACACAGCAGGGAAGGGAAGGCAATTGGCAGCTTAGTTGCAGATGATCCAGCATGCTTCAATGTCTGATCAAATATATAAGCCCCATAATCCAGCTTTGTTTGGGTGCCTACAACATATATGAATCTGCCCAATCCAGTTGCTATTGAGGAGGTATGGTTGGTAGGGACCCCGTTTGCAGTGCCAATCCTATGCAGCATGGCATACTTCCTTGTCAGCATGCTAACAGATAGCTTCCCCTTGACTGGACAAGTCTTGACCTGATTAGCAGTGATAACCTTGCAGACCTGGTTATCAGTCTTCCCTAACTCATTTGGACCATCAGATTCTCTTCCAAGGTAGTGGTTGATAACCCTAGGAGAGAATTCTACACACCTCCCTCTTACATATACTTTTCTAAAGTCAGCAGACTTACCATCAGCACAATCTTCTTGGAGGTTGACTATGAATTCCTTGACTAGCAGCTCATAGCAAGGAGAGAAGTTGGAGACAGTTTTGAAAAGGCCAGCAGAAGAGATGAGATCAATTACCTCTGTGCACTCAAGTGCATTACTACTCAGCTCTCTTTCAAGTGCTACCCTTCTTTGATAAACAAACTTCCATCTATTCACACTTGAAACATGATGGAAGGAGATGTTGTCTAGAGGAGCTTCTGGAACAGCAGTTGATGACCTTGAGGGTGCTGGTTTCTTCTTTGGTGGAGATGTTGGGACATCCTCTTCAACATCTGAATCTGAAGGAGTGACAACTTTCCTCTTTTGTGTTTGCACCTTGCTCCATTGTTTTGTAGGACCAAAGACAACTTTAGCTTTGTCCTTCTTTGGTGTAGCTTGCTTATTCTCAGGAGTTGCATGTCCTGCATTCTTCTTTTCTTTCCTAGTTCTAAGCCTTTTGGCTATGCTAGGGTTGACAGAAGCAATGATTTCTGTATCAGAATCCTGCTTTATGTTCACAACAGAAGGAGGTTGAGCAGTCTCCTCTTCAACTGGTGGATCAACAGAGGTTTGATCTT
Organism: Lathyrus aphaca; assembly: GCA_963966055.1. Lineage (NCBI taxonomy): Eukaryota > Viridiplantae > Streptophyta > Magnoliopsida > Fabales > Fabaceae > Lathyrus > Lathyrus aphaca. The sequence goes on from OZ014522.1 coordinate 178,380,262, forward strand.
CAGTGGAGGCCTTGTGCTGGTCCTCAGATGTTTCTTCATTACTATCAGAGGAGGCCTTTTTCTGGTCCTTAGATGTATCATCAGCAGTATCAGATGAGACCTTTTGCTAGTCTTCAGATGTTTCAACATCTATTGGGACATCCTGTTGAGCAGGAGTGTCCTTTTCAGCCTGAGTTTGTTGATCTTCTTGTGGAGCTGGCATGGTGTTCAGAGGGATAGATATGCCACTTACCACTCTTTGCTCAGATAAGATCCTGTTTACCAGCTCCTTTATGGAATCATCCACATATACAGAAGCTTTTGGAGTGGTGTTTGATGATGAAGGCATGTCTTTGGCCTTGCTGAATACAGGATCCTTTGCCCTTTTCACAGTAGGGGTTCTTGGCTTTTGAGCAAGAGGAACACTTCCTCTTATTTCGTCCATTGGAGTTGAATCCATGGGTACCACAGAGATGGGGGTTGGATGCACCACATCTTCCTTGTTGAGGATTTCTTCAGAAATGTTAGGGTTTTGGTGATGAGCCATTTTAGAATGTGGTGAAGAAAGAGATTGAGATTGGTTGAGTTTGATGATCTCTGAAAGTTAGCTATAGCAAGCAAGTTGTTGTGAGAGAATGATGAGAAGGTGAATAGCTGAAAGTGAGCTGATATTCTTATAAGAGCCGTTACTTGGAGAATTTCTAGGAGTGGAATACACAAGGTGCTTGACCAGACTGGTGTTGCCATCTGGTGATCATGCCACACGATGTCATATGACATGTTGGCACATCTCCATAACTGCTAAATTTCACATAAGCAGATTCCCAATTTACCCCTTAGGTTTTCAAATTGGGTAGCATCCAAGGCTTTAGTAAATATATCAGCCAACTGCAGATTTGTAGCTACATGTTCCAATGAAATCACTTTCTCTTCCACAAGATCTCTGATGAAGTGATGTCTGATATCAATATTCTTGGTCCTGCTATGTTGGATAGGATTCTTTGATATGTTAATAGCACTTAAGTTATCACAGTACAATGTCATGACATCTTGTGGGACATTGTACTCAGTGAGCATTTGCTTCATCCAAACCAATTGTGAGCAACTGCTTCCAGCTGCAATATATTCAGCTTCAGCAGTAGATAAGGATACACAATTTTGTTTCTTACTGAACCAAGAAATCAAATTGTTTCCTAAAAAGAAGCATCCTCCTGAAGTGCTTTTTCTGTCATCAGCACTTCCAGCCCAATCAGCATCACAGAAGCCAGTGAGAATTGGTTTGCATCCATGAAAGTACATTATGCCATAGTCACAAGTACCATTGACATATTTCAGAATTCTCTTGACTTGGTTTAGATGACTGACTTTTGGATCAGCTTGATATCTTGCACAAACACCTACTGCAAAGGATATGTCTGGTCTGCTAGCAGTCAGATATAATAAGCTTCCAATCATACTTTTGTATATACTTTGATCTACATTCTCACCCTTGTCATCTTTAGTCAGCTTTAAATGTGTGGGGGCAGGAGTTCTTTTATGAGTAGCATTGTCCATCCCAAATTTCTTGACAATGATCTTAGCATACTTGCTTTGGGAAATGAACATGGAATCCTCCATTTGCTTTATTTTCAATCCAAGGAAGTAGGTTAGTTCTCCTACTAGGCTCATCTCAAATTCAGATTCCATTTGAGTGACAAAATGTTTAACCATCCTGTCTGACATCCCACCAAAGACAATGTCATATACATATATTTGAGCAATCATGACATTACCTTCATCATCCTTCACAAACAAGGTTTTGTCTATTCCACCTTTCCTGTACCCTTGCTTGATAAGAAAAGTAGTCAGCCTTTCATACCATGCTCTTGGGGCTTGCTTCAGTCCATAAAGAGCTTTCCTTAGTTTGTACACATGATTTGGACAGCTTGGATCAACAAATCCTTTAGGCTGTTCTACATATACTTCTTCATTAAGATATCCATTTAGAAAGGCACTTTTCACATCCATTTGAAATAGCTTGAACTTCAAGATACAAGCAATTCCTAACATTAGTCTGATTGACTCAAGCCTTGCTACTGGTGCAAAGGTTTCATCAAAGTCTACTCCCTCAATTTGTGTGTATCCTTGAGCTACAAGTCTAGCTTTGTTCTTTGTAACAACTCCCTGCTCATTTGACTTGTTCTTATACACCCATTTAGTGCCAATCACATTTATGTCATCAGGTCTAGGAACAAGATCCCACACTTCATTCCTTGTAAATTGACCAAATTCTTCTTGCATTGCACAAATCCAGTACTCATCAGTAAGAGCTTCCTTGATGTTTTTAGGTTCTATTTTTGAGACAAAACAGGAACCTGAAATCACTTCTCTTGATCTAGTGCTTACACCTCTGTTGGGATCCCCAATTATCAAATCTTTGGGATGATCCTTCTGGATTCTTATGGAGGGAGGTTTGCTGGATGGTTATGTCCTTGCATTAGTTTGAGTGAAATCAGAATGATCATTCTTTTCTTCAGCTTCAGTTTGACTGTCAGCAGATGTTCCAACATCTTCTGTAACATCTGCAGGAGCATCATCAATTATCACATTTATGGATTCCATGATAACTTTGGTTCTAGAGTTAAATACTCTATAGGCTCTGCTGTTTATGGAGTATCCAAGAAAAATCCCTTCATCACTTTTAGGATCCATTTTTCTTCTTTGTTCCCTATCAGCCAGAATATAGCAATTACTTCCAAACACATGGAAATACTTAACTGTGGGTTTTCTGCCCTTCCAGACTTCATAGATTATGGTCAAAGTTCCTTTCCTTAGAGTGACTCTATTATGGATGTAACAAGCTATGTTCATAGCTTCAGCCCAGAAGTACAAAGGTAACTTTTTAGCATGGATCATAGCTCTTGCTGATTCTTGAATAGTTCTATTCTTTCTTTCAACAATACCATTCTGTTGAGGAGTGATTGGTGAAGAGTATTCATGATTTATTCCTTCTGAAGAATAGAAATCTAAGAATTTTTTATTCTCAAACTCCTTTCCATGGTCACTTCTTATTCTGACCACACAGCTGGCTTTTTCTCTTTGTATTCTTTGGCATAAATCTTTGAATACATCAAATACATCAGACTTCTCTTTGATAAAATTTATCCATGTATACCTTGAAAAGTCATCAACCACCACATAGGCATATCTCTTACCACCAAGGCTTTCAACCTGCATAAGTCCCATAAGATCCATATGCAATAATTCCAAAACTTTGGAAGTTGTCAGATGTTGAAGCTTTGGATGGGACATCTTGGTTTGCTTGCCTATTTGACATTCACCACATATTTTGCCTTCATCAATCTTCAGTTTAGGAATACCTCTCACAGCTTCCATAGATATGATTTTCTTTATGCCTCTGAAGTGAAGGTGACCCAATCTTTGGTGCCATAGTTTCATTTCTTCTTCTTTGGCTAAAGAGCAAGTTGAAGTGGGACTGAAATTTTGAGGTTCCCACATATAACAGTTGTCTTTAGATCTGGCTCCTCTCATGACAACCTCCTGTTCTTTATTTGACACTATGCATTCATTTTTGGTAAAGTTTACACTGTAACCTTGATCACATAATTGACTTATGATGATCAAGTTAGCAGTCAATCCTTTTACTAGCAGCACATCATCCAGTCTTGGTACATCTGGACAGTCCAAGGTCCCAACACCCTTGATTTCTCCTTTAGCTCCATCTCCAAATGTTACATATCTGGATGAATATGACTTTAAGTCTACTAGCAGATTCTTCAATCCAGTCATGTGTCTTGAACATCCACTGTCAAAGTACCAGTCTTCTTTAGATGATACTCTTAGAGATGTATGAGCTATATATACAACATTCTTCTTTGACCATTTGTATTGAGGTTTCTTTTGATGCCTCTGCCCTGTGTAGTGTCCATTAGAAGAGCTCTCAGGTTGTTTGTTGAACTTGTTCTTGGACATGTAGCTTTGATCAGCATGAAGACTAGCTTTAGGAACCCATACTTTCTTGATGTCCTCTATCTTCTGCTTAGGGGGTTGCTGATACATCTGATTTGGATATCCATGCAACTTGTAACAATGAGGTTTGATGTGTCCAAACCTTCCACAATGATGACATCTCCATCTTTGATACTTCTTCTTCATTATGTTCTTTTCATGATGTTGAGACATCTGTTGGAACATTATGTTTGACTTTGTGTTCTTTTCATGATGTTGAAGCATCTGTTGGGACATCTTGTTTGACTGTATGGAATTTGAAGTAGGTTTGTTGGTGCTAGCTTCAGCCTTATAAGCTTTGTTAAATCCCAGTCCACTTCTATCCCCTGAATGTTTATTGTTGTTGAGAATAACATCCAGTGTGTTTGAGCTACTGTTCAGCATTCTAACAGATTTAGACATATGCTCCAACTTGGAATTGAGAAGGCTTACTTCACTTTTCAAGGTGTCAATGATCTCTAGATCACTTGTTTTTTCATCCTTTAGTGCCTTAATCTGCTTCTTCTGCTTTATATTCTCCATGCATACTTCAGTGCTCCTTTTAACCAGTTCTCTGTATGATTGCTCAAGCTCTTCAAAAGTAAGCTCCCCATCACTGGATTCACTTTCAGATTCACATAATCCAGCTAGAGCAGTGATATGTTTAGCTGATTCTTCTTCTGAATCACATCCTGAGTCTTCATCAGACCAGGTTACAGAGAGACCTTTCTTTTGCCTTTTTAAATAGGTAGGACATTCATTTCTGATGTGTCCATATCCTTCACATCCATGGCATTTAATCCCTTTTTCTTGACTGGTTTTTTCATCATAATTTGACCTTCTATTAGCATCATAAGGTCTTTTGTTCTCAGAAGAGTTTGTGTATCTTCCACTTGGTCTGGACTTGTCTTCCATCTTTCTGAGAATCTTTTTGAATTGTCTTCCAAGCATAGCAATGTTTTCTGATAAATTTTCTTCAGTTTCTGATTCATCATTTTCTTCTTCTTTATCAGTATTTGACACCAAGGCTATGCTTTTGTTCTTCTTTACAATTGTGTCATTCATTCCCATCTCAAATGTTTGAAGGGAACCAATGAGCTCTTCAACTTTCATTTTGCATATGTCTTGAGCTTCTTCTATTGTTGTGACCTTCATGTCAAATATTTTTGGCAAAGATCTGAGAATCTTTCTTACAAGCTTTTCATCAGTCATCTTTTCTCCCAAAGCTCCAGAAGTATTGGCTATTTCTAAGATGTTCATGTAGAATTCATGAATTGTCTCATCTTCCTTCATTCTCAAGTTTTCAAACTTGGTGGTGAGAAGTTGAAGTCTTGACATCTTTACCTTTGATGTTCCTTCATGAGTTGTTTTAAGAGTGTCCCAAACATCTTTGGCCAGCTCACAATGATGCACAAGTCTAAAGATGTTCCTATCAATGCCATTGAATAAAGAATTTAAGGCCTTGGAGTTGCCAAGTGCTGAATCTTCTTCCTCCTTACTCCATTCTTCTTCAGGTTTCAACACTTTTGCTCCATCTTTGGTGTCTTGGACAGGGTGTTCCCATCCATTGTTGACTGCCTTCCAGGCCCTATTGTCAAGTGACCTTAAGAATGCAACCATTCTTGGCTTCCAGTAGTCATAATTAGATCCATCCAATATAGGTGGTCTATTTACTGATCCTACATCTCTGTCCATATTTCCAGAATTTGCAGTCCCTAGATCTCACCCAGTATAAATAGGCAGGGTGCCTGCTCTGATGCCAATTGAAATTCTGTGATCAGGTATGAGATGTCGAATGAGATGTTTAAACACTTGAAGACTTAACTAAAACTTAAAGTGCAAGAAAATTAAACAACACAGGAATTTGTTAACCCAGTTCAGTGTATAACCACACTTACATCTGGAGGCTACCAAGCCAGGAGGAAATCCACTATAAGTAATATTAATTCTAGACTTAAACCACCCAGTTTAATCTTTCACTTAATATCTACCCAATGCAATTTATACCTAAGACACAACTTAGATATGAGTACCAACTCACTCCCCCTTAATCACACAGTGATCTTGTTTACAAGTTTAATAAAATTGAAGTCATACTTCAAACAAAAACAGCTTGATCTTATTTCACAGTTTCAATCAAGACACAAATACACTTTTGCTTAAAACCTCATAAAGTGGTACAATAAAAACAACCTGCTATTAAAACACAAAACACCCTATTTTGTCTTCTGAAATTCGTGCTCTATTCTGAGAGTTTCTGTTGCTTAAATAGGTGTTTGGATTTTGGGCTTTCTGTAGGTTAATCCAATCCTAAAACGCATGCTGCTTCCACCTTGAATTAGGGTTTGTTACTTCCTAGATTCTAGGTGATTCAGTTCTTCTGATTATGCTGAAGACATATAACAACACTCCCTACAGATGCGCCTTATTCTGTTTTATCCATCCATAATTAATTCCAGATAACTTTCCTTAATTTACTCAGTTCTGTTAGTCATTAATTAATTCTGGTAGCCGGTTTGAGATGTCACAACATCTGTTGGGACATCCTGAAAAATTGAACTTACTTCATTTACTGATACAATGTCACAACATCTGATGTGACATCCTGTAACCTGAACATATTTCATTAACTGATATAATGTCCCAACATCTGGTGTGACATCCTGAAATAAGTTCATTTACTTATACTCTGTTTGATAATGTCCCAACATCTGATAGGACATCCTGAACTGAATTCAACATTTCTTGTTGGTCAAAAATTCTGCCAATTCTAAACATCTACACAATTCATGCCCCATGTTGCGCTTTGAATACCTGCAATCTTGTTAAGACAAAGAAACGCACAAGTGCCCCGAGGTATCCCTTACCGGATTCCGTTATAGGAGGTTAGATATTCCTGGAAGTAAATATATTCCCCACAAGCATTTATTTAGAAAGGCACATTTGTTTTATGCAAGTATCATATCGTGAACATCACACATTTTGCAAACGAAATAAAAATGCACATGACGCAGTGTGACTGAAAATTCTGATTTTATTAATTTGTGTGCCCTGAATTGGCAAGTACAGTCAATGAAACAAATCCCCTGAAATGAGGAGATTGTTAAAAATTGAGAAAAATAAAGGTGCTGGCAATGTTGATGACGCTTTAGTGAGCTTCCCTTTGCTATGACCCGTATGACCTTGACGTTCTTCTCATCTTGCTTTCTGAAGAAAGTTGATTCTGACCGATGCTTTATCCTTTCGAAGCCTGCCGTGTCGAGAGTGATAAAGACGAATTCAGAATACAGTTGTTCGCTTATTCCCTAATTTTGAGTGGATCACCCTTTCGGGTTTTCAATCCACCGGGATACCCATTTTTTCCTGAGCTGTCCAATGCGGTTTTTCAACTCAGCGGGTGTACATTTTTTTTCTTTTTTCCCTTATTTTTGCCCGAGTCTTTTATTCTATTTTTGACTCGCCGGGATGCCCTATTTTTGCCTGGACTTACATTCTGTTTTTATGTCCAGCGGGTCATTTTATGCGAAGTATTTTTTAACTGCATCTGAATTCACAGGGGACAGGAAATCTTTACCATCCATAGTGGTGAGCTTAGTGCTCCACCAGAGAAAAATTTCTTTACTATGAATGGACCATCATAATTTGGGGTCCACTTGCCCCTGTGGTCTGTATGAGGCGGAAGGAGTCTTTTCAGCACAAGATCTCCTACTTGGTATTCCCAAAGCCTGACTTTCTGATCGAAGGCTTTCTTCATTCTTTTCTGATATAGCTGCCCATGACAGATTGTCGCTAATCTCTTCTCTTCGATCAGATTCAGTTGATTGTACCGAGATCGGACCCACTCTGCTTCATTCAACTTGACATCCATCAATACCCATAGAGAGGGCAATTCAACTTCAACAGGTAGGACTGCCTCCATACCATACACAAGCTGATACGGTGTTGCCCCAGTTGATGTTCTGATTGAGGTACGATACCCATGCAAGGCAAATGGTAGCATCTCGTGCCAATCTTTGTAGGTGACCACCATCTTCTGCACAATCTTCTTAATGTTCTTGTTAGCTGCCTCAACAGCCCCATTCATCTTTGGCCTGTAAGGAGAAGAGTTGTGATGTTGGATCTTGAAGTCCCGGCACAGTTCTGCCATCATTTTATTATTCAAGTTGGAACCATTATCAGTAATGATTTGCTCGGGTACTCCATACCGACAGATGATGTCCCTCTTCAGGAATTTGGCTACCACTTGTCTAGTGACATTTGCATACAAAGCTGCTTCAACCCATTTGGTGAAGTAATCAATGGCTACCAGGATGAATCTGTGGCCATTTGAAGCAGTCGGCTCGATCTTTCCAATCATATAAATGCCCCACATGGCAAAGGGCCAAGGTGAAGACATCACATTCAAAGGATTCGGAGGCACATGCACTTTGTCCGCATAAATCTGGCATTTGTGGCATTTTCTGGCATAAGCACAACAGTCTGCATCCATTGTGATCCAGTAGTAACCTGACCTTAACAATTTCTTGGCCATTGCGTGTCCTCCAGCATGGGTACCGAAAGATCCTTCATGCACCTCGTGCATCAGCAAGTCTGCTTCCTTCTTATCAACACATCTGAGAAGTACCATGTCGAATTTTCTCTTGTACAAGGAACCATCAGTATTCAGGAAAAAACTACCAGCTAACCTTCTCAATGTCTTCTTATCATTGGATGATGCCCCAGGTGGGTATGTTTGATCCTCTAAGAAGCATTTGATGTCATGGAACCAAGGCTTGTCATCTTTAGCAATGTCCACAGAGAATATGTTTGCTGGTCTGTCAAGTATGGACACTGAAATCTGAGGCACAAAGTTGGCAGCTTGAACTTTGATCATGGAGGAAATGGTAGCCAGAGCATCTGCGAACTGATTTTCGTCTCGAGGGATGTACTCAAGTTTGACTGTTGTGAAGAAAGTCAATAATCTCCTCGTGTAGTCTCGGTATGGGATCAGATGCTCTTGGTGAGCGTACCATTTATCGTTGGTCTGATTGATTACCAAAGCTGAATCTCCGAATATAGTTAAAGTCTTGATCCTAAGGTCAATGGCTTCCTCAAGACCCATGATACAGGCTTCGTATTCAGCTTCATTGTTAGTGCATGCAAAAGTGTGTTTTTCCGAGAAAGGCATGTGAACTCCTTTAGGCGTAATGAGCACTGCACCAACTCCACGACAATTCATATTAACAGCCCCATCAAACATCATTATCCATTCTTCTTCTGGGTCAGGCCCTTCAGTGTGAACAGGCTCCTCATGATCTTTTGCTTTTAGGAACATGATGTCTTCATCAGGGAAGTCAAACCTCATAGGCTGGTAATCATCAATGGGTTACTTAGCCAGATAGTCAGACAATACACTGCCTTTGATGGCCTTTTGAGATGTGTACTGAATGTCATACTCTGTTAGAATCATTTGCCATCTTGCAACCCTTCCGGTAAGTGATGGCTTCTCAAATATGTACTTGACTGGATCCATCTTTGAAATCAGCAAGGTAGTGTGAGTCAACATATACTGCCTTAGTCGGCGAGCAGCCCACGCTAAAGCACAGCAAGTTTTCTCGTGCAGTGAATAGCGTTGTTCACAGTCGGTAAACTTTTTGCTTATGTAGTATATCACATACTCTTTTCGACCAGACTCGTCATGCTGGCCCAGCACACACCCTATTGATCCTTCTAATACTGTCAAGTACATTATTAAAGGTCTTCCTTCCACTGGAGGCATAAGGATTGGAGGTTCTTGTAAGTATTCCTTGATTTTGTCAAAAGCCTTCTGGCAGTCTTCATTCCACCTGACCGTCTGTTCTTTCCTTAACAACTTGAACAAGGGTTCACAGGTTGCAGTAAGGTGAGATATGAACCTTGAAATGTAGTTCAATCTACCTAAGAACCCCCGAACTTCCTTTTCAGTCTTTGGTGCAGGCATCTCTTGAATGGCTTTGACTTTTTCAGGGTCAACTTCAATTCCTTTTTCGCTTACAATGAACCCCAACAGTTTACCGGAACGTACCCCGAATGTGCATTTGTTGGGGTTTAGCTTCAGCTGATACTTCCTCAGGCGCTTGAACAGCTTCAACAGATTTACCAGATGGTCTTCTTCTATGAGGGACTTGGCAATCATGTCATCCACATAACATTCAATTTCTTTGTGGATCATGTCGTGGAATAATGTCACCATAGCCCGTTGATAAGTGGCACCAGCATTCTTCAGTCCGAACGGCATCACCTTATAACAGAATGTGCCCCAGGGTGTAATGAAAGTTGTCTTCTCCATGTCTTCATGTGACATCTTGATCTGATTATATCCTGAAAATCCATCTATGAACTGATTTGTGTTGTCGACCAATACATCAATTTGAGGTAATGGGAAGTCATCTTTCGGGCTAGCTCTATTCAGATCCCGGTAATCCACACACATTCGTACTTTGCCATCCTTCTTTGGCACAGGTACAATGTTAGCAACCCACAGCGGGTAGCTAGTTACAACAAGGAAACCGGCGTCCCACTGTTTTTGCACCTCTTCTTTTATCTTCATGGCCATATCTGGACGAGTACGGCGTAGCTTCTGTTTTACTAGAGGACAGTCTTCTTTCAAAGGCAGCTTGTGCATAACGATGTCGGTATCCAACCCTGGCATGTCTTGGTAGGACCAAGCAAAGACATCAACGTACTCTCGAAGCATGTCAATAAGTTGTTCCTTTACTGAATCTTGCAGACGGGCCCCGATCTTCACTTCTTTCAAGTCTTCTTCAGTACCAAGATTAATTGTCTCAACTTCCTCCTGATGAGGAGTGATAACCTTCTCTTCTTGCCTTAGCAGCCTGGCTAGCTCTTCAAGGAGCTCATAATCTTCTTCAACCCCTTCATCGGCTTGATTAATCGGATTTTCGAAGTCATACGAAGTCATAGCAGTGTTGTTGTCGGTGCGATCTGGAGGGCACTCTCTACAAGGGTTTAGATTTGTTCATTTTAGTGATTAGTTTTATCTTGTTTAAAAAGAAGTGAAAATTTATTTATTTTGAAAACATTGCCATTTTATTGTTTTGTACAAAAAATGAAAAATGAAAAACAGTGAGCGAAAAAGAGACTCGTTTGCAAAAGATGTCCTGATATTCATTAATTGATCGTTTGCACAAAATACAAGATGGCCCGATTACAAAATGAGTCCTGACATCTTGGGCAAGATGCAAGACTTGATGCATGCTTAAAAGACAGGAAATAATAATTACTCTGCAGGAGTAACTCTTATAATTTCCTAGGAAGACCAGTTAGAGACTTGGTTCCTCGGGATCCTTGGACGTATCCAGCTTTCCAGGTTGCGCCCGTCTTCTTCCTCGTCTTCCAGACTGTTCACAGCATCTGGGGTAAGCATTCCCCTGCTGACAAATTTGGGCTACGTTGCAGCCTCCGGTTGATCTTGTCGAGTTGGTCTGTAACCCAACCCGAATCTATCTTCTTTCTTTTCTACTGGCAGCAGATTGCCCCATTCTTGAGCGGTACCCTCCTCAACAACCTTCCGGGCTTGTTGATATGAAGTGATGGAAGTTTCGGACACAGCAGTTGCTTCATTGATGTTAAGGGCCTCAAACCCCTGACTCATAGTCTTATGGATCTCCCCATCCATTTCTATGTACTTATAGGCTGCCAGCTGGCTAACGAAAATGTCTTCCTCCCCGCAAATTGTGATGATCTGGCCTTCCCACTCAAATTTTAATTTCTGGTGAAGGGTAGATGTAACAGCGCCAGCGGCGTGAATCCAGGGTCTACCCAACAAACAGCTGTAGGCCGGCTGTATGTCCATCACGAAGAAAGTAGTTTTAAAGATTTGTGGGCCAATCATCACAGGTAAATCAATCTCTCCAAGCACTAATATCTTAGAGCCGTCAAATGCTCTCACCACCAAGTTACTTGGATGCAATGCCAAACCATCATATTCCAGCTTCACTAAGGATTTCTTTGGGAGGACGTTGAGCGAAGACCTAGTGTCTACTAGTACATGGGAAAGAACAGCACCTTTGCATTCTAAGGTGATGTGTAAAGCCTTGTTATGATTGCGTCCCTCCGTCGTTAAATCAGCATTTGTGAAGCCCAGTCCATGACTGGTGTTAACATTTGCAACCACTGCTTCCAGCTGATTAACCGTAATCTCTTCCGGCACGTAGGCTGCGTGCAGGACCGTTAACAGTGCATTCCTATGGGTTTCGGAACACATTAACAATGATAATATAGAGATTTTGGAGGGTGTCTGATGAAGCTGGTCCACCACTTTGTAATCACTCTTTTTTATTATTCTCATGAACTCGTCCACCTCTTGTTCAAAAGACGTCTTCTGAGTTTCTTTTATACCTTGCTCCTGGGGTACCACACTCTTTCCTTTTGCTTTGGCAGCAGCTTCTGCTTCAGCATTGTGTCTCGGTGTTTGTGAGGCAAAAAGGCGTCCGCTTCTAGTGAAGCCTCCCCCCCCCCCAACCTTTGTCAACTTGTGGTGAAGAGGTTGTTGAATTTAGAGTGATCTTCTTTCCGTCGCAATAGAGATCAGAGCCGTAGTGCCAAGGTATGGCGTTACTGCTTTCATAAGGAACAGGTCCAGGCACCGTAATGGTGACCAGACTGATTGCTGCAGCGGAAGGAACTGTGATGGTATGCGGGTCGTAATAAATTGTGACTGGAGATCTAATAGGGGGTGTTGCAGTTTGTTGTTGGAAATTGTTATTGGGATGAATAGTTGCCGGGTCATAATAGATCGTGACCATTGAAACATCTTCATTAGTGTTTGCTGGTGTTGTAGGCGTCTCTGTTGATAAAATGGGTGCTGATGTTATAGAAGTATATGTTTCTGAACTCTGATCTGTTGAAATGATGGATGGAGTAATTGCTGGAGTTGTGGACGAATCAGTGGGAGTGATTGTTGTTGTTGTTGTAGGAGGATCTATCGTTGTTGAAGAAAGAATTGTTGATGTTGTAGACGCCGTTGTGGTAATCTGTAAAATTCCATCTCTGATAAGGCCATCTATGTCGAACCTTAGCCTCTCACAACTATTAATAGCAGTTTTGCACGATTCGCAGCAGGCCTCACATCCTGGGAACACCTGGCATTTTAAGAGCTGAGTTTTGACTTCTGCCAGCGGTGTTCGAATCTGTGCAACATTATCAATTAGTGCAGATGGTTGGTCTTCCCCTATGGAATTAATCCTGGGCCCACCATGGTTAGGCATAGGATTTCTGTTAACATTTGGAGGAGGTGCGAAGTTGAGAGCTTTGGAATCGACCAAATCCTGAACCTTCATTTGCAAGGCTCTACACTTCTCAGTATTGTGACCAGGTGCGTTGGAGTGGAAGGCACACCTAGCATTAGCATCATAATTCTTCGGGAGGTTGAGAGGATCTGGTGGAGCTAACGTCCTTAACTCAACCAGGTTGAGCTTCAGGAGTTGTGGCAGTAGAGTGGCATAAGGCATAGGGATAGGATCAATCACCCTATTTGCTTGGGATGGCCTCTATTAAAAGGGGCGCTGTTGTTGGTTATTGTTGTTGTTATACGATCTCTGTTGTGGAAATGAGATTGTTGCTGATAGTGATGTTGTTGTTGTTGAGGAAAAAGTGGTTGTTGTGGAGCCGGAGCCGGGATGGTAACGGCTGCTATTGATCTGTGAGAATATTGGGGTATGCCCCTACCTGCATGGATAGCATTTGTTTCACCTGCCCTTCGGGGTCCTGAAAAAGGTTTTCTAGAGTTGTTGGAAGAGCTTGCACCGTTGTCAGAGATTTTTCCCATCTTCAAAAGACTCTCGATTCTCTCACCAGCTATAACTACATCGGAAAAACTGGTGGAAGAGAAAGCAACAAGTCTATCAATATAAGTTCCCTACAAGGTGTTCATAAACATGTCCTCCATTTCCCGTTCAGACATGGGTGGTTGGATAGCAGCAGCAAGCTGTCTCTACCTCTGAGCATAATCCCGAAAGCTTTCCCTTGAAGACTGAGACATGCCCATTAGAAGAGTTCTATTGGGGGCCATGTCTAGGTTGTACTGGTACTGACGGATGAAGGCCTCGGCCAAGTCTTTCCAACATCTTATAGTGGCCCTCGTCAGGTGTGAATACCATTCTCTTGAAGCTCCAGTCAGGCTGTCCTCAAAATAGAACATCCATAACTTCTCATCCATGGTATAAGCTTTGAGTCTCCCTAAGAAGGACTGCAGATGAGTACGTGGGCAGGAGGTACCATTATATTTCTCAAAGCATGGGGGTTTGAATTTGTGGGGAATCCTCACCCCATCTACCAGCCCCATATTTATCACGTCAAAGCCTAAAGAATTCTAGGATTCCAAGGACCTTAGTTTTTCAGCGATCTTATCTAGTCTTCGGTCATACACCTCATCCCCAGCTCCGACAACTATGAACTGTTCCTCTTGGGGATCTTCCTGCAAAATTATGCCTGCAGCAGTGTTTCCTTGAATATTCCTCGGGATATTAACATCAGGGTTCAAATGGGGCCCGAACTCTGGTGGGTCAATGCGGGGCTGCCCGCGTTCATTATTGTTGGTTCCTCCTGTTCCGGGGTGGGCCTCTTCGGGTGTCTGCCTTTCCACCAACTCCCTCAGCCTTTCCTGGCTCTGAGCTAAGCCAGTCATTACAGCCATAAACTGGGTCATTTGGTTTCTCATTTTGACCCTTTCGTTTGCCATTTAATTTCTTACTTCATTCAGGTCCTGCTGCACCTGATCCATCTAAATGCCTGGAAGGTTGTTACGGGTTTGGTATCGGTGTGCACATTTTACAGGGAACACTCTACGACGAGCAATGTTTCTTGAAACCACAACAAAGTGAGAAACAAAATAATAAACAAAACAAAGAAAAATGTTAGTATGCAATGCAGTATGCTTATTTGTCTTCCAAGGTATCCGGTTTGGTTCTTGGTTTTGACCTTTCCAGACCTCGAGGAAACGCTTGATGATGTTGAGAGAAAGCCCACCAAAATAAAACAAACAGATATATTACAAATGATAACAATACAAAGTTTGTTTACAACACATGCCCATGGTGGGTCAAAAATACAACAATCAAAAGCAAAAAGTACATCAAAAGAAAAGAAATACAAGCAAAAGGATCAGACATCTAAACCAAAGTCATCCTCCTTAACTTCCTTCAGGAGATCCTCCGTCACTGGACCAGCTGGGTGCTCTGTAATAGTCCTAATGAGGAGGTTCCTGGTGGAAATGGCATTAGTCAGCTTCTTATGCCTGTCCTGATCCTTGGATCTCTTTAACCCCACCCGAAGTTTTAACTCTGATATCTCCTTTTGTGTTGCCAACAAGACTTCCTGCTACTTCTTCTCATTGGCCTCCAACTATTCAATCTTGGCTTGAGTCCTCTGGTCTTCTAGTGCACGAGCTTCGGTGATCCTGACCCACCTAGCCTGGCTTTCCTCCAGATAAAGCTCAGTCCTAGCCTTCTTAATGTTGGCCTCCTTGCAGGCATTCTTCAGTATTTGTTCCCCGACTCTTGCCTTCCTGATGTAGTCATTTGTCCTTTCAATCTTGGTCAGATGCTCAGTCTTGAGCCTCTCCAATCTCTCAATGTCCAGACGACTATCATTTCTCTCCCAGAGAGTCTTCCTTAGAGCTTCAGATAGCTGCTCATTCCTTTCCTTCAGCTTTTCAAATTCCTCTAGGCTGACAGTTGTTGTAGGTTGCACTATAGATGGCCCAGGGGTGTCTTCCAAGGTGAAAGGCATTCTGGTGATCTGAGCTCTAGCACGGGACCAGTCAGAGTACTGGGCTGAAGCAATATTGTTGCATCTTCCAAGGATAGCTGTCCCTTTGTTCTGGATGTTGTCCCAGGCCCAAGTAGCTTGCCTGACAATAGCAGAGCCAGATTGGATCTCATAGTATAGGGTCTCATCTAAATCCTGTCCTCTGGGGGGATGAACCAAGGCATATCCCAACTACCTTTTAAACAGTAAAGGGTAGTAGTTGATGCAACCTTTTACTCCTATTAGAGGCACATTAGGGTATTGCCCACAGCTGGTGATAATATCCTTGCCCTTGGTGCTCTGGGTGCACCACCTGATGTCATCTGAAGTCAAGGAGATGAACCTCTTGGCCCAATTCTTCTGCTGATGGGGGTTCAAGAAGGCATCTGACTTAGGCAAGTGTCTGAGCAGCCAAGAATAGAACAGAGGAGCACAGCATCTAACCAGCTTCCCTCTCTGCTTTTCATTTCTCTAATGGATGGAGTAGTAAAAATCCCCTAGTAATGTGGGCACTGGGTTCCTCAGCAAGAACAAGTGGATGGCATTCTTACTTACAAACTTGGGATCATCTGCAAACAATATAGCCCCATATATGCTGAGGGCTAAGAGTGCATAGACTGCCTTCCATTCTCCCACTGCAGCCTTCAGGGTGGCCTGAGAAATCAAGAAGTCCAGATGTAAACGAAGAATCCCAGCTTTTGTTGTCATGTTTTGCTCAATGAGGGCAGGCTCCAAATGCAGTGCCTTAGCTATCTCTTCACTCCTAGGAGCAGTCATCTCCGGGTTGAAAGGAATTCCTTTTCTAATAGGAACTCCAATCAACAAGGAAAATTCTTCTAGTAGTGGTCCCATCTAAAAATCAGGAAAGGTGAAACACCTAAGAGGAGGGTTATAAAACTGCAAGCATGTGTGAATCATTCTCCTCTGAGATGAATCAAGATCCATGACCATGTCCAAAATTCCCCCATAGTGCTCTCTGAATAGTGGGATGTGGTCAGGTGTGATAAGGGACTGCACCTGCCTGATACCAGTCAATATGGGCTCAAAGAAGTGATAAGATATGTTGCTCTTCCTTGGAGTAGTCAGGAATGCTGATGAGGAATTTGAAGACAAATGCTGATGAAGATCATAGACTGAGAAGCTGAAGGTGAGTCTCTGACAGACTGATGCAGGTGCTGAAGGATATAACTGAAGCAAAGGTCTATGCAGTAGAAGGGGTCAAAACCAAACCAGATATGATATGATGGATACCCTGAAAAACAAATAAACAAATGTTAAATGATGCAATGATGATATATGCAAATGATATGCAAGGGTTTGTGATCAAGAGCTGGATCTGATTATCTGTCTTGATATAAGGTCCATGTATGTTCAAAAGTCTAGATGAAGGCTCAAAAATCCAGTAACCAAGGTGGGGGGCTCAAATAAAAAGCCACATGTCCGGGGTAAATCACAAGAACTGTCTAAAGTGAAGTATTCTTAAACAAAACAGTAACAGGGTATGATGTGGTCAAGGGTTCCTACAAACCTGTAAACAACCCAACCCTCTCACATGTAGTGTTCTAGAACAAGGATCCTCAGACTTGGATCAGTTATGAGAAGTGTAAACACTTCTAACCCGGAGGTACAGTGTTTACAATAACCATAAAGGATCCTCCTCTAATTCTCCCCAGATTCTGAAGGTCCAAATAATGTTATCCAGACTTAGCAGGCTTCCCAAATAGCCTTAGCACTACAGGAAATTTGTAGCACAAAGTTCTCAAGAAGAAACCCACATCTGAATCGTGTTTCGTATTCCCGCACCAGACCGAAATGGAATGGGAAAGAACATGAACCACTCTAGCCTAGGTGTCACTCAGGTCCCAGGTATAGGACCTTAATCACTCAGTGAAACCCCACCCACCAAAACAGAAACCAGATCCAGCAATGATAATGACAGTATGATGTATATATAAAAAAATGTAAAGAAAGCAGTAAATAAAACTGTACATAAAGCAATAAATAAACACAATTAGCACACAACACCCCCGTAAACACAAAATCAAACTAGCGCTAGGAGGAACCCACAAAAAGAACCAGAAGCCCTGGTTGCATCATAAGTTTCCCCAGCAAAGTCACCAAGTTGTCGCTCCCACCAAATGACACATGGCCAGAAGGGGTACAGACGCGAAAGGTCGGCGAAAGAGAGAAGGTGAAGATGAACTGAAAAGAGTCACCAGCTAGGCATTTTTATCCCGAAGGAAAGGTAATGTTGCATAAACCTGGGAAAAGAAATGGATAAGACGGTCGCGAACCAGAGAAACTGAGAAAGTGGGTTGGTTACAACCTGGGAAGGTATTAGCACCCAGATTGTCCGTCGTACTCGACGGGATCCACGCTTGAAAGTTTGTGTTTAAAGGGGTAGTGTCAGTGCTATCTATGTGCCAAAGCTGGAAAAGAATGCAAGTGTCAGTGCAAAAGAGATGTGAAATGAAATTGCTCAAGAATGAGGCTTAAAGAATAATGCTGGAAGAGGGGGTGTACACAGACTTTTGTTCGATAACAGTTAAGTTATGCCTACGTATCCTCTCGTGCAATGAGGAAGTCAGAACACCGTAGTTCGACTCAAAGAGACTGAAAGATAAATTGACTGGTGAATTTCTTAATTGTCCATGCTCAAGTGTATGACCTGTCTGGCTCAGGTGCTAATTGTCTTGCATTAGACGGAAGAAGCAAGTTCTCGTTTGTGAGTGAAGATGATGAGAAAAGAATCTCGAAGGAGACGATTATTGCTTGGTTTTTTGTGTTTTCAATCTTTTGTTGCTTTTTTGTGTTTGTCATAAGTTAATGAGCCTAAGCCTAAACCAAGTGTTAGTAAACTCATCATATCCACCCTTTGATTAGGGATAATGAGAATACCTTAAGTTGGAGATAAACATCTCAAACTTAATTACCATGATGTAGGATTAAGATCATTAACCTACTTGTGATTATTTAGATGTTTTTGAGTTTTTGTCTAGTGTTAAGTAATGCGTTTAAGCCATAATCAAGGATTTAGTGGACCCATTACACCATCCTAATAGAAGGATAATAGATGAGAGCACTTAAGCAGAGGAAGATACCTCAACTTAATCCATGATTAGGGATTAACCTCATGACAAAACAAACCTTTATTAAAGTGGATTTTAATTAAGGGGTGGGATTAAGAAGTGAATTTGTATGGTTTGTAAAACAACTTGAGGGGGACTTGTCCATTAACACTAGGGTTAGTCCTTCTTAACCAATTAAGGAAGAATTAGAACCCTAATGCAAGGCCCAAGTTACAAGCTTATTGTCTTATTGATTATTAGATGGATTGATTAAGAGATTTAAACACGTTAAGGGTTTAACACTTAGGATTAAAGTTATACACTCCATCCTAAGAGAAGGATGCAGGCATAACCTTAATCATAAAGCCTTAAAACCCTAAAGGTTTAGTCTCTGATTATGAGATGAGAAGAGAGACACGAAAGAAGTCACAAGGGTAAAAATAATGGGGGACTAATCAAAACCCTAATTGTTATCATGCTTGGGTGTTCCTAGGGTTTATGAGGCTTGCAAGAGATCTTCAGGAAGAGCCACCAAGGAGAAAGCAAAATGGAAGGAGGAGAAGCAGAAGAAGCAAGTCAACTTACTTCACTTAAGAAGATAATTTGCTTGAAGAAAGAAAGTGAAGGAGGAACATGGATGAGAAAGCTCATTCTAAAACAAAAGTAAAATGCATCAATGAATGAATAAGAGAGATGAGAGGATATTGTGAGAAGTGAAAGCAAATTCACTTCTCAAAGTTCTTACCACCTGAAAAGTTAGCATGAAGAAATGAAATGGAATGCAAAATGAAATGTATGCAAGGATGCAAACCAAAAACAGGAGCATATTTATGATGTAAATGATGCCAAGAGATTATGCAAATATATGTCATGAGTTGTGAATGAACATACAAGTGATGAGGATGAAAATGAAGCATGAAAGAAGCATGAAAGTTCATGAATGATCATGGAATGTAATGAATGCATAACATGGCAAATGGATGAAGAAATGGTCAAGCATGACTCTAATGTGTCCTAGGATGTCTTATGTGTCATGTGAATGCATAAAATGTCATGGCAAGTTCATGAATGCAAGCATATGCAAGATGTATGCAAGAGAAGATGAGAAATTAGGGTTTTCATGCAACATGAGATGCAAAACTCAAAAATAGAAGCAAATAACAAGATAAAAAAATTGAAAATGGAAACAAAGGAACCCTAACCCCATATGATTTCATACCCCAAAGGAGAAGACCTAACTCTTAACCTAATGAAAGTTATGATTTTCCTAAGTTATCTAGGGTTTTAAGGTACCTAAAGGGGAAAAAATGCAAATCCATTAAAAAAGGAAGAAGAAATTTATGACAAAATTATGCTAGAAACTACATGTCAAATAAAGATCAATGCAAAAAGAACCATTGTCATATCATTCTTGGTTAGGCAGAAAAGTATTCTTGAAGTAAGGGTTCAAAAATAGGATTTTATGAACCCTAAATTCAAGAAAAATTATCAAAAATGGTTCAAAACCAAAAAGAAATTTGTGTGGATGGTATGACAATGTCTCTAAATGTTTAAAGATGCAATATGAATTTTATGGGATTTTTTAGAAACCTAAATGATATTTTAATTAATTGATTTTCATTAATTAATTAAAATAAACATTTAAATGTTTTAAAAATGATTTTTTAAAGCAAAAAATAAAAATAAAAATATTTTTGGGTTAAGAAAATTATTTGAAATCCAAATGCTGAATAAAAATATTTTTGAGATTTTCTAACTATTTTAAATAATTCGTAAAAAATAAATAGGAAAATATGAAAATAAATTTAAATAAATGAAAAGTAAACGCAAAGGAAGGCTGAGATTGAATCTGGGGAGGGTTTGGGTTGACTGGCGCCACATCCAATGGACCACATTCAAATTTCATTAAACCTAATTAACTATTTAATTAATCCAGATTAATAACTAATGAAATGATCCTAGCCATTCACTGCACGCGGGAAAGACAGATCCAATGGTCCTAATTCAAAAGATGCCCTAACCCTAATTAAGAGATTAATGACTTTCAGGTCACCGGAGAAGAGCTCCGGTCGTCTTCTCCGGTGACCCCCTCACCTGAAAACTTCCAACTTTTTCCCTAGGTACTTTCTAGAGCTCTAAAGCTCCAGACTCACTCCTCTCACTCTCCTAAGATCAAATCCACTCTCAAAACAAAATTCTTTTCACTCAAACTCATGATTCGAAGAGAAACATAAACATGGCAAAAATTTCATACAATCAATACACACTCAATTCTCAATCATTTTCAAAAATTCCAAATTCAGTGAATCATGTTTGTTCAGTTTGTAACATAAAAAAGAGGTTCTGGAAAAATTAATTCGAATGGCTACCTGAGATGGAGCTTCTTAGTTTGGAGCTTTCTGGCTGCTTCTTCTGTGCAAGATGACTCCAATGACCTTCCTGAAGAAGCTTTGATGCTTAGAAAACCTTGAGAGTGGCTGGTTTGTGAGTTTGTACTCCACTAGTCAGAAAATCGTATTTTGTTTGTGGTGTGTTCTTGGCTGTTTTTATGGGTGATTTATGATCAGTGAGTGATTTAGAAATGAATGGTGGTGTTTGTTTGAAGAATGGATGGCTGAGTTATGAAATTCGAAAGTTTTTGCAAGAGGGATGATTTTTGGGGAAGTTGAGTTCTTGGAGGTTTCAGCTTGTGTGTGTTATGAAAAATGACCCTTGAGGCATGCTTGTAGTGTCTGGATTGGGCAGAGAGTGGGTGGTGGACTGTTGTGATTGGTATGGGTGATTTTGCATAAAGTCAACATTTCTTGTACTTGAGGTATGGGCAAGGGTGTAGTTGGCTTTTTGGCATGTCCTGGTGCAGCTGACTTCAAGGATATCCATAAAATCAATCTTGAGGCAATTCAGCAAGTGGGGGCAAAGTTATGGGGTGTTTTGCAATTATGTGAAGTTTTGGCCCCTTTGAGAAATCTTGATGTTCAAGGCATGTAATCTTGAAATTCTTTGGGCAATTCTGATCTAGAGGCAATGCATTATGATGTTATGATACATTGAAGTGTGTTTGAAGTCACAAAAAGCCTTGGCAAGTGGTTTTGCAAAGAATCCCTTTTGGTGCATTCTTGAAAATTATGGGATTTTTGCCAACTTTGACAAGCCATATCTTGAGTTCAAAAATGAATTAGATCTTGTTCTTGTACTTTTTGAAAAGGGAATGATCCAATCTACAACTTTCATGACCAACAATTTTTTATTTGAAGCATTTTTGGTTGAGAAAGAGGAGGTTGAAAAACTTTCCCAAAATGGAAAGTTTACATTACAAGTCATTTCCATTTTTGGCAACTTTTGGTTTAGCCCACTTTTCTTCAAATTTGTGAACTTATAAGCACTTCAATGATCAAATAAAGATCATATAACTTCAATTTGATGAAACATCCATTTTGGTTCCATGTTGGGGGCCTCAGATGCCCTGATTTTGCTCTGACTTGCTCAGGAAGTTACCTAGTGATCAGATGACTTCCACATTGAATTTCTTCATCAAACTTGGTACACATGACCCTAATAAGATATTGAGACCAATAGAAACAAGAATGACCAAAAAAATTGGAGTTATGGCCTCTGAAACCAAAACCCTAATTTTAGGTCATCTGTGTAGTTAAACCCTAGCTCTGCTTCCATGCTTTGCCAGTTCTTGTGATTCTTTGACTTCTTTGATCTTTGAAGGATATAATATGATTAATGAACATACATGGACCCCCTTGAGATAATTGAAGACCTTTGGAGTGGCTCAGATGGATCCTGGATTGCTTAGATCACAAAACCCTAGATGCAGATGAACTTGAAACAATGCAGTGAAGCAAAAATGCAACATGAAATGGTATGATTGAACTAAAGCAAATATAAAAAATCACAAGCCATGGTGTGAACTTAGTGAGGAAAAATTCGGGGTGTTTACATCCTGCAAAACCTGCAACAATAGAAAACACATATGTGCCCCGGGGACTTGCATGGTATGATCTGTTCATCCATCGTCACCCGGCACTCAAAGATGGTTTTTAAATGCTTCCCTGCAATGTCATTTTTTTTTAGAAAACACAACATGTTTCAAATGCAATGTTATTTTTCCAAAATCTCAGGACATTTTTGCAAACAAAATAAACACAACACAGCTTTTTGACTGAATATTCATTTATTGTGAGGCCTCTGAATAGGCAAAGTTTTTTTTTTACATCAGGAAGAAACCACCTTGAAAGAGGTAGCTACCATAAAAATTGAGAAAATAAACTATCCTAATGGCAATGGGCACGGCATCCCAATGAGTTTCCTCCTTGCTATGACCAGCATGTCTTCAAAACTTTTCGTTCTTGCCTTTACTTTCTGAAAAAGATAAGGAGACTGATTCCTATCCTTATGATATTGCCAGGCTGTACGAAACAACGATTTGGTTCAGATTACTCGGATCGCAGTTGTTCGCTTATTCCCTTGTTTTGTGTGGATCGCCCTTTCGGGTTTTCAATCCACCGGGATACCCTTTGTTGCCTGAGCTGTCCGATGTGGCTTTTCAACTCAGCGGGTGTACACATTTTTTTTATTTTCCCTAAATTTTGCCCGAGCTTTTTATTCTGTTTTTAGCTCGCCGGGATGCCCTTTTCTTGCCTGGACTTTAATTCTGTTTTTGTGTCCAGTGGGTCTTTTATGCGAAGTATTTTTTAACTGTGTCCGAGTTAACAGGGGATTGGAAATCTTCTCCATCCATAGTGGTGAGCATCAGTGCTCCACCCGAGAAAACTTTCTTTACTATGAATGGGCCTTCGTAGTTTGGGGTCCACTTGCCCCTGTGATCTGAACCTGGAGGAACGATCCTCTTGAGCACAAGCTCGCCTACTTGATACTCCGAAGTACGTACTCGTTGATCGAATGCTCTCTTCATTCTCCTCTGATAAAGCTGACCATGACAGATAGTCGCTAATCTCTTTTCCTCAATTAGACATAGCTGATTGTATCAAGCACGTGCCCACTCAGCCTCATCAAGCTTCACATCCATCATCGAACTCAATGAAGGAATTTCCACCTCAACAGGCAAGACTGCCTCCATGCCATATACCAATGAGAAAGGAGTTGCCCCGGTTGACGTCCTGACTAACGTTCGGTACCCATGCAGTGCAAATGGTAACATCTCATGCCAATCCTTGTAAGTGACAACCATCTTTTGCACAATCTTCTTAATATTCTTATTATCCGCTTCCACCGCACCATTCATTCGCCATCATCTTGTTGTTCAAATTAGAACCATTTTCAGTAATGATTCGCTCAGGCACTCCATATCTGCAAATGATGTCTCTTTTCAAAAATCTAGCTACCACTTGACGAGTGCATTGGCATAGGATGCTGCTTCAACCCACTTAGTGAAGTAATCGATCGCGACCAAAATGAAACGATGACCGTTTGAAGCCGTAGGCTCTATTTTCCCAATCATGTCAATGCCCCACATAGAAAAGGGCCAAGGAGATGACATGACGTTGAGCGGGCTGGGAGGAACATGCACCTTGTCTGCATAAATCTGGCACTTGTGGCACTTACGGGCATACGAATAACAGTCTGCATCCATTGTCATCCAATAGTACCCCGATCTCAACAACTTCTTAGCCATTGCATGTCCTCCTGCATGAGTACCAAAATATCCCTCATGGACTTCTTGCATTAACAGGCTTGCTTCGTGTCTATCCACGCATCTGAGCAAGACCATGTCAAAGTTCCTCTTATACAAAACCCCATTTGTATTCAAGAAGAAGCTAGCAGCAAGTCGTCTTAAGGTCTTCTTGTCGTTGGATGATGCCCCAGTTGGATATTCTTGTTTTTCCAGGAAAAGCTTAATATCAAAGTACCAAGGTTTCTCATCAGACACAGCGTCTACAGAGAAAGCATAAGCTGGTGCGTCAAGCTGGGAAATGTCAATCCTGGGCACATAGTTCCTAACACAAGACTTTGATGGACGAAGAAAGAGTAGCCAATGCATCGGAATATTGATTCTCATCTCGTGGTATATATTGAAGCTTAACCGTTATAAAGAACATCAACAGTCTTCTGGCATAATCCCTATAAGGAATTAAATGTTCTTGATGTGTATACCACTTGCCGGTAATCTGATTGATAACGAGGGCTGAATCTCCGAATATATCGAGGGTCTTAATCCAAAGATTAATAGCCTCCTTTATTCCCATTATGCACGCCTCGTATTCCGCTTCATTGTTGGTGCAACCAAAAGTAATTCTGGCAGCGAAGGGAAAGTGAACACCTTCAGGAGTGATAAGAATTGCACCAACTCCACGTCCATTGATATTGACTTCCCTGTCAAACATCAACTTCCATTTGGATTCAGGGTCTGGCCCCTCCTCCAGAAGTGGCTCCTTGCAATCTTTTGCTTTGAGGTACATGATGTCCTCATCAGGGAAATCAAATTTCATTGGTTGATAGTCATCTTCCAGTGGCTGCTGTGCAAGATAATCTGACAATACACTTCCTTTGATGGCTTTCTGGGAAGTATATTGTATATCATACTCTGTCAAGATCATTTGCCACCTTGCAACCCTTCCGGTTAATGTTTTTTCTCAAAATTATACTTGACAGGGTCCATTTTTGAGATTAGCATTGTGGTATGGGTCAACATATACTGTCTCAGTCGGCGAGCAGCCCATACCAAAGCGCAACAAGTTTTCTCGAGCAGTGAGTAACGAGATTCACAGTCGGTAAACTTTTTGCTAAGGTAATAAATGGCATACTCTTTTCGACCAGACTCATCATGTTGGCCTAGAACACACCCTATTGACCCTTCTAGCACAGTCAAGTACATGATAAGTGGCCGTCCTGGAACTGGAGGCATTAGAATCGGAGGTGTCTGCAAATATTCTTTTATCTTTTCAAAGGCTCTTTGACAATCCTCATTCCACCTGACTGTTTGTTCTTTTCTTAACAATTTGAATATTGGCTCACATGTGGCAGTTAGATGAGATATAAACCGTGAAATGTAGTTCAATCTCCCTAAAAACCCGCGCACTTCTTTTTCTATTTTCGGTGCAGGCATATCTTGTATTGCTTTTAATTTTGCAGGATTCACCTCGATTCCTTTCTGGCTAACAATAAAACCCAGCAACTTTCCGGACCGCACTCCGAAAGTGCACTTGTTTGGATTCAACCTCAATTTGTACTTTATCAATCTATCAAACAACTTTTTGAGATTGACCAAATGCTCTACTTCATCTCGGGACTTGGCAATCATGTCGTCCACATAGCATTCAATTACTTTGTGTATCATGTCGTGGAACAATGTGACCATAGCCCGCTGATACGTTGCCCCGGCGTTTTTCAACCCAAAGGGCATAACCTTGTAACATAATGTACCCCACGGGGTAATGAACGTTGTTTTCTCCATGTCTTCTGGTGCCATTTTGATCTAATTATACCCGGTGAAGCCATCCATGAAAGAAAATACCGAGAATTGAGCGGTGTTATCTACCAGCACATCAATGTGAGGTAATGGAAAGTCATACTTAGGACTTGCTCTGTTTAGATCCCGATAATCAACGCACATCCTAACTTTGCCGTCTTTCTTTGGTACAGGCACAATGTTAGCTACCCAAGGTGGGTAACTAGTTACGGCAAGGAATCCGGCCTCCCACTGCTTCTGAACTTCCTCCTTGATCTTCATCGCCATGTCAGGACGAGTTCTTCTTAGCTTTTGTTTCACCGGAGGACAGTCTTCTCTTAGTGGTAGCTTATGCACAACAATGTCAGTATCTAGCCCTGGCATATCTTGATACGACCAGGCGAAGATATCCATGTATTCACGTAGCATACCAATCAACTCCTTCTTTCACTCGGCCTGCAGACTGGCCCCAATCTTTATCTCTCTCTTCACATCTTCAGTCCCGATGTTGATGATTTCTATTTCTTCCTGATGAGGCTGAATGACCCTTTCCTCTTGTTTCAACAACCTGACCAATTCTTCCGGGAGTTCATAGTCTTCCTCAACCCCTTCATCATCTTGGTAGATAGGATTGTCGAAGTCATGCATGGTCATAGCAGGAACGTTATCACTAGAATCTGGATGATTAACACTGCACAGATGATGTGCTTATTTCAGAATCTGTTTTTTTTTCAAAAGAGACGCAAACACACAAACACAAGAAAAGGGAAAACATTGCCATTTTATTGTTTTGTGAAAAATTTAAAACGAAAGAAAGAGAACAAAAATTTGCTTGAAAAATGTCCTTTATTTCATGGAAGAATAAATGCATCAAAAGCATGGTGGCCCTACAAATGGATCCGTGCACCTTGGGCAGAGCGCAGGATTGACATGCAGCATGATAAAAAGAAACAAGTAAATTACTTTGATTTCCAGGTAACTTGAACGAAATCCTCGTCAGACCAGTTCCGGAGCTCCTCCCTAGGTGCACATGGGTGAATCCAGCTATCCCATCCGCAGTCATTGTCCCCTTCTTCACTTGTTGCGCAGATGTTATTGCGATCGAGCATTCCGGCGCTTGTGAAAGTTATGGCCTTACCACCCTGAGGCCAATTGGACCCACCAGGCTGGTAACCAAGACCGAACTCGTCGTCTTTCTTTTCCAACTCCAGCAACTTGCCTCAGCCCTGGGCGCTTCCGGATTGGACCAATTCTTTGGCTTGCTTATAGGAATAGATAGAAGTCCCTTCTTTCTCGTTGTTCCTATCTGCTGGAGCCAAAGTACTAACATTGACCGCTTCAAAAGCATGACACAACGTTTCATGAATTTCCCCGTCCATTTCCACGTACTTAAAAGTTGACAGATGACTCACAAAAATATCTTCTTCCCCTCACATAGTGATCACCTGACCATCTACCACATACTTCAGTTTCTGATGCAACATGGATGTCACTGCGCCTGCAGCATGGATCCAAGGACATCCTAACAAGAAACTATAAGCAGGTTGAATATCCATGACATAGAAATTACTCTTGAACACTGGGGACCCTATCTTCACAGGTAGCTCAACCTCCCCAAACACCGACCTCCGGGACCCATCAAAGGCTTTCACAATTAAATCACTGGGTCGCAAAATAATGCCATCAATATTCAACTTCATCAAGGCCTTCTTAGGAAGTACATTGAGAGAAGAGCTCGTATCAACCAAGACATGTGACAGGACAGCACCTTTACACTCCATGGTGATGTGCAGGGCCTTGTTGTGATTGCGGCCTTCAGAAGTAAGATCTCTATCCGTGAAACCCAACCTATGATTGGCATTTACACTGCCTACCACAGCCTCCAACTGATTAACCATTATCTCCTTTGGTACATACACCATCTGCAAGACTTTTAATAAAGCTTCCCTATGAGCTGGAGAACACATTAACAATGACAGGATGGATATCTTGAAAGGAGTTTGGTTCAGCTGTTCAACTACTTTATAGTCGCTCTTCTTTATTATCCTCATAAACTCTTCGACTTCCTTTTCAAAAGTGCCTTGCCCGGCAGCAGGAGTTGTCACCTCTTCGGTCGCTATTTGTTTACTCTTAGCCTTTGCAGCAGCTTCGGCTTCAGGATCCCCTCTAAGAGCTTGAGGAGCAAAAAGATGCTCGCTTCTTGTAAATCCACCAACTCCTCTGACATTCACCACAGTCGGGTCAATTGTCACTGATTTACCTTCTGACCTTCTACATACACATCCGAGCCATAGTGCCATGGGATGGCCTTGTCATCAGCATAAGGAACTGGCCCTGGAATAGTAATGGTCACTGGACTAACTGTAAACACCCCAAATTTGCCCTCACCCATTCACACCATGGCTTGTGATCATTTCATATATATAAACACAATCATACCATCTCATATTATATTTTTGATTCACTGCATAGATTCTAAGTCATCTGCATCTAGGGTTTGTGATCTGAGCAATCCAAGAGCTTCTTGAGCCACTCCAAAGGCCATCAATCACTTCAAAGGGGTCCATATGTGTTCAAGTATCATATTATGTCTTCTCAAAGTCAAGAATGCCAAAGAATCACAAGAACTGGGATTGGTGTGGAAGCAGAGCCAGGCTTAACTGCACAAATGACCTGAAATTAGGGTTTTGGTTTCAGAGGCCATAACTCCAATTTTTTGGGTCATTCTTGTTTCTATTGGTCTCTATATGGTATAGGGAGTATGCACATCAATTTTCATGAAGAAATTCCATGGGGAAGTCATCTGATCAAGGGTTGACTTTCTGAACAAGTCAGTGCAAAATCAGGGCATCTGAGGCCCCCAATGACCCTACCAAAGGGTGTTCTTCATCATTTTGATTGTATATGATCTTTATTTGATCATGGAAGAGGTTGGAAGTTCACAAAATTGAAGAATTACAAGTCTTTTGCAAAGTTGACTTTTTGGGCAAGTTTGACTTTTAATGAAATTGTCATTTTAGGCAACTTTTTCAACCCTTACTTTTTGGTTCAAAAAGCTTCAAATGGAAAAACTTTGGTCATGAAAGTTATAGAATAGATCTTTCCCTTTTCAAAAAGTACAAGAACATGACCTAATTCATTTTGGATCAAAAGTTATGGTTCATCAAAGTTGGCTAAAATCACTAAATTTCAAGTTATGCACCAAATGAGAAACTTGCAAAAACTTGTACCAAGGCAATTTGTGACTTCTAATTGATGTCTAATCCTTATACAAACATCAACCAAGTCTTAAAGTTCAGATTGAACCAAAGGGATCACATGTTTCATGGTTTGTGAGGCAAGATTTTTCCATGAGAACTAAAAGCAAGCAAGTTGCAAAACCAATGATAACTTCTCATCCACTTGTTGCCTAGCCTGCTGACCCATCCTAGCCTTTCTCCCTCACCTTGCTGCGCAGCCCACACCCTTTGTACTTGGCTGGAACATGACCCATGCCTCTCTTACAAGAAGTTGACATTTTGGCAAAAGCTACCATACCTATCACAAAAGGACATGTCATGTCATCTGACCAATGAGATTTGTTTATGTGGATCAAATGCAAGTTAAACATCACAAGAGGCAAGCCAGAAACATACTAGAACTCAGCATCCACAAACTCACTCCAACTTGCATTTTCCTTCGAAACTCTCTCCACAAGCCTCAAACACAAAAACAAACTTCACAAACAATCTCAACTCACTTCACTGATCACAAACCAACCATTGTTTTGGCCTGAAACCTCCCATATCACAAATACGATTTTCTCATTCCCTTGGCCTGAGCTCCTGCCAACTTGCTCTAGAGGCTACACAAACTCCAACTAAGTGTCAAAAGCTTCAAAGGAAGATCATTGGGACTTGTTTGAGCCAAAGAACAAGCCAGAAAGCTCCTGAATCGAAAGCTCAATCTCAGGTAGCTTCATGAACTTTTTTTCCAGAACTTGCTTTTTAAGTTTCTAAATGATAAAGCATGCTTCCCTGAGTTCTCTGAACTTGTTACTTTTGAAAAAGATGAAGAAATGAGGTTGTATGATGTTTCTGAAATTTTGACAGTTTTTTATGTTTGATTCGAATCTTGTTTGTGTGTTGAAATAAATGATTTTTGTTGCTTGAATCTTGTTTAGAATGAGTTAAGCTTTGATTCTGGAGAGTTTGGCATGTTTTCATGGCGTATTGAGGGAGATTGAGAGTTGACCTAGCCGGAGAAGACGACCGG
Source organism: Lathyrus aphaca (assembly GCA_963966055.1). Taxonomy (NCBI): domain Eukaryota; kingdom Viridiplantae; phylum Streptophyta; class Magnoliopsida; order Fabales; family Fabaceae; genus Lathyrus; species Lathyrus aphaca. The sequence goes on from OZ014522.1 coordinate 178,410,754, forward strand.
AACAGTGTTCCGGTCGTCTGAAAGTAATTAGGGTTTGTTTAATTAGGGTTAAGTGTAATTAAGCCAGTTTGAATTTGGTCCGTTCATTTGCGCGCGTGGTCAGCTCCCGCGTCCCTGAGTTTGAATCTCAGCCATTAGATTGGCTGACTTTCTCTTTTTCCATTTAATTTCAATTTTATTTTTATTTATTTCATACTTAATTTCTCCAATTTATTAAAAATAGCAAAAATACTTTAAAAATTCTGAAATTTTTTATACAAGTTGTTATTTAATTTCAGAACACAAAAATATTTTTATTTTTATTTTTAGCATTAAAAAAGTATTTTTAAATATTTAAAAGTTTCTTTTTAATTAATTAATGAGAATTAATTAATTAAAAATACTTTTAGGTATTTAAAAATCACCAAAAAATTCATGAAACATTTAAAAACATTTAGAAACATTGTCCAACCTTCAAACCAAATTTCTTTTTTGATCTTGATGCATTTTGAGAATTTTCCATGGAATTAAAATCATTTTGATGCATTATTTTGATCTAAACTTCCAAAAATCATTTCTGCCTAACCAAAGAGAGTTGGACTTTGATTCTTTTTGCATTGCATTGTGTTTAGCATGTAGTTTTTGAGATTAAATGACCATGATTTGATCTTTCATTTTCTATTTGTTTGGCATTTTTCTTGTTAAGGAACCCTAAAACCCTAGAAAACTTAGGAAAATCATAACTTGAATTAGGTTAAGAGTTGGAACCCCTCCTTTGGGCAGTGAGTTAGTATAGGATTAGGGGTCCTTTGAGTGCATTTTCAATTTTTTGTATTGATGTTTGCTTCTGATTTTGGTTTGTGTTTGATGTTTTGATCATAAACCCTAATTTGGGCTTTCATATGCACTCATCTTGCATTTGCATTCATACCTTGACTTGCCATAGCATTTTATGCATTCATTTGATTCACTTGTCATCTTAAGACATATTGAAAGCATGTTTGATCATTGCATCTTGTATTTGCCATGTTGTATGCCATTTGCACTTCATAACTTTACATGTATGTTCATGTGTCTTAACTTGTTTCATTTGCATCCATGAGCTTGTATGACCTTCCCCATGTGTTACCTCATGTTTGCATCATCTCATAGCATCATTATCATCCCATATATGCTTCTGGTTTTGTTTCTTACAATGTCATTTCATCCCATTTTGCATTGCATTGCATTTCTTTCACTAACTTTTCAGGTGGTAAGTTATCTTGAGAAGTGAATTTGCCTTCACTTCTCATAACTTCTCTTCATCTCTTTTTATGCATCCTTGCTGCATTTTTGTTTGTGTTTGATATTGAGCTTGCTCATTCTTGTTCTCCTTTTTTTCTTTCCTCAAGTGACTTGTCTTCTTCAATGAAGCAAGTTACTTTGCTTCTCCTGATCCTTTCATCTGCTTCCGGTGGTTCCATTGAAGACTTCTCTTGAAAACCTCACAAACCTTAGGAACAACCAAGCATGACAATAATTAGGGTTTTGATTAGTCCCCCACTTAGTTTTTACCTTTGTGTCTCATTGAGTCTTCTCTTCTCACCTCATAATCAGGGACTAAACCCTAAAGGCTTTAAGACTTTGGGATAAAGTTTATGCCTGCATCCTTCTATTAGGATGGAGTGTATAACTTTAATCCTAAGTGTTAAACCCTTAATGTGTTTAAACCTCTTAATCAATTCACTTAATAATCATCAAGACATCACACTTGTAACTTGGGCCTTGCATTAGGGTTCTAATTCTTCCTTAATTGGTTAAGAAGGACTAACCCTAGTATTAATGGACAAGTCCCCCTCAAGTTGTCTTACAAACCCTAAAAATCACTTCATCATCATACCATTGAATAAAATCCACTTAATCAAGGGCTTGTTCTGTCATGAGTTTAATCCCTAATCATGGATTAAGTTGAGGAGCTTTCCTCAGCTTAAACATTCTCATCTATTATCCTTCTATTAGGATGGTGTAATGAGTCTGTTTAATCCCTGATTATGGCGTAATCTCATTACTTAACACTGAACAAAAACACCAAAAACATCTAAATAATCACAAGTAGGTTAATGATCTTAATCCTACACCAAAGGTGTTTAAGTGTGAGAATCTGACTTCATACTTAAGGTACTCTCATTACCCCTAATCAGAGGGAAGATGTGATGAGTTTACTAACACATTAGTTTAGGCTTAAGCTCATTTTCTTATAACAACTCTCAAAAGCAATAAAAGACTGAAAACTCAAAAACAAACAATAATCGTCTCCTCCGGGATTCTTTTCTCATCATATTCACTCACAAACGAGAACTTGCTTCTCCCGTCTAATGCAAGACAGTTTGCACCTGAGCCAGACAGGTCACACACTTGAGCATAGGCAAGTAAGTAGTTCACAAGTCAATTTATCTTTCAGTCTCTTTGGGTCGAACTACGGTGTTCTGACTTCCTCATTGCACGAGAGGATACGTAGGCATAACTTAACAGTTATCGAACAAAAGTCTCTGTATATTCCCCCCCCCCCCCCTTCTAGCCTTATTCTTTAAGCCTCATTATCATGAGCATTTCATCTTTGTTCTTACACTGACACTGTATATATCACATTTCACCTCTCATACACTGACACCTGTACATCTTTTTCCAGCTCTTTTATACACAGATTGCACTGACACTACCCCTTTAAAACACAAATCCTTTAAGCATGGATCCCGTCGAGTACGACGGACAATCTGGGTGCTAATACCTTCCCAGGTTGTAACCAACCCCCTTTCTCAGTCTCTCTGGTTCGCAACCGTCTTATCCATCTTTTTCTAGGTCTATGCAGCATTGCCTTTCCTCCGGGATAAAAATGCCTAGCTGGCGACTCTATTCATCTCCAGTGAGTTCACTCCTGTGTGTTCTCACATCCTCCCTTCGCCGACCGTTCGCGTCTGTACCTTTATTTGGGTTATTCCCATTTATCGGGAGCGACACTAACCTCTGTAACATAGATAGTCACAGGCTCCCTCCGGACAGGAACTTCAGCAGGATCAAAGTAAATTGTTATGGTAGACACACAGTTGTTTCTATCATCAACCCTATCAAACTGTAGCGACCCCTCGTCAATCAGATATTACAGTCCAACCATCAAATCCTCACAGCCGTTAACTGAGCTCAAACACTTTTCACAGTCATAACCACACCCAGGGAATACTTGTCCTTTCAACAATCTGTCTTTCACAACAAGCAATGAAGTCTTCACCTCCTCCACATTCAGAATCAAGCTTAACCTCTCACCATCGTCCACAGCATTTATCCTTGCCCCTCCATGGTTTGGAATGGGATTTGATGTAACATTAGGAGGCGGTGCAAAGTTAATCGCCTTTGAATCAATCAAGTCTTGGACTTTATGTTGTAATGCCCTGTACTTCTCGGTTGAATACCCGGGAGCTCCTGAATGAAACGCGCATCTTGCATTAGCATCATACCCCACTGGAAACTAACCAGGTGGAGGTGGTGCTAATGTCCTCAACTGGACTAAGTTCAAATCCAACAACCTTTGCAGCAATGTCGTGTATGTCATTGGGATGGCTTCAAGCACCCTGTTAGCTAGACGAGCTTGTCTTTGTTGATAGGGTCTTTGCTGATAATTATTACGATGTGGTTGTTGTTGTTGTTGTTGTTGAATTTGTTGCACAGGACTGGATGGAATAGTGACAGTTGCAACTTGTTCATAGGATCCTCTGTATCCCCGGCCCCGACCTCGGCCGTACACAGCATTAGTTTCTCCCTCTCTTCTTCTCGGAGGTCCATTAAAAGCTTTCCTCACACCACTTGAGTTATCTACACCGGGGTCTTAAATCTTCCCCATCTTCAAAAGAGTTTCAACCCTCTCTCTTGCTATCATAATGTCATTGAACTTTGTTGCTGAACAAGATGCCAGCCTCTCAATAAACACCCCCTGTAGTGTTCCCATGAACATGTCCGCCATTTCATTTTCCAAAAGGGAGGTTGTACTCTAGCAGTAAGCTGACGCCACCTCTGAGCGTACTCCTTGACCCCTTCTTTAGCATTTTGAGTCATGGTCTGCAACTGAGTACGATTTGGAGCCATATCCAAATTGTACTGATACTGTTTCACAAATGCCTCTGCTAAATCCTTCCAGCTTCGAATATTAACCCTGCTCAGCTTCATGTACCACTCCAAGGAGGCCCCCACAAGGCTATCCTGGAAGTAATACATCCACAGCTTCTCGTCATCTGTATGTGCAGCAATTCTTCCGACAAAAGACTGGAAGTGAGTCTTTGGGCACCCCGTGCTATTGTACTTATCGAAAGTAGGAACCTTGAACTTGTAGGGAATTCTAACCCCTGGCACCAAGCCCAAGTCAGTGATATCAAACCCCAAAGAACTCTGAGATTGAATGGCATGAATCTGCTCATCCATCTCTTCAAGCTTTTTATTCATGTCAATTCCTTGGCCTTCTGCCTCATCCAGCAAAGTAAATTGTTCATCTTGTCCATCCATCTGCACGTTATTCATTCCATCATTGACAATAGTAACCCCTGGTTGCACCACAGGGATCTCTACTTGACGGGCGCCAGCCCCATTGCGATTACCCCCATCTGCTGCCCCATTGTTCCTGGCCTGATTGTTTTCCACCATCTCGCGCAAACGCTCCTGAGTTTGACCCATCCCAGCCATTGTCCTTAAGTCAGCCAGATCTGCTTGCATCTGATCCATTACTCTCTCTGTTTACTCTTGTAGGATATTTGTGCACTGTTGGTTGTTCTCGAACCTTACTGGGAGCTATAGTGCCTGAAAGGACATAAACGTTAGAAAACTGATGAACCCCCTGCAAAACAACAAACACGTTATATGCATGCAATGTAACTATTCATGTTTCCAAGTTTAGGCATTTATATGCCCCAGTTCTGGTATTTGCTCCAGATAGCCCCTTTGAGCATTAATTTTCAAATTCTCCCTTTGAAGAGTGTTCAGATCTCAGCAGTCTCAGACAAACAAGCTTTGCGTACTCAGAAATGGTAACTAGAATTTAACATTGCATAACATGGATAACCCACTAGCAGCCAAAGTTAGAGCACACACAAATTCCCCGGAGGGTTACAAGTCAATACGTGAACAAAAGATAAAGCAAAACTCCTACAACAAGCCTGTAGGTAGTCTGAACAACAATAAATTAAAATCCTAGACTAAAGACTCGGGTTCTACTTCTGCAGCCATCACCTCTGTCAGGTTCTTCTTCATGCCTGCTCTCAGCTTAAGCTCTGCAATCTCTTTCAATGCCTCCTCCAAGGCCATTTGGCTCTGTGCTAATTGTTGAGTCTTCTCTCTTCGTATTTTGTGAACTTGTTCCACTTCTTCTTTCTTGAAGGCCATCTGTACCTCGAAAAACTCTTCCTTTTCTTTGTACTTCTTCTGCTCCTGTTCCCTTTGGCCCTGTAACCAAACAATGGACTGGCGAGCTTCTTTAAGAGTCTTCAAAGTCTTCTTACACTCCGTTTCTCTTTTTGATTCCATCAGACCCAATCTCTGAAAATGAGCTTCTCTTCCAGCAAATTCCTTTTCTTTATCTTCTAAGGTAACTTGCATCTTCTGTAGCTTTTCCTCTGCTTCATTCTTAGCACGATTGGCAAGGTGGTACAAGTTAACCATTTCAGCATTCTCTATCCGGACCTCGTGCAACTGAGCTTCCACCTTCTTTTAATCTTCAAGAGAAACAGTGTTCTGACATGGCACTTCTTTGGGATACAATGGAGATTCCACTGAAAATGGCATGAGCACTTCCTCTACACGCTTCTGCAACCATGTAGCAAAAGGAGGATATGTCTTGGGATCTACCCTTCCAAAATCCTTCTTTCCTTTCTTCACCCTGTGAGCCCAAGCCTGAGATGCTTGTATGACTAACTCTTTGTTCCCCTCCACAGAAAAGTACAAAGACTCAGCAAATTCTTCCACACTTGGTGGATCCCTCAGAGGATAGCCAAATTGTTTCCTGGCTAAGACTGGATGGTAACTGATCACACCCTTTCTCCCCAGCAAGGGTACATTAGCAAAACTCCCACAACTAACCAGTAGCTCCTTACCTAACAAATCTTTGTTATAACCCCAAGTTATATCCTCAGAAGTTAGTCCCATTAGCCTTCTGGACCACCTCCATTCATCTCTCATCTCTTTGAAAGGGCCTGACTTGGGTAATTGCTTAGCAAACCAATCAGCAAATAATGGAGCACAACAACCCACTGGTCCACCCCTTCCTTTCTCATTCCGGTAATGAACATTGTAGTAGAATTCTCCCAACAAGGTTGGTACAGGATTACCTTTAGCAAAAATGGAGATCACCTCCAAACTCACAAACTCCTTTTCTCCCGGGAAAAGACTAGATCCATATACCATCAGGGCCACCACAGCACCAAAATCTCCCCCACTTACTCTCTTTGGCATACCCTTCAGCTTCTGGTAGAAGCACATCCCAAGGAAGTCCTCTGCCCTCACTGTCCTTCAAAGATTTCTTGACCTTAGCAGCTGGTATACGACAAACTCTGGATATGTCTTCTTCCTTGAGAACTATCCCTGATCCATAGTAAGGCAAAGTATCTCTGACAGGAATACCCAAAATACTAGCAATCTCCTCCAAGGTAGGAGCCAAAATATAATCTGGAAACATAAAACACCGCAGCAAGGGATCATAAAACTGAAGCAAAGTGTGCAAGCTATCCTTCTGGTCTGCAGTAGGTTTATCCATGTACTTCAAAATCTGACCATACCTCATTCTGAAGTTCCCTAAAGCTTGATCATTCATCAGCCCCGCTAGTCTCTGAACACTCTTGACTTCTGGTTGGAGAAAAGTGTAATGGACATTCTTCTTTCTTGTACTTTTCTTTACTTCTGCCATCTGGAGTGCTTACAATTACCAGAACTGGGTGCTAAACTGAGAACAGAACCTGAAAATGGAAACACAAATAATTAATGTGAGTATGATGCGATGCAGATGCAATGCAGGCATATGATCAATCTGGGACCATCTGGATACAGGATATTAGGACCCCCAAATAACTGAAAACCAAGATTCTCTGAACCATCTGATAGAAACCCTCAGAAACAAAAGATCAAGAAATCCAGAACCATAAGGACCAAATCATAACAGAGACCAACTGACAATGAGGGTATGTAGAGGTCAAGGGTTCCTGCAAACCTGTAAACCCCTCCCAATCTCATGGGGGTGCTCTGGGTCAAACATCACGGACTCTCAAAGCCAAATAGCAATAATACATTCACCATTTTCGAGAAATGGCTCATGACCAAATCAGGGAATCGGTTTGACATTATGTACTACTCAGGGAGGCCTCAGCGTGAATCCGGGAAAAACAAGGTCATCCTATGTGAGTTCCAGGTGGGCCCTCGGGTGCGAATGGGTTTTCCACACAATGTGGTCTGCCACTGTCACCACTAGAGAGGGATGTTTCCACAAGGTTCTCAATGATCGGTCCCCAGCTGCACATAACTATCAAGGTTATGAAATGAGAGAGGAAGATCCCCAAATTAAGACATTTCCAAGATGGTCGCAAATCTGGGCGTGGAACTCACTACTACCCCCATGACAAGATCTCATGAGGCCAAAGTGGAACCACTCTAAGTTCTAAGGTGCACTCGAGCCTTGGTAATGAGCTCATCTCACAGTAACAGTATCACCCGAGTCCCACCAAACAGAAAAAATCCAGTCCAGACAGTCCAGTACATATATGATGCATGAAAATAAATACTGAAAACTGTAAATAAAGTTGTAAATAAAACTGTAAATAAAACTGTAAATAAAGCAAAATAAACAGGCAACAATAAACAATCAACACCCAACGAAACAGAAACATGCAAGCGCTAGGAGAGACTCTCAATGGAACCAGAGATACTCTGGTTAGAAAATTCCCCAGCAGAGTCGCTAGTTGTCGCTCCCCGGATTTCCATCCTGTTACAAACGCGAAAGTGGTACGAAAAGAGGTAGAGTCGCCAGCCAGGCATTTTTATCCCGAAGGAACGGGAATGGTAATGCTGCACAAACCAGAAGAAAGAAAGAGGAAGGACACGGGTCCTGCAAACCAAAGAGACTGAGTTCGGGAGTCGGTTACGACCTGGGAAGGTATTAGCACCCCAGATCGTCGGCCGTACCCGACGGGATCCATGCTTGCAAAGAAATCTATTTCAAATGGTGAAGAAATGAAAACTACTGCAAAAAGAAAGACCGGAACTGGAAATGAAAAGAAAAGAAAGGGGGAAAATGTAGGGAACATAAAAAAGTGCTCGAACGGGCCCTACCCCAATGCCTACGTACCTCATTTGGACAATGAGGATCAGAGTCGCCGTAGTTCCCCTAACTAGGGGTGAAAAAGATTGCTTGTGAATTAAGGCTTGAACTGCCTATGTCAATGCTCAAGTGTTGCAGACTCGGACGACGAGTGTGTTACCGTCTTGCAAAATGACAAGAAGAAGCAAGTTCGCGGACGGAGCGAAGGAGATGAGAAATGAATTCCCGAAGGAACGACGATTATTATTTGTCCAGGGTTTTTTATGAGTTTTCTATGAGTGTGGCACAAGGAAGTGAACTCAAGCTCTTTTCCATGGAATGTGTACTTGCTACTACATTCCAAGATGGAATAATAGAACAAGCACACTCAAGTAAGGAGAAGATCCCCAAAAGTTGGCTCCAAAGATTAGGGCCTAAGCTCACTAACTCGTTGAATTTATTAAGTGTTTTAGTGATTAAAATGAAGAAGTATTTTTTATGATTTTCTTGATGAAGGTGACTTCATGATCCAACTTGTGCATCATGCTAGACAAGCTTGTACTATCCCAAGATGGGAAAACTACAAGTGCCCCATGGAATAAGGCTACTACACAAGAAGTCACTTCTTTCTTTATTAATATTTTTTAGGATTTTTGTTTTGAGATGAGAAGGAGAAAGAACCAAATGAGCAAAAGGCAAAAGTCTAATGGGGAAATTATAATCCTAAAGTTATCATGCAAAGGTGGTCCTAAGGTTAGTGAGGCTTCAACTATCCTAAGAGTAAGGATGATTAAAAGAGAAGCGAAAATAAAGGAGAAGAAAGCTAAAGAGGGAAAAGAGAACCACATGATGGCACAAAGCACATCAAAACTCACAAAGCAAAAAGCAAAGAAAAAGAGGAAAGATGAAGCGTTGAAATGTCGATAAACATCTACACTTCTCTTACAATAAGCCCCTGCAATGTTAGCAAAATTCCAGCAAATTGATCAACACAATCATGGAACTAGCATGTTCAAAGGTTCTAGAAAACAAGGATCAAACAACATGCCAAGCATTGCAAACACACGACTTACGCGTCAAAAACATGAGAGCATACATCAACCAGCAAGAAAATCACCCTAAAATAGTATGTTCAATGATCATACAATGATCCAAGGCATTTAAAACAAGTAGGGGGGTCAAACATGCTTGAAATAAGGCAAATATGGCCTACTGCTTCAGTGTTAACCGGTTAACCAGTTCAAACCTGCACGAAATACACATAAAATAGGTGCGTTAACCGGTTAACCAAAAGCGTTAACCGGTTAACACTGAAGAAACAGCAGCAATCCTGCAGAAAAATCAGCTCAAATCCAACTTATTCAAATAATTCCACACCAGACCAGCAATCAATTAAGCATGGAAAAATTAGATCAATTCACATTAATCCATATCATTAAGCTCATGAACATTAACACTCGGATCCGGTTACAAGTCAACCAATCAATTCAAGCAACACAAGCAAATACACAAGCACATGGTAGATCTAAAGCACAAGCATGCAAATAAGCTAAAAACAGAGCTAGATCTGAAATTAACCAACTTACAAAGCTGAGATATGCTTTTGTAAATATTGTTTGAGCTGGAAATGAGAGATATCACGGAAAATTTTGAAGATTTGATGCTAAGCTTCACACTCCGTGCAAAATAAATGCAAGAAAAAAATCTTGATGCAGAATTTTGGATCCAAAAGCACTTCTAGATCCCAAACCAGATCTGAATCTCCAATAAAACCAGCAAAAAGATGCAAAGAAGCTATGGATGGAGGTCTAGTTCCAAGACCTACACACCTCAAGGCAAGGTTGTGTGATCTTCAAAGAGGAACTTTGAGTGATTTGGAAAATTGGGAGAGAAAAGTGAGAGAATTATGGAAGAGAGGAGTGAAAATTCAGAAATGAGAGTGAAAAATGAGGGGAAGGCCCTTTTAGTTTGGAGAGAAATGATTAAATATGGTTTAGGTTTGGGGCCCAAAAATAGGCTTGGGATCCAAAATTATGGTTTGGGTTGTGTGATTAGGATGTAGCAATGGAATTAGGCTTGGATAAATGCTCTAGATCTTTCCTTTTAATTTCTAATCAATTCAAAAAATGAATAAAATCAGAAAAATCAGAAAAATGAAAATTGGAGCAAAAATCACACATGCTGAACTTGTTGCTGGAATTCAAATTTCGCAGCCGTTAACCGGTTAACCAAATGCATTAACCGGTTAACGCAGGAAAAATTTAAATTTCCCTCCTTTTGGTGGGAAACCTCAAGAATAACCCGGCGCCAACCGTTTCAAGCTGATTTTGATCCTCATCCTTTTTTTTAGGGCCTTGACCATGATACCAAGCTTGTATAACATGTCGTGTGAGCTTCTTGCCAGGTCACTATGCTCCTGATTTTGACTTGCAGTGCTTCAAAATTCCCGGATGACTGATCATATGCCTTATGCTAGAACATGCAAGTGCTATGCTTCACCTTTCTATGCAAAATGCTAAGGATATGATATGCTTATGATGATTATGATATGATGATGATGCTAAACAGCAGAGGGAAAATTTGGGGTGTTACACAGGTGTCCGGGGACAGATTCTCATCCTGATTTGGTTACACTCCAGAATGGCCAATTTGAATCACAGTCATCAAGAGATGGACATGGAACAATGCCGAGCAGAAATAGCTGAAATGAAAATCCGAATGGAACAACTCTCGGAGGACATGCAGACCTTATGCCATGGCCACATGCTATTGATAGAGAAAGTTTACCAACTAAAGAAACAAGATAACTAGACCAGGGAAGCCCCAAAGCTCCAAGAAGGGCACCAGGTCCCCTTTATTACTGCAGAAGTTGTTGGTCCTCCCGGTTCATTGGTTTTGTTCCAAGATCAGGAAGCGTTTCGCGGAAACCCTCCTCAACTTTGGGATCCTAAGCCTCTCAATTCACAGACTCTTCCAGTTCATCAAAGGGAAGGTAAAGGCAGAAACTGTGGACAAAGGCCGAAGATATCTGAAGCCAAGTTCGATTTGATTCCGGTATCAAATGCGCAATTTCTTCTTTGTTTGCTCGAGCTTAATCTGGTTGAACTTGTCACCGTGACAGCCACGCCCAAAAAGCTTCCTCTAGATTTTGACGCCAGTTCCAGGTGTATCTTCCATTCTGGGGCACCCGGTTATCATGTGGAGAACTGTAAGAGGTTCAAATATCAATTTCAAGAACTCATTGATTCAAAGGTCATCAAGTTCGCACCGATCAGCGGGGATGTGTCAAGGGATTTCATATCAATGGAAGGTAATCCTCCTTTCCTTACCGCAAAAATTATCCCCAATCAAGGGTGTTTGCCTCCACTCTGGGTCATAAAGACATCGCGCCAGTTGTAACACCCTTCTACCCCAAAACAAAATATTTAAATAATATCAGAGTAATCATCGAGAAAGGGTATCACATTTCATCAGAAAATCAAACACACAATGTCCTGTCCCGTAACACGGGTTAATCAACATCAAAATAACATAAATCATTTCACAGCGGAATTTAACTTCATTAATTCAAAACTTTATAAACATCATTTTCACCATCCTGAATTTAACATCATAAAATGGAAAACATTATCCAGATAACAACATACTGAAAACAGTTTAACTAAAGAAACCCATCCCAGTGTTACATGACACAGAGCAGGACACATAAACCAGAACCACTTCTAAGGAACACTAAAGCATGCTCTAAGACTCATGAATTACTCCTATTGCACTGCAGGACTAATCTTCGACATCTGCAAGTTACCCACGAAAGAGGCAACATTTCCAAGCAGGCAGGGTGAGTAATCATAATATATCATAAACATATAAGAATATGAAATATAAATAATTAGATTAACATATCATAACATCATTAACAATTAAACTCAGCAACAACAACACAAGCATGAAATTCAACAATAATAACATAGTCATGAGTTCATCCAGAATATGCAATTCTAACATCCTGATATGCAATATGCATGTGGTACCATTTTCACCATGAGATGGATACATAACCATCAACCCTCCACAAGGGAGCACACCATAATCATCGAGACACTACAATCCACACAATGGGATTGAAGCAAATAAATAGGCCGAAGCCCCATCGTGAATGTTATGAAATGCAATGATGCGTTACACCGTAAATATTCATCGAGAAGTCAAATGCGCATCATTCATTTCATATCAACAACTCAACATCAATTAATCATATATTTCCATCTTAATAACACGTCAAAACCTCATTTCATTAGCTACCTCAACTCATCAAGACATAACCCATCATTTTTATGTTCAACAGATAATCATCATAAAATCATGTATTTCAACACGAAAACACATCAATCATACTTCTTTTATCAACCATACCAAAAAACAATTATTCGAATCAACGAGACAACCAAACAAATCCCCTCATCAACAACAACAAAACGCCAATTCACAATAACATCATGTTTATAATCATAAAACCAATTTTTAACAGCAAAGCAAACGACTTCCTTCATCAACAACAACAAATCGTCAACTTACAATAGAATCTTATTTATAATCATAAAACCAACTCAACTTTTTCTAAATATTCATCATTTAAAAATGTATCATTTCACTCATTTTATTTCATCAAATTAAAGTTCGTCTCGTTAGCTTTCCGACGCTTCAAACGGGGACCAAAACAGACTTACGGTTCAAAAGATACGGGTTTTTAAACATTTTTCCAAAACTGACTCAATGTTAACCGGTTAACCAAAGCGTTAACCGGTTAACCAGTCTAAATTTCACGTAAAACACTATTTTTCATTGGTTAATCGGTTAACCATTTGGTTAACCAGTTAACCATGTTGCAGAAGCTCAAAAACCCCAAAATTCCACTACGGGTTCCATATCAAATCACCCCAAAACCATTCCAAAGCATTAATCAAACACAATAACATCAAGACAACAATTTACATAATAAATTATATGATCCTAACATGTTTTAATCACTCCAATTCATCATAATTTTACTCATGAACTCAACCTAAATCAAAATCTCCAAACTTCACAAAACTCATACAAATCTAATCTACTTATACACCAATTCCTATATAATTACAATAGATTATGAAAACTCCCCATACCTTAGAGAATTTCGCCGCTTTACACTCTTCTCTTGGGTTCTCCAAAGCCTCCTGACTCTGAGTTTCTCCTTTCTTCAGAGCACTTCTCCAACACGATAGAAAACAACCAAAATGAGAAAACTGATCGTATTCTCTTCTTTGGGCATATTATCCCAGTTAAGCCTTTTCCCACCTTACTCTCATAATTTCACAAACGGACCATCTTACCCTTTTCTTTAATATATTTTTAATAATAATAATACAATAGTATAATAAAACACTATTTATCCTTATTATATAAAAATACTCTTATATTCCAAAATAACCAACATAACATTCACACTTCTACTTATATTATTTTAAATAATAACCAATAATCCGAATAATACTACATGATTATTCTTATTATTAATATTACTAAAATAATTTCACCACCATGCATTGGGTCACATAACAACCAATTATCAATTCATTCATATATCCTCAAATAAGCAACAAATACTCCTAATCAAATTTGGGGTGTTACACCAGTCACCTCTACCCATTCACCGATCCAACATAAGGAAGAAAGTGCAGAAGAACTTCGGGTGTTCGAATTGATCTCAGCATCAGAACTATCAACAACTGGGGAGACTCAAACTCAAGAAGGCTGAAGAAGTGTTTACTCCAAGTCCCAGCCCTTCTAGTCAAGTGTTTTCCCGTTTGCTCGAGAGATCTTTGATTCAGCCAAGGAATGCCTTGCCAATGCCCTACGCCATTCCCCCGGATTACAATATGGATGTTACATGTGAATTCCACTCCGGAGCATTCATACAAACCATCAACGAGTGTAAAGCCTTCAGGCATAATGACCAATATCTAATTGATTCAGGGATCATTACACTAGAGGGGTACCTCAGAAGTTGAAGCCTCTTGATCTAACTGGCCATGCAGATTACACGAAGCTCAAGTCAGGAGACATAGATTTCTTTGATGCATGTGAATCGCTTTATTGTATTTCGAGATTACCTTCAGGGTTGTTGAAGGAATCTCTTGTTTTCTGTTGTGGATTGTGACATTTTCATGTATTCCAATATTATTGGCAAGTGATTGTATAAGTTTTCGCACGTTGGCATATTTTTTGCTTTATGGAAGTTTTCAGGTGCCATTGTTTCAACTTTTCTATCCTGGCAATTTTATTTTGATATTGAATTCCCGATGCTCAGCACTTTCTCCGCACATGCTCACAGAATTTATCTTATGATATGGCACTCCATGGGGTATCTGTCCCCCGATCTGAATGAAGTGGGATCAGTGACATGGCATTTTCATGCATATCATTTTTGCATACTAACGAGTTATCTAGATTTCCTAATTTATTTGACCATTTCAGGAGAAGTATCGGCCATACCAGTACGCTACCCAAGTCGAAACATGAATACCTTACAGACTGAGTTGAACGAGTTTCGCATTCAGATGGGGGAGTTCATGGCAGCAATGCAGGGCATAGTGCAGGGGCAACAAGAAATAAGAACCTCCATGCAGAGGCTTAATCGCCCACAGGTTGATCCTCCAATGATTACCTTGGACGCCCAAGGCAATCCGATCAACAACACTGTCATTCCACCTACGGAGAATAGGCCTCCTACTCCTGAAGGCGTTGGTCCAATTCGTGTTCGTGTAGCAGACCGACAGGAGGATCCATTTACTTTTCTCAATGAAGATATGAGATTCGGTTCTAGGGCCAATAACCAAGACTTTCAGATGCTAGCCGAGAAGGTAAAGGCTCTAGAATGCAGAGATACCCTTGGCATTGATGTTGCTGATATGGGGTTGGTTTCAGGGGTGGTCATCCCTCCAAAGTTCAGACCTCCTGTTTTCGATAAGTACAGTGGCAGATCTTGCCCGAAAACGCACTTGCAGGCCTTCTATCACAAAATCGCTGCACATACTAAAGATGAGAAGCTTTGGATGTACCACTTCCAGGACAGCCTGTCTGGGGGCTCATTGGAGTGGTACACGAAACTTGAAAAGAACTCTGTCCGTAACTGGAAGGAACTTGGGGAAGCCTTTATCAAGCAGTACCAGTATAACATTGACATGGCTCCCAACCGAACCCAGCTTCAGAGCATGTCACAAAAGAACTCCGAGAGCTTTAGGGAGTACGCGCAGAGATGGCGCGAGGTCGCAGCCAAAGTACCACCATCATTGCAGGAGAGAGAAATGGTACACCTATTCATGGATACCCTCCCGGGGCACTTCATGGAACGTTTAGCAGGCTGTTCAGCTAACGGTTTTTCTGATATTATCTTGACTGGTGAAAGAATTGAAAACTGGATAAAGCAAGGGAAGATCTAGGGCAACGGTGCCTCTGTTTCTGGAACCAAGAAGTCGTTTTCAAATGAGCAAAAGATACGGTACGAAGAAGCAGGGGCAGTTTGTGTTCAGCAAAAGAGGAGAAATCAAGGTTCATGTTACCAGATAGCATCCGTGATTATCCCAAGTGCCACACGTTCACAACAGAAAAATCGTCGCCAACGTAATCCTCAATAGGGTCTTCAGCAAAGGAGAGAAAGATTTTTTGACCCTTTGCCAATGTCTCACACTGATCTTCTTCAGCATTTGCTTCAGTTGAAGTTGGTTGGGCTTCGCAAGCTGTCCCCGCCTCCTTTTCGGCTACCGGATGGATGGGATGCCAATGCCTGCTGTGATTTTTATTCTGGGACGCCAGGGCATCATATTGATAGGTGTAAAGCTTTTCATTACACGGTGCAGGACTTAATCGACTCGAAAGTTGTCAACTTTTCTTGATTTGGAGTCTTCTTATCAAAGTTTGTCGGGAAGAGTTAAAGCAATAAAGCCAGAAGTATTCCAGATATTCTTATTTTTTGGCAATGGTGCATCTTTTCAGTGCATTTTTATCCCTAGTGAGGGGAACTACGTCGCTCTGATTCTTCATTGGTCTTGGGTCAATGGGGATACGTAGGCAGAAGATCGTCAGGTCTTTCCGAGCAAGCTTAGGTGTCAACTTTAATTTTCAACGTTACTTTCTACAAGGACAGAATAATTAGAAGATAAGAATTGATTGTCGTGTCAGACATGCGACCACTTACCTGAATACTACAAGTCCATGAAGATTTACTGATCATGGGAAGCGCTCAAGACTGATTTAGTCCAGAAGGAGTCAAGCCCCCTCAACGATGGTGATGCTCAGTTTCTTTACTGCAGTTTCCTTTGCGATTTCTTTTGTTTGTTTAAACATTTGTATGCATGCATGAAACTTATTTGTTTTTGAACGATAACCATAATAAAATGCACATGTTTTTCTTGAAGTAATCCATTCGTATTCACTCATGATTTTATGTATGCGCATTGCAATACCAACTGTTGTGCTTAAACTCTGTGAGGGAGGATGACGATATGAAAATGCAAAAACTCTAATTGTTTGCTTTTGAGAAAGACCATGTTGACGATGTATAGGCATTGTTTCAAATCCTAAACACCCAAGATATAAGGGAGATAGACCCTCGCCAACCCATTTGAGCCTTGAAGTAGGAGTTCCTTTTAGTATGAAAAAAACCTTTCATGTAACCCAGGGGAAGGGTAGGCGTCAGTTAGTTTGACCGAGCATTCAAATTTCAAAAGGAGTGCAAATATGAGGACCCATTACCTTTCGTTGTACCAAATCAAGAGGTCCAGTGACCAGAAACCACAATGGTTATCCCAATCAAGAGGTCCAAAGAACGGAGACCATAATGGTTATCCCTCAACAACCAAAAAGTAAGACAGTCACGACCCTCGCAAAGCAATCAAGACAACCAGTGTCACACGATTTGTTAAAAAAAAGAGAATTGAAAAAAAGAAATGAAAAAGCCCGCTAAGTTGAAACTTGAAAACAAGCGACTTAGGCAAAAATTAGGGCATCCCGCTGGACTTTACAATCAAAAGATTCACAAGAATCAATCCAGGCAAAAGTTAGGGATAAGCAAAATAACGCAAAAGCGAAAGACGGAAAGGATTACATGAGAAAGATCCTCAAACAAGAACAAAATCGTGTGGCACAGACACGAAAGACAAAGGGGTGACTGACTCCAAATAACAATGTGATTGGTGCTTAAACTGTTAGAGTAATTGGTTCCTTAATCATCACAAAAACCTTTTTGAGAGGTGAGCGCTTGTGAAAGCTAGCTGAACATAGGAATAGAGAACATCACGAAGGTCGGTGGGCACAAATAAACTTCGAGCCTATATCCTTTGTTTCTATAACCGTGAACCAGGCCACGATACAACACTCAAAAGTCCTAACTGAAGCAGGGTTATCTTGAGAGCGTGCTACTATGAGACCGTGTTCCTGACTCCTATGAGTTGTGCTAAAAGATCTTTGTTGGTATTAAATGCGCATGTTTTTTATTCAAATATAATGTTGTATCTTAACCAGTGATTTGTTCACAAAGGTTTGCGACATCTTTTTACAGTAAAACTTCAAGATTAACATGTGTGTTGCATTAGAATTTTCATTCTCAAAATAAACATATTTATGCTTGCATACATTTGTTCGGCATTATAAAAGTTCACATATGGAATCTCAGTCCAGAAGCTTAATCTTGCCAAGTTGAGAAGTCTGAATCTTCTGAAGGTCAATCCGTTGAGATGTACTTTTCAAAAAAAAAAAAAAAACTCCAGTAAGGGGGGACTTTCCCAACAGTCGTGGTAAGAGCCAACTAATTTGGGGCAATCACTTCGAGATTCAAATCTCTCAAAGAGCCATTAGTCTGAGGCATGCAAATTTCAGCCAAACTGGGGAAGTTACTTCGAGATCCAATCTTTCAGAGAACAATTGGTATGGGTGTTTTCTTCAAAACACAATCAGTCATAGGTGATCACTTTAAGGCTCGTACTGGGGCAGGCCACTCCAAGAGCATGAGAAGTCACTCTCTCTCGAAGACGGTCAATTCAAAGCACCTATCCAAAGTTCAAAATACTGGGACACATTATCTCATAGTGATATGAGGTTCTTCATGAATCCTCGCGAGGAAATTTCTTTCATAGACCATGCAGTCTGAGGTAGATATTTCGAGATCCGACGGATCTCTCCAAGAGTTTGAAGACACTGAGGCATTTCGTATGCCATGTTTTCTGTAAAATCCTCTTGAGACATTTTTTCTTCCTATAGACCTTAATCTATGGCGAGTTGAAAATTGCAAAGAATCATTGTTCACTCATGATTAGTTAACAATCTACCAACCCAGAGGCTGGAAGCAAATCCATTGTCAGCATCGTACTTCAAGAGTTGATTCATCGGCAGACTTTGTTGATCAGAATTCCTTAGCAAGTCTCATTAGACAATCCCTGCTCCAGCAGTGTAGCAAATGGAAGGATACTTCTTGAGCAGAAGGGTATCATTTTCTCTCATCCCCAGCGAGGGGAAACTTAAAACTCTTATCTTTGGCAGGAAGCTTTATCATTGACATCCTCCATCATCCCCATAGAGTTAGAAGTTGAAATCTCCCCCAGCAAGGTAGCAGAATGTGGGTGTCCTCCCCAAGCAGAAGCTTTCCTTCAATACAAGGGTAATCCCCAGCAGTACAAGGAGTGCCTTTCCTCCTCAGCAGTTTGCTCCCTCAGCAGTGCCATGCTTTTGGTCCCCAGCCAGGTCAGGATGTCTCCACTTCCCCATCAGAGTTCGAGAAAAGTCCATCTCCAGCAGGATATTGGCTCTTTAATCTCAAAGTCCAATTTATTTTTGGCAGTGGTGGTTGTTCAGAGCCTGTGTATCATTAACAACGTTCCCCATAGAGTTGTTTCCTCCTCACCAGGACTAACCAGATCAATGCAGTGATCATCAGTTTTTCCCCAGTCGAGCCATATGGGATATCTGTTATCTTTACATCGCGAGACCCCTTTGCATTTGCATCTAGTAATCATCATTACATTTGCATCCTCAAACGCGTAGCATTTCCATTATTATGGAGCATTACGCCATATAAAAATTCAAACATATGCATACGAAGCATAAGCCAGTTGTGGTACCTTTCACAAACGCCCGAAACGTTACATCTCCAATCAGATGGAAGTATTCCCCACAGAATGCAACTTCATTTCCCAGTGTGGTCATTTCTACCGAGTCTTGTTTGTTATCCCCAGTTGAGTCTTGTTTCAGTACAACGGTCTCATTTTTTAGCGAACCCGTTTCAGTACAACGATTTCATGTCGGGTTATCATTTAAGTACAATGATCCTGTTCTTTTTGGTCTCGTCTCAGTACGATGATAATTGATAAGTTGATACCATTTCCTAGTTAGATCGGTTGATCTTATTTGAGTTGTAAATCGGTTGATATTACTTCTCTTCGAGTCGTAAATCGGATGATATTACGTTATCGTTTTCCGGGTTATGGATCGGTTGATACCATTTCCTGGTTGGATCGGTTGATCTTATTTGAGTTATGAATCGGTTGATATCATTTCTCTTCGAGTTGTAAATCGGATGATATTACATTCTCGCATTTCCTGGGTATGGATCGGTTGATACCATCTCCATGTTAGATCGGTTGATCTTATTTGAGTTGTAAATCGGTTGATATTACTTCTTTTCGAGTCGTAAATCGGATGATATTACGTTCTCGTTTTCCAGGTTATGGATCGTTTGATACCATTTCCTGGTTGGATCGGTTGATCTTATTTGAGTTATGAATCGGTTGATATTATTTCTCTTTGAGTTGTAAATCGGATGATATTACAATCTCGCTTTCTTGGGTATGGATCGGTTGATACCATCTCCATTATAGATCGGTTGATCTTATTTGAGTCGCACATTGGTTGATGTTGCGTTCAAAGTCCTGTTTCGCCAACAGGCTCCCTTTCTGTGGCTTGGTTGGTACAGCAGTCGCATCGTAGGTTATCGTTTTGTACGACGGTCATGTTTGCCTGGGCTCTCGTTTATGTACAACGATCCCGTTCCACCCTGTTCTTTTCCCGCTACCTATTCAGAGGTCAAAACAAAAGAAAAAATAAATAAAGGCAGATGGCGTTTTCCTCATCCGCCGAGTTCATATTCCCAGACTTTGTTCGAGTATTCAATCACTTCTTTTCGTTTTTTGGTTATCGACTGAGGCCGATATACCATTGCGTCTCCATTTGAGGATGGTTTCGTGTTAGATCCGAGGATCTTTTGAGAATTGTCATTCGAGGATGGAATTCTTTTCTTCAAGTCCTTCCGAGGTTGGTCTTGTTTGTGTTTGTTGTGGCTATCATTCGAGGATGATAGGCCATTTTGAGCTTATTGATTAAGGTCAGTTTGTCTCTTTTCCAAAGTCTGTCTGAGGTCAGTCTTTGTGTTTCTGGTTATCGACTGAGGCCGGTATACCATTGCGTTTCCATTTGAGAATGGTTTCGTATAAGATCCGAGCTGTTATTCGAGGATGGCATTCTTCCAAGCATATTTTATTACCCACAGTGTGCAAATTTTCAGGTTTTATTCGAGTATTCAATCACTGCATGCCTTGAACGTCCAAAAGTTGTTGCAATTATTCGTTCAGGCTCGCAGATGATTGAATAAGGGCAGCTGTAACACCTCAAAATTTTCCCTCATATTTACTAACCTCAAGTGGCTTATCGCTTCGCATTCATTCTCATTTCCCATCAGGTTATAGCATTCAATCATGCATTGCACTGGCTCCTGAGGCAGGTGATCAAGGCCCTTTGAAATTAGGGTTTCGTACCTTATCTGTATCTATCAGGGATTGAACTTGTGGATAATATTTACTGGTGCATCTAACCCATTATTGAGGTGTTCAATCAGATTTTCTTTGAATAAGAGTGTTGGCTCTTCTTAACTTCTCAAGTTGTATCTTTCATCATTGAATATCTCAAGGAGAATTTGGAGTTCTTGTTCATGATTTGATTTGAAGGGAACTTCACCAATGGAGGTTCAGTGTATCAGAGATTGGTTTGGATCCTTTTGTTTATGGAATAATAATTTGAGATTGTGTGAAGTTTAGTATGGCATCAAAGTGGATTATGTTGAAGGATTCGATTTAGGTTAAAAGAGAATGCACAGTTATTGGTTTATCTGGAGGACATCATTCAAGTTCAAATTCTAGTTCTTGATATCCATTTCAAATACAAGCCATCGCCATTTTACATATCCACTTTCCGATTCGATTTAATTCACCATTTTCTATTCACCATGATCTTATCCTGTTTCGCTAACCAAAGTCACTTTTATTTTTTTTGTGTCCATATTCATATTCCTAACACTTCATTTGCCATATCATATTTCTCTAAAAAACATCAACCATTTCTTTCAACATTAAGCTCATTTCTTTGTGTGAATCATTTAAAAAAAAACTTGTTCATTATTCATATTAATAACATAATTACCCACTCCATCCCATCTTCCTTTTTTTTAGAACCAAATATTCAAGTTGAACTCATGTATCATGACCCAAACTCCCTTTTATTTTCACATCCTTTTGTTTAATTTTTGCTATAAAAAAATCATACTTTTCACTTGATTTAGTCAAGTAATATTCCTTTGTTAAGGTCACTTTTAATCCAAATTGATTTTAATCCATATACCAAAAGCCCATTGTCCTATTCATTCTATTACAAAATATTGAAAAAGAAAGAGGAAGATTCAAATGGTCCTATGGTTTCCTTTTGGCTTATAACAGGGTTGATAAAAAAATTGCAGGAAAATCAGTATAAAAAATAACGCAAATGCAGAAGAATAAAGAGGAATTTCGGTACAATTCCACAAGAGAATTCCAATTTCTAACATAGTTCAAAAATTCAGAATTACAACAAGAAGTTCCTGAGAAATCGGAGGGAAAAGGTAGCCATGGATTTAGTTACGGATAAAAGGTTTCAGTTACATATCAGCTGAGGAAAAAATCAGATATAGAACAAAGGAAAAGTTCAATCATCACTCTCAGGACTTCATCTCGAATCTTCTACAATTCAGAAAAAAAAATTATCCGCAATCGGCAATCAATCTTCTCACTTCATCATCATTCAACCTTCGAATTGGCCACAAGCATCAGTTTCCTTCATCATCAGAATCGTCATCAACCGTGTTGCATTAATCCTCCACCTGCAAGATCAAGGACTAGTTAACAACAATGTTCTTCGATCGACTCAACCTATATCGGGATAACAGAATTTAGAAAAAAAGAGAGGAGAGAATGCTAATGCCAATCGTCAACTTCGCTCGTCAATAAACTTCAAAAACAGAATTTTTGCGATCTTCAAATCTTCATGTTCATCCGCTTTCAACAACCTTCATCATTCTCGAATCTGCAAAGCTGCAACTTTCACTCTTCAGCTCCTCTTCGGCCAATCTCTAACAAACATAAATTCAGTTTCAGTGATACATATAGAAGGAAAGAAATTAAGTGGCTCTCAAACAGAAAATTTAAAAATCGGATAACAGAAATAACAAACCTATAACCGATTGTTTCTGGAAGCTTCACCTGAGTTCTTCATAGGAGCTCTCTCTTATCTCCTATAAAGCAGTGAGATTATTCATTGCTCAGGGTTCTGAAAATCATCTTCTTTAATCTCCATCTTCATCTCTCACAAGCTTCTTCATAACTTCACTTCATTCCCATTCTTCTCCCTCTTTTAAGATTTCTTCACCCTCCTGCATTCTTCCATCTCATAGTTTTGCAGAAACAATTTCATGTCTTTCGATCTCATTCTGCAACTGCTTCAACCTCTCTAATCTCCCTCACTTTCAATCTTCAATAACACTTCGTCATCACTTTCAAATGGCTTCACCATCATAACACTGAATCTTCAACGCATACACCTGCAATCAATAAAAACCTTCATCAATTTATCAATCGGCAATTGGCAAACATCAAGAATCAACAACAATTACAAAAAAAATTAGAGACGCAAGAAGAAGAAGAAATGCGTTCAAGATCCACCGATTCATCAAGAATGAAATGTATCCGGAAATAATCATCACCTTCATCACACAGGATTCGTCGGGCTTCGTCATCTGCGACCGTCCTTCTTAACGCCATTCATCAACATCTTCAAATGATCTTCGATCTGAATCCTTCAATCTTGCCATCGATCTTCACCAATCTCGCGATTTGCGTTCTCAATCGCAATCAAAAGAACACAGAACGAAGAAAAAGAAGACAGAGCTATTCTTCGTGGCCGTCGGATTCTCAGGTGCATAATTTCGAGTTCTTCTATTATCGCGTTGAGTCGATCTGGTTTTTTTATTGGTGCGATCTCGTCGTAGTTTGTGTAGAGATTTTGTGTTCGGTTTAGGACAGGATTGTTTGTGATTTAACGGTTGGAGGCTACCGGAGGGAGCCGCCGCCGATACTAGGGTTTCAGTTTGGGGAAGACGTAGTGGAAAGAAGAAGATGGTGATGAAACGAAGATAGAAGAAGATGAGGAAGATGAGGTGGAGGCAGAAGGTGGATGAGGGTAGGGTTATGCAGACGAAGAAGAAGGATGAACGGGACAGGAGAAGAAAAGGGGGAGCTGCGGCGCGGAAGGGGGAGAGGGAGAGGAGTGTGAGATTTAGGGTTGATTAGGGTTTCTCTGAGTTTTATGTTTTAATATTAAAATTAAATTATAAAATTAAGTTATATTGATTCTAATCATTAATCCTCCATTAATCAAATAATAAAAATGATTAATTCTCATAAACCCCCATTTATACTGCCGTTGGAAGGGGAAAGGGGTAGCCTTTTGAATTTCAACCACACCGGCGGTGACACGTGTCACCGTCCGGTTGGCTTTCTGCGTGGTGGTCCCATGTGTATGTTCCATCATAGTTTCCATAGGCATCATTCATAAACCGCATGATCTGAATACTATGAGAAGACCCTTAGATCAATGGCCCAGGATTGAGTCAAAGATGTTGACTGAGGACTCACCATGCACTCTCCCAAAACGTGCGTGTGGGCCTCGTTCACCTTGCTATTAGCACACCCCTTTTAAGCCCATAATGGAAAAAGAACTAGGGAAAATTGCTTCTTGCACCCCATTTTATTTCTTTTAGATTTTAATCTTTGGTTTAATATAGTTTCAAAATAAATCAATAAAAAATAGTAAAATCCATTGGAAAATTCCACAAAAAATTCCAGTAGGTTAATAATTCGTATTAGAAATTTTTGGTACTTTTATTTTCTAAATTTCGATTATTTCCGATTTAATTCTGATTTTTCTTTTAATTAGATTTTATTGAATTTCTTTTAACTGTACATGTTTTTGTTCATTTTATTTTTTCCACTTCTAGTAGGATTTTTGACCCATTCTTTTTTCTATGTTTAGAGGACTCATAATAGGACCTAGAATAATTTTTGTAGATTTTTAGGCCATTTTATCCCCTGTTTTGGTAGCTTAATCCATAGAAAATTATCGTTAATCCTTAAGTAGAATTAAGTGATTTTTAGACATAGTTAACTTCTGAATTTTTAGGATATTTTTTAGCACAATGTAATAATCAGTTTTAGGACCCTATAGAATTAATTCCTTAACTTTTCCAGGACCTTTACTATTTTTAGTGTATTAATCTCTAGGCTAGTTATACATGTAAAATTCAATTAGTTTAGGTTAGAATATTAAGATCCTTTAAGAACTAGTTTACTTAGGTTTAATCTTAGGATATTAAATTGACTTAGCCTAGTTTGATTTCTGATTTTTAGAATGGTAATATTGGATAGTTCCCTTAGTTTTAGGACTTAGGCTTAGAAGTCATAATAAATGAACTTAGAATAAGTTTAGGCTTACTTTTTGGTTTATGCTTTAGCATTCATTTTTAGAATTTATTCCTTATTCAATTTCAATGCTTTGCCATATTATTTGAAGTTTTTCACTTGTATAGGCCTCCCCTTTGTTTTAGAATCAACTTAAATTCCTTAGGAAGTAAGTTGAATTCTAGTAGTTTCTAGTTCCTTCCTTCATTAGGTTTAGAAACCTCACAAACCATTAGGACCACTTGTAAATAAATAAACAAAATTAGGATTGAGTCTTAGTCCCTTAGATTTTGTCATTTTTCTCAACTTTAGTCATTTTTTCTCATCTCATAAAGAAAAGCAATAAAACACTTAATAAAAATCGAACTTTCTTGTACAACACGAGCCTTTGTTGCGGAGTGTTTATACGCGTCCTATTTCGGGGCGAGGTGTAAATACTCACCGCGATGGATAGGTCTTAGTATGAGAATGTTCCCAAGCAAATTCAAAACACTTCTCATAAAAGACAAAAAACAAATAATAAGCGATTATCCTGCGGGAACTTCTCATTCTCATCTTATTCATTCTCAACGCGAACTCGCGACGACTTGTCTCACATGCAAAACGGTAAACGCACTCGTACCAGACGAGCCTGCAACACCTGAGCATAGACATACGCAGTTCCAGCATAAAAAACACAAACAAATAGTTTCCGCCTTAGTTAGGAGAACTACGTCGACTCTGATCCTCATTTTCCCGATGAGGTACGTAGGCAGCGGGGTAGGGCCCGTTCGAGCACATTCTTTATTTTCCCTACATTTTCCCCATTCTTTCTTTTTGTTCTCTCTTTTCCAATTCCCTTTCTCATTTCCATTCACATTCCAGTTAGCAGTTCATTTGTTCAGCATCAGTTATATTTTTCTCACCTTTTGAAACAAACAAGCAAGCATGGATCCCGTCGGGTACGGCAGACGATCTGGGGTGCTAATACCTTCCCAGGTCGTAACCGACTCCCGAACCCAGATCTTTGGTTCGCAGGACCTTGTCCTTTCCTTCTTCCCCAGGTTTGTGCAGCATTACCTTTCCCATTTATTCGGGATAAAAATGCTTGGCTGGCGACTCTACCTTTTCCGTGCCACTTTCGCGTTTGTACTAGGATGAAAATCCCGGGAGCGACAACCATTGATCGAGTTTTCCTCAAATAATAGTTACCATGCGAGCATTGGTATGGCTCCGTATGAGGCAGTATATGGAAGAAAATGTAGAACACCATTGTGTTGGTCGGAAGTGGGAGAAGACGTAATTTTGTGACCCAAAGTTATTCAAGAGACTACGGAAAAGATTCGAATGATTCAAGAGAAAATTAAGCAAGCCCAAGATCGTCAAAAGAGTTATGCTGACAATCGAAGGAGACCTTTAGTTTTTTAGGAAGGTGATCATGTCTACTTGAAAGTTACTCCAAGATTGAAGTTGAAAGGATTGTTCAAGTCGTGCAAGCTAAGTCCGAGATACGTAGGAACGTATCATATCTATGAAAGGATTGGTGATGTTACTTATATATTAGCCTTACCACCCTCTCTGTCGGAAATGCATGATGTTTTCCATATATCTCAACTTTGTAGGTTCGTTCCTGATCCTCTTCATCCTATTCTTCCATATTCTATCGAGATAGAAATGGATTTAACTTTCGAACCCCAACTGAGCCGTGTTGTTGGAAGAGAAACGAAGGTACTAAGAAACAAAGAGATCCCACTTGTTAAAGTACAGTGGGATACGATGCATCCGGGAGATACTACGTGGGAATTGGAATCGGAAATGCAGGAGTTGTATCCGCATCTATTCAGGTAATCTTTTAAAATCAAGGACGAATTTCTATTTAAGGCGGGAGGATGTAACACCCCGTAATTTATTTAACTCTCTGAATAATATTATTTAATACCAATAAGATTCCCGGTTTATTCTAAGAAATTTTAATGGAAAACCATTTAGAGTAAATGGAAATTTAAGTTGGATAACTGATATTATTTATGCCGAGGTTTTATTTAAATTAAGAATTAAGAGACATTTTTGGATACTCTCTATTTTTGGACCCATTGGTAAGAAATTTAAGTTTTATATATTTTGTTTATATAGAAGGAAAATAGAAAAAAGAGTTAGTTATTAAGAAAAAGAAGAAAAAGGAAAAGAAGAGAAGAAGAAGGAGAGAAAAACCCTAAAGCTTCGAATTCATCATTCTCAATCATCTGTCCGTCGAATCGACTCATTTCATTCGTCAATCTTCATCTCTCGAGGTGGGTTCATAGTTAGATACTTTTGTTTTAGTTTTTGGTTGAGTTTTGAAGTTTATTAGTTTAGGGTTTTTGGTAGAAATCTTGAAAACAAATTATTTAAACGGTTAAAAACTCGATTAAACCTAATTATGTTGCTCACATTATGCCTATGAATATGTTTAGTGTTGTTTCCTATGGTCGTTGGTGTTTTGGATGATTTTTGGCATGAAATGATAAGTTTCCCGTAAGCTGAGTTTTCTGGAAAACACAGAGCTCGCTCAGCAAGCAGGAGCTCGCTCAGCGAGAAATGTAGGAGGTTCCTCGCTCAGCGAGTTGAACCCTTGCTTAGCGAGACCTGGAAGTTTCAGTTTTGTTTTTAATTAATAACTTTTGATTCAGGCATCTGATTTTAGTGTTCCACATATCGAATCGAAGCTAAAAATATTTACAAATTGATGATGCCAAAAAAGGTTATTTTTACCCGACTTTTTCCCGACTTTTACCGACTTTTTCAAATTACCAAAACCTTGTTAAATTGGAAAGTTTGAATTAATGGAAATAAAGAAAGGTACGACTTGTGAGATGTCTAGGTTTCCCTTAAGCTAAAGTGAATCATGAATTATGTATTGTTTTAAGGTCCTCCGTAAAGTCTTAATTAAGTCTCTTCGTTGTTACCTTGTGTTTCACAAGAGCATCCGTAAAGACTTGAGGTACTGGTTGTTTTAAATACGGATTGTGGTTTGATGAGTGTGGGTCACAAGTCCTCTGAAAGGTCTTGAGTAAGCCTTGAGGTGGGTTGCCCTTAGTCCCACGTGAAGCATCCGTAAGGATTTGAGACGAGTGTTATACTAGTTATGTGTTAATCTTGAGTAAGTCGTGAGGTGGGTTACATTTAGTCCCACGGGAAGCATCCGTAAAGATTGAAGAGAGTGTTATGTTGAGTCCTCCATAAGTACTTGAGTAATCCTTGAGGTGGGTTGTCCTTAGTCCCACGAGAAGCATTCGTAAGGAATTGAGGTAGACGTTTCTCTTATTCTATATCGAGATCATGTGTGGACCTTAGTTCCCCTTTGTTATCGGTCCTTGTGTGAGTTGGTTTGTGGAACTCGTGAGATTTATTTAGGAACAAACCCTTAGAGCTGAGAGAACTCTAAGATAGGGAACTCATTGAGATGTTTTATCTCACCCCATGTTGATGTTGTTATTTCAGGTACCTCAGGTTCCGAAAAGGGTAAAGATAAGGCAATTTGATTATCTTTACTTGTTTGATGGCTTTGTCTTCCGCTGTGGACTTTTGAGATCTTCAGATCTAGTTCTTAGACTTTGTATTCTTTTGAACATCTTGTATAATTCATAGCCTTGTTTTAGTACCTTATGTTGTAGTGGCTATACTTATGCAATGTGTTTCTAAGAACTTGTGTTTACCCCTTTCCTTTTCATATCATATTTACCATGCTAACCCTTTTTTTGTAGGGGGGTTGAGGTAAGTTTCCTTACACTTTATCCTTTTATCTTTTATGCATTTAATTTGCATTTAGTTTTCTTTACCTTTCATACTTGAGTTTGGTAGGATTTCGCCCTCTTTTGTAGAATCAACTTAACTTCATTAGGAAGTAAGTTTCATTCTAATCCTCCTTTCTTCTTTTCTCTCATTAGGACTAGAAACCACACTAACCATTGGGATCTCCTTTGGTATTGAATAAAGCAACTTAGGATTGGTCTTAGTCCCCCTTAGTTTTGTCCTTTTCCGATTTGAGTCCTTCTTTCTTATCTCATAAAGAAAATCATAAAACACCTAATAAAGGTCGAACTTTCTTGTGCGCCATGAGACTTTGCCATGGGTTACTTATGCGTGTTTCATTTTGGGGCGAGGTATAAGGCATCTACCACGATGAACAAGTCTTAGTATGAGAATATTCACAAACAAACTCAAAAACACTTCTCATAAAAGACAACCAACAAAGATATCGCATCTTCTCTTCTCATCTCCTACTCTTTGTGGACGAATACGACTTGTCTCGACAGTTCAAACAACGATATGGTAACACCCTCGAGTCAGAGACGGTAACACCTGAGTTAGAACTATGGCAATGTCATCCTAAAAAACACAAACAAGTTTTCGCCTTAGTTAGGTGAACTACGTCGACTCTGATCCTCATATTCCCGATGAGGTACGTAGGCAGCGGGGTAGGACTCGTGCGAGCACATTCTTTATTTTCCCTACATTTTCTCTATTCTTTCTTTCCATTCTCTCTTTCCATATCCCCTTTCTCATTTCATTTCCGTTCCAGTATCAGTTTTTATTCAGCAGCATCTTATTTCTTACCCTTTGAAATAGACTAACAAGCGTGGATCTCGTCGGGTACGGCGGACGGTCTGGGATGTTAATACCTTCACAGGTCGTAACCGACTCCTGAACCCAGATCTTTGGTTCGCAAGGCCTCGTCCTTTCCTTATTCCTTAGGTTTGTGTAGCATTACCTTTCCCGTTCCTTCGGGATAAAAATGCATGGCTGGAGACTCTACCTTTTCCACGCCACTTTCGCGTTTGTACTAGGATGAAAATCCCGGGAGTGACACTCACCAACTTTTTCATCTTCCACATTCACACAAGACATTTTTTCTTTCTTACACATAATTCAATATGAAGAACAATGTCTCAACATCAATTTGCGTCTCCTTCAGAGAAGTCGTCCCTAAAGACTAACTTTATCTCTCCTTCTAGGGTTCATTCCATGAACCTCTCAGAAGATGTTATTGGTGTGGCTCCTCTTAATGTGTTTATTCCTGAAGTTCCTAAGGTTTCAAAACATAGAACTTCACATGCAAGGAGACTGAAAGATACCCCTGCATGTTCCTCATCTGAAGCTAGTACAAGAAAGGGTTCTATATATGCAAATAAAGCTATTAAGAAACTGATTACAAGGATTATAAATGAAGATCATGTTGTTATTAGAGTTTCTGTTCCTTTAGCTAGTCTTCCTGCTCCTCAGAATAGCCAGAAGGATCAAGATCATGATGGTCCAAATGTTGAAACAACTGATGGTACAAATGATGAAATTCATGTTGTTGAGGCCGGTAAAGAAGATGTTGACATTCATGTTGTTGAAGAAGGTGAAAAGGATAATGTTGTTGGAGATGGTGAGAAGGATGTTGAAACATCTGATGCTGGAGTTGCTTAACAAGATGTTGGAGTTGCTCAAAAGAATGTTGAAACATCAGAGAAGGATATTGAAATCCCTGAAGCTGATGAAGAAACTGATGTTGTGAAGACAGCTAAGTTTGTTCCTACTGAAACAAAGGAAGATGTCCCTGATGATATGGTTAATTTTGATGATGTGTCTGACAATGATCTCATTACCAACATTAACCCAGGTATAGCCAGGTGGCTAAAAGCAAGAAAAGGAAATAATGTAGCTGAACAGAGTACGCCTAAGAGTAAGGCTACTCTAGGAACAGGTTATTCCAAAAACACTCCCAAGAAGACTGATGTTGGCCCTCCCAAAGGATGGAGTAAAGTTATCACAATGAAAAGAAAGGTCGGAGTTATCTCTGATTCAGAAGCTGATGTTGCAAGTGATGTCCCAGACATCACTCCAAGGAAGAAACCAACACCCAGTAAACTTGCAGCTAGGGTGCCTAATGCACCTCTAGATAACATCTCATTTCACTGCATTACTAGTGTGAGCAAGTGGAAGTTTGTTTATCAAAGAATACTGGTGTTGGAAAGGGAGCTGGCTAGTTCTGCCCTTGAATGTAATGAGGTAATGGACCTTATTTATTTTGCTGGATTATTGAAAATTGTTACTAGATTCTCCAAGTGCTATGAAATTTTTGTCAGAATTTATTATGAATTTTTTTGAGGAGTGTGTTGATGGAAGATCCAAATATTTCAGAAAGGTGTTTGTGTGAGGTAAGTGTGTTAACTTCTCTCCAACTGTAATCAATGCATATTTAAGAAGAGATATTACATGTCCCCCTAAGTTGGAAGCCACTGAAAATCATATTTGCAAAGTTCTCATTGCAAATCAAGTTAAAACTTGGCCAAGGAAAGGAAAACTCTCTACTAGTATGCTTAGTGTGATGTATGATATGCTGAACAGAATTAGTGCTACAAATTGGGTGCCAACAAACCATACTTCTATCATTGAAACTGGATTGGGTAGATTCATCTATGTTATAGGTATCAATACCAAATTTGATTATGGAACATATATCTTTAACCAAACCATGAAGCATGCAAGTACTTTGGCTGTCAAGCTTCCAATAGCTTTTCCTTCTCTTATTTGTGGAATAATCATGAATTAGTACCCTGCCAACCTAATTGAGTCTGACACTGCTTGAAAGAGAGAGAGCCATCTTTCTTTTCACTACAAGTTATTTCAGGGGAC
This sequence comes from Lathyrus aphaca, assembly GCA_963966055.1. Classification (NCBI taxonomy): domain Eukaryota; kingdom Viridiplantae; phylum Streptophyta; class Magnoliopsida; order Fabales; family Fabaceae; genus Lathyrus; species Lathyrus aphaca. Next base: position 178,442,518 of record OZ014522.1, read on the forward strand.
TCATGTCCCTGACATTGTTGTGACATCTACTGGAACATCTCATGACAGCAAGCCTATTAACAAGGATACTATCATTGTTGAACTCAAGGAAGCATGCAAAGAGCTAGAAGTAAGAAAGATCAAGTTTGAGAAAATGATTAGTATGCTGGAAACGGATGAAACTGATGGTGAGAAAGCTGAGGATGAAGCTGAAGCACGTTCTGATGGTGACTCAGATGGTGATTATGCCAGTGAGGGAGAAGGTGATAGTGTTGGAGATGATTCAAGTAAATCTGGTTCTGATGATGAATAGGCTGTGTTCAATGACTGATGGTTCTTTCTGGTGAAGTTTTTCTTTGGTTTTCTTTTTGCTATTTGTGTTTGAATGGCCCTTGAAGGCCCTAATGTAATTTGTACTCTGGTTGGATTTCTGGTTCTCTGATGTATGTTTTGGATTTCTGCTCTTTTTGAGCTTATGTTCTGGCACTGCATTGGCTTATGTTAGTTTATTGTTTTGGCTCAATTTCTGGATAAAGGGGGAGATAATTATAGATAGATAGATAAAATGATCTCTGGTTTGCAGGTTGTGTTGAGTGGGAGATGTAATCTCTCATTTGTGCAGAATTGCTTTACAGGTGATACAGGTTGTGTTGAAGGGGAGTTAATCTCTCATTAATGATTTATGCTGGTTGTACTCTGATACAGTTTGTGTTTCTTCTGTTGGTTGTTCTCTGATGTTGCTTGAATTTTTTTAGCCAAAAAAATTCCAAAGGGGGGGTTTGTAGATGTTGTAGATTGGCAGCATTTTATGGTAAAAACAAATTATTTAGTCTAATGTCATGCATGATGTTATGACATGGTATTTAAGCAATCTGCAGGTGTGAAAGTTTAAATGTGTTGCTGCTTTATCAGTATGTCAAGTAAGATGTCATGACATCTTTGTCTGGTGTTGAAGACCTAACTGAATCCTTTAATTATGCGCGCGTATTCTGCTAATCCTTTATGTGTGTTTGTTGAGAATTATGAGGCACTTTATTTAGAAGGTTGTGATTCAGCATGGAGTGTTACTCTCAGAATATTTTATATGATTGCTATATTTGTTCCTTTATTTTAGGAATTAATTATATCAGGTTAAAACTGATATGCAATAGCAGCAGGGCCATGCCAATGATTCGTCTTCTACTTAAAGGTTGTAAAACCTTATTTAAAGATAGAAAGAATAAGGATTGAATTCTATTATGAGTATTAGGATTTTACGTGATTTAGTTTTCTTGTGAGCCAAACAATTATCATGTTGATGATTGTATTGGACTAGGTTCATTGAGTTGTATGTTGTCTACTCAAAGCTTTTAAGCAAGAGTGATTTGTACTTGGCTAAAGCTTTTAAGCAAGGTCAAGGATTTTCTTTGAAGTGGGTCTTCTTTTTTCTTAGTTGTTAGTTTGTTATCATTGTTTTGATTGAAGGGGAGTGAGAGGTGTCTCTTATCTAAGAGTTCTTAGGTAGAAGTTGCATTGGGTAGTGATTAAGTGAAAAGGGTAAACTGAGTGGTTTAACTCTAAATTGATACTACTAATAGTGGATTTTCTCACTGGCTTGGTAGCCCCCAAATTAGGTGTGTTTGCACCGAACTGGGTTACCAATTGCTTGTGCCTTTTACAGTTGTTTTTGTCTATTTAACTTGTTCATATTTGAATCTGTCAGATATTAGTGTCATAACATCTCATTCGACATCTCATATCTGCTTCCAGAATTTCAATTGCACTGATTTCACTTTTACTTTGACCAACTCCCATAGTGGAATATTCCATGGTATCTTTTCCTTTATTTCTAGCTTTTCAGATCCAATCATCACCGAATAATCTTCATTATGATTAATCAATAATGAAATCTCAACCCCCCGACTTTAGGATCTACATTGAATTTCCCCGGAGCTATGTTATGATTTCTTTCGGCTGCTTTCTTCCTCGACCCACCTTACTTCTTTGTTTTTGAAGAACTCTCCAATCTCTCCATCCACTACATTCCTATCACTAATTATACTTCTTACCTCATTTCCTTCAAGCATGTCCTTCAAATTTTCTTGTGGCTTTTTCATGGAACTACATCCTTCCTTATAATGCTCATACTTACCTACCACAATTAAGACAACTGAGATGCAATCCTTCATATTAAATACGATAGTTTCTACCTTTGATACTGAAAAGAGCTAGTGGAGGTTTTTACAAGGATATTTGAGCACAAATCCTTTTTCTTGATTACCAATGCTATCTTTTTGTCCACCTTGATAGCACGTCCATCTCGACTACCAATGAAGGTCCGGATCTTAGAATCATAATATATGATTGGTAATCCTTCTATACAAATCCAAACTTCTATCTCGTCAATGGAATGTTTTACTAGATGGAAATTGGGACACCAATCCTTGATTGTTAGATAATGATCGTAAATGAACCATGGCCCATTATCCATGGAAATCCTTTTGTCATCCTCATGAGAAAATGCAACGAAATAATAGGCGTTACCCAAATCTATGATTCTGATAACACCGCTTTTGATCCACATTTGTTTCAATCTTGCTTCAAAGGCTTTGTATCCAATCTTTCTATCCAGAAGTTTGACAATAATATCTCTCTTCCACGGTCTATATATTCGTTTCTCTTCTTTTTTGACAGAATATAAGAAGGACAGTCATATACCCCAACCTTCTCCTCCAGCACCTTCATATCTTCTTCTTCCTCGTTATTATCTCCTTTCGTCGGAAACTCCTCTACCTCCATGTTGATGCCTGGAATATTTGAAGTTTCGATCACAATGTCTCTGAAGGATTTATTCGTGCTAGCCGACGATCATGTTCCACCGAACTCTACATCATTTATCTTCTTAGTACTTCTTTCTTGCAAGTCAATCTCATCAACACTTTTGCCCATGGTTTCCAGTGAGACAAATCCTAACAGAGGATTCATCTTTCGCAAGAATATTTTTTTAGTCACTTTCTCTTCTATTGACTCTACAAAATGCAATAAACCATATTCTTCTACTCAACCAAAACAACCTACCTATACTCCATTAATCCCCGACTCACATTTACCATGTAATTCTTCGTGTCATGTTCCTTCTATTGGAGCCACTAAAGAATGGATTTTCAAACAATTGGATGTAGGCAATACATTCCATGATTTACATGAAGAAATGTACCTGGAGTTGCCACTTATTAGCGTGCCTACATCTCCTAATCAAGTTTGTTGTCATAACAAATCTCTTTATGATCTTCGACAAACAAGTAGACAACGGTTCAATATACTATCTTCCACTATTGTAAATCTTGGTTATCATCATTCTGAATATGATTATTCCTTATTTTTCAAGTCATCTCTCAACAAAAGGCTTTACCCTACACCCCCACAATTAGTCTTATACCCCTACACTCATTTTTTTTACTAAAATGCCCTTGTATAAATAGTTAAAAACTCAGATTGTCTTTCCATTTTTACCTTTCATCCAAAGTTACCGTCGTGCAAAAGAAATTTTTTGACATTCAGCCGAATTTTCCGGAAGACTTAAAGTAAGTCTTCCGGTTTGATTTTTAACGTACCGAAAGAGTTTTTGCAAGTGTTCCGGTACCGGAAGACTTTGTGAAAGTCTTCCGGCTTAATGTGTTTTTTAAAAAAGACTTCCGGAAGACTTTGAAGAAGTCTTTCGGTATGATACGTGATTGGAAAGTCTTCCGAATGACTTAAAAAAAGTCTTCTGGTATGGTTATACACAAACATGTGTACCGGAAGTCTTTCTGAAAGTCTTCTGGAATTTTTTTTTTGTATTAACTATTTTTTTCTTCAGTGGTGCGTTCACGAGGCAAGAATGGGAGGATACCGGTTCGATCTATGGGACGGGGCGATACGTCTAGTAGAACACACGTAGATGATGTCGGTACATCTGCAGCTGCAGCAGATCCAGTTGGATATCTTGGAGGTTCGTACGATACCAGTGTTTTGGTTTCGTACGAGCATCATATTGTCAGGCGGTTATGGTTCGGTGAGGTAGGTAAATTATAATTTTGTTACTACTGAATAAAAATTAAAATTATAATTATTTTGTATTGAATAAAAACTTAAATTATAATTATCTATTGTATAATTTGTTTAATTTTTTTTTTCAGGAGAGAGGTGCAAAGAAGGAGTTGAAGGTGGCAGGACATGGATTGAAGTTGACTCATATGGTTCCACAGCAGCTTCCATCGGAGATTGAGGCTTCCATATCTAGGTCAGGTTTAGCTTCCCTACAGAGAACCTGTTTGAAGAAGATCGATGCAAACTTGGTTTCTGCATTTGTTGAGAGGTGGCATCTAGAGACATCTTCATTTCACATGTCGTTTGGTGAAATGACGATTACTCTGGATGGCATGGCATGTTTACTTCACTTTCCCATCAGGGGGTATTTTGGACCCCTCAACCCATCAGTGAAGACCTAGCTGTTGAGTGGACCGTTGACTACCTTGGAGTGTCAGCGAGAGAGACACAATAATAGGTCCGTGAGTGCAGAGGTTCGTACTACAAGATTGAGTGGTTATATGATCGATTCGTAGAGCATCGAGTTGCTTCATCGTGGGCATATGCGACCAGATGTTATTTGATGATGTTAGTGGGTTGCACGATCTTTGCAGATAAGTCGTTTACAATTGTGGAGGCACGATACCTGGCATTATTTAGGGACTTGGATGGGTTGTCGAACTATAGTTGGGCAGCAGCTGCATTGGTGACCTTGTATAGGTATCTTGGAGATGCGTCCATGTTCAGTTGTAAACAGCTCTGTGGTTATCCGACTCTCTTACAAGTATATATTTTAATTCAATTTATTGAATTTTTTTTAAGTCTAATGTTAATTTTATTATGTTCATTATGTTATATTTAATTATTATGTTATTGTTTTTTTAACAATTCTAGATTCATGAATATTTTCCTACACTTGGAAAAAAAGGAGAGAATTGGATACCAGCTCAGAATTGTGGTCTCCCGCGAGCGATGAGGTGGACATACAAACAAGGCGCGTTAAAGGTGGATGAGTTATGACCTATTATGGATAAGCTGACACCGACCGATGTCATATGGCGGCCATTCGAGGATCATAGAGTTCATCGTCTTTTTGATGATATTTCTCTATATAGGGGCTGTTTGAGGTGGGGCGACACTATTGTTCCATACATGCCTGACAGGTGTCTTCAACAGCTTGGATACCGTCAGTATATTCCACCTGCACCAATTGATCATATGATGGCTGGTAATATTGATGTTTAGTGGATTAGTTACATCCAGAGTGTTGGGCAGGTGATTCGTTTGACAGCACTTGCAACTATCCCATTTGAGGTAGAGGATGGATATCTTGAGTGGTATTATCGTGTTTCACATCCTCGATTGGTACCGCCTAGCCATGATGAGCCGAGAGTTGCATTTGTTCCTGAGTACGATGCGGGATCATCTGATCCTGCCTGGGGTTGTGTGTCTACATTGATTCATCGTTATCTTCAGCAGAATGCAGCTGAAGAGGATGATCCACATTTTGCTGATCTGTTTGCAGCTTTACGTATTGCTCGTTCACAGTGATCTATAGTTATGTTTATGTTAAATGTTATTGATATTTTTTAGACTTGGTTTCTGAATATCTTGACATTTGAACTTATATGTACGATCTTATTTATTTTATATGTTATTGATAATTTTTAGACTTAAAAATTGAAATTAAAATTTAATTCCATAGATTATAATTCATAAAGTGCTGCAAACATATAATATAATTCATGAATAAAAATTAATAACATAGTTTATAATTCATAATGTGTTCTTAATATAGGCGTAAGTTGTTGCCAATGTTGTAGACGTGCTGCAAATCCTACCATCCACGATGTTGCTGCTGGATAACGAAAGTTCTTACAATCTGTTGTCACTGGTGGCAATGGAAATCCTTCTTTCATGTTAACCTGTATACAAAATTAAACAAAACATTATTTGTCAATTGACTCTTTCATATCAGGAGCCACTAATAGTTTCCTTTTTGCACCAACATTTTTGTTAATGTGAAACTGACATAGCAAATTATTTGTCATTGGAAAAACAGTCTCAACGGCTTTCATCAAAGCAAGATCTCTATCTGTCATCATCACTTGTGGAAACAAATATTTCTTCACAAACAATTGTTTAAGCTTATCTAACACCCAACAAAAAGTCTCAGTCTGCTCAGACTCAATATACACAAATGCGACAGCAAAAGTCAACTCGGTTGATGTCATGCCAACAATTTCAAACAAAGGTTGCCTGTATTTGTTTGTCTTGTAAGTGCTATCCATAACTAACACAATAGGAAAAATATTCAACAACTTAACTGAATATGGATGTGCCCAAAATATATCTTTAATAACTTCAGAGTCGTCTCTTTTTCTACTCCAATAAACATAATTTGCAACCTCGATAAGCTTAAACAAATGTTGTATCTCACTTCTAGGACATCTTATCTCTTTTTCCATCATACTTTTCTGCTTGTATATTTGCGTGATCCGAGTGACACAATCTGGATCTCACTCGTGCAAGGAATGCAATATATTTCTAGGTGCAACCTTTCTCTTTGTTAAATCAGCAACATGTTGCTTCTGATCCGCTGTCAATCTACCAACAAATGAGTGACCTTCTAATCTATCAGGTAAATCATGGTTATGAACCCCGCATTTTACATCAACCTTCCATCCAAATCCATCTTCTGCCGGAGTCGACCTGATCTTAAATGGACATCCACATTTTTCGTCGCACTTTCGATTCCACTACAAATATCCTTGTATTTCCCAACTTTATCACAACCAAATATTATTTTTTTACTTCTTCCTCTCTTGCTTGTTTGTGTATCTGAACGAGTGATGAAGACCGTCACTTTATTTTGTAATCCGGTGTCTTTAACCTATCTTATCACCTCATCTCATGTATCAAATTTCTCTGACGTTGTGAATACATCTGACGTATTCACACATATCGGTTCTTTTTCGTATATAGGTACTGCACCTATACAATAAAAATATTTTTTAATAACAAATTATAAACAAATTTATAAATAAATAAAAAATACACACCGGAACACTTTATGTAAGTCTTCCGGTATTGTACTTGATACAACCCGGAACACTTACATGAAGTGTTCCAGTACATAGCCACATGGCTACCGGAAGACTTAATGGAAGTGTTTCGTACCAGAACACTTACATTAAGACTTCCGGTGAACAAAAATAACAAAACCGGAAGACTTTCCCAAAGTCTTCCGGTTTGATAAATAACGTACCGGAACTCATTCTTTAAGTCTTCCGGAACGTGCTTTTTTGGGTCATTTTTTCGGAACTATGACGGTCTGATATAAATGATAAAAAATAAAACAATAAAATATAATCAGGGTTATAATAGACATTTTGAAATATATATTGGGGTAAATGTATAGATGTGAGGGTATATGGTAAAGTCTTCCTCTCAACACCTTCACTGCTCTCTGCTAGTTTATGTAGAAGACATTGTTCTCAAAGGTAATTTATTTCATAAATCACTCATGTGAAAAATCTTCTTCATCCACTTTTAGAATCAAAAACTTAGGAAACTTCAAATATTTCTTTGGTTTTCAAGTTTCTCACACCAACGAATTTGTTCATTTAACACAACTATGTTGTAGACATTCTTGCTAATACATGGCCTCTTTGTTCCAGCTTTAGAAAATTTATTTTTATTTTTCTTTATATTTTCAAAAATACACTTTACAAAATCGTTTTTTAAAATATTACAAATTTTTTTTATATTCGATTTTTCTAAATTAAAAGGCTAATTTTTATATCCTATAATATAAACATATATTATTGAAGATCAAAATATAGAATTTTTTTTAAGATAACATAGTTTCTTAATTTAATTTCCAAAATAACATAGTTTTAAAAAAAATTACCAAACTAACATAGTTTGGTAACTCATTCGCCAAATCATGTGAAGAACAAGTGTATTTTGTTATGAATTCGCCAAATGGATTGGCTAGATTCAATTATTTATGCCTAATTCGCCATTCCATTTGGCGAATGAGTTGTAAATTCATACATGCATTCGCCAAATGGTATGTTGCATGTTTAGGGTTTGCAATTTTTTTTACTATATATATGCCTCACTCATAAACATCAGATTTATCTCACTCCTTCCTTACAAACTCTCTCTCATTCATTCCTTTCAATCTCCCTATCTCACAACATGGCTTCTCCCCGTCCATCTAGTTATGCATTGACACCGTCTTCCTCAACATCAGAAGAACCGCTTCCAAAATTTGATATTTTGAAGAAAAATGCTTTAGTGTTTTTCTCGGCAACAAAGCCTCCTCTGAAGATGCTGTTATGGAACCCCCAAACTTTGGAACACTTGCACAGAGAATTAACCCGCTGGTTAGAAGGAGAGATCGGCCACAAAGAAAAGATAATTAAAATTGAGAAGCGGGTTGTGGAGTCTGGTGTGACGAAATGGAGAAAAATTGTCAATGATGCAGGTGTTATTTCGATGATGTTAGGAGGAGGTGA